>CM035419.1:41769797-42097297 GCA_020310875.1 Ceratopteris richardii
GATAATTCCTTTCTTATTGTAGAATTACTACCTTTATACTCCGCTCGATACCAGTCAACCTTCAAAATGACCTATCAAAATATATAACAACAAAAACGTCCCATTATTAGGTGCTTAAAAAAATAACTAACTATAAAAAATATATATAAACTTTTTTCTACCTGTTTGAATGTACGAAATGAAATTTCGTAGATACCAACAATAGTTCCTACGTAACCAAGTTCGCTATCTATAAGGTTCGTGTCTTTTGAGCTAGCACGTGATAGTTGCTTGAAACAAGCAACAATACTAGAATCCTCTGTTTTACGTAAAGAATCAATGGCTTTGATTCTAATATGCTGTCCAAAAGCCCACATATTAGTGAACATTCGAGCCTGCAAAATAAATTCAATTAGTAAATAGAAACTAACATACATATATGAAAAAAATAAAATATATATTTTAATAAAATTACCTTTTGTTCACAACCTATCATTAACTCTCTTTGCTCATCTGAGATTTCTTCATTATTTGCGTTAGCGCGTTGCAAACGACTATATAGCCAATCCGTGAAAGAAGGTATATCTGTAATCTCATTATTATCGAGATTACGTCTAGATCTTTTGTTTTTTCGCCTTTTACTTTGGAGACTTTGAAGTTCCTCGTACTCATTAACGAATGCTTGCATGCATTCGCTATTATATGCTACAAAAGTAGAAACATCATTTTTTTCTTGAAATGTAAATAAGAATGGAACCCCCTTACCTGATAATACCTCATCTGTTATTTTTGAAGAAGACTCGTTGGTCCATGCACGTGGAGCTTCTTCATGAACATTTTCAAGGTACTCACTAATGTAATACATGCACTCTTCAAGCATCCAACCCTTTGCCATGGATCCTTCTGGTTTTGCTCTTTGTCGCACATAACCTTTTAGTATTCCCATAAATCGCTCGACCCAAAACATCCATCGAGTGTTGACAACACCGGCAATCTCTATCTCATCTACAAGATGGACTAGTAAATGAACTTGAATATCAAAAAATGAAGTAGGAAGTTCTTTTTCCATCAAACATAGTAGCTCTTTGCATTCACGTTTTTTTTGTGGGATCGAATTTTTATCGATCTGTTTGGATGTAATCGACCTATACAAATCATAAAAACAATTATAAAGAAGTTAATTAAAAAATAAAAGATATCCAATATTCATACATATTAAATATAAAAGTATCATAATTACCTTATAAGTGATCCAAGAGGATAGATCACATCTCGTACTCCTTTCGTTGTACATCCATCGATAACCAAAGGTAAAATATGTTTCAAAAAGTTATGCCAGTCATGGGTCTTTAATCCAGATAAGCTCTTATCATCCATAGTAAACATGTTTTGAAACGATGCTCCATATCCTGTCGGAGTCTTGATCAATTGAATTCTATTGTTGATAGTCTGTATCTCTTTTGTTGTAAGTACCCAAGGAGCAGATGCATAAGTCATTTCTTGTCGATGTCTATCAAAAACTGGCCATAACTTTGGTTTGGATTTTTGATCTTTCAAATCATTCCTTGATGTTGTGGTATCTTTTAGTCCAAGAAGATGCTGCCATAGTGAATAACCAATATTTTTTTCTTTCCAATACTCCAAAGAATACCATATTGATATGTTCTCTGCGAGTGCCAATTTCCCTTTACCTCTGTTCACATACTCATTATCTGAATCATCACTGAAGATTTCTGCTTCTGGATCTATCAGAGGTCCATCTGTCCATTTTTTATACCAATCCATAGGCGTCATAGGTTTTGGATACTGGCCTGTTTCAAGCTTTCCATTAAAATGTATCGCTTCTCTTTTAGATCTTAATGGATGATCATCAGGCAAGAATCATCGATGTCGAAGATAAATATTTTTGTTGAGATTCTTACTATAGATTGATATCAACCAATCACCACAATATGGACAAGCTTTATAACCCTTAGTAGATATTCCTGCATCATGGAAAAGGATAAAAATATAATTAGATTAAATCATATTTATTTACATGCATATTGAATAAAAAAATTACATCAATACCTGAACAAACGCCATATCCAGGAAAATCGTGAATAGTCCAAGCCACAATACCACGAATCATAATATGTCTTTCATTGATGCTTTTCGATATATCAATGACATTAATACCTCTCCATAACTCTTGAAGATCGTCAATGAGAGGAGCAAGATATACATTCATATCTTTAACTTGTCTTTTGTCTTGGATTAAAAGTGAAAGCATTAAATGTTCCTTTTTAATGCTAAGATATGGCGGAAGATTGTAGTTTATGACTACCACTGGCCATGTTGACCATTTACTGGATTTCATGGAGAATGGATTAACCCCATCTAATGCAACTCCTAACTTTAGATTCTATGGATTTTGTGCAAATTCAGGCCATGTAGAATCAATATGCTGAAAAAGCAACACTATCATGAGGAATTCTGATTATTCCATCAGTACTTTTGTGATCATGTCCCCAAGTCAAAAGCTTTGATAATTCGGGGCTTTGAAACATATGTCTAATCCGTGGAGCCAATGGAAAATGTCTCAATACCTTATTCGGGATTTTACCTTCTTCACTCTTATATCGAGGAGATTGACATTTGGGACATGTCAAAGAGTCTGCATATTCACCTCTATATAAAATACAATCGTTAGGACATGCATGCATACATTGATAATCTATACCAAGATTGTTGATTATCTTCTTCATTTCATCATGTGAGGTAGGAAGAATATTTTGACTTGGTAAAAACTTTTCAGATAATAACCTGTAAGTTTATAAAAAAAAGATATATTAAAAAAGGTAAATAAATATACATACATATATACATGTAGGTTTTTATTCTTACTTTAGATAAGGTAAGAACAAGAACTTGAATTGAATAGATACTTTTTGTCCGCGCATCTTTTAAAACTATTAATGCATCTTTCAAAATATTTACGCAAAACAATCGTATCCTGTCAATTCACACATATGTTCATATAATGGTGACCTGGATGAATCGCATGCATAGAGGTTATAATCAGATTGCTGTCTCTTGAGTAACCTCTGTGCATGCGACTCATCCAGGTCACCATTGCGAATATTTGGAAAGATGCATTAATAGTTTTAAAAGATGCACGGATAAAAAGTTTCCATTCAATTCAAGTTCTTGTTCTTATAACCTTATCTAAACTAAGAATAAAAACCTACATGTATTTATATATGTATATATATTTATGCATATATATATATATAAATAGATAGAAAATTGAAATTTATACCTTAATAGTGTCGAAACAGATACATTACTCCATCCAAAATGATTTTGAAGGTTGAGAATAAGTAAGCTCGCATTTAGTCGTGTCCAATGACTTCCTTCATATACATGCTTTAGACATTCCTCTCGAAGATATTTCTCATTTTTAGAAATATCCATGCTCTCACTGTCATTTTGATACCAATCCTCAATAAAATCTGCCATGCCATCATCTTCATCATTGTCACACAAATCTTGTACTTTATCATCTTTTGAATATAGATCTTTCAACTTTGCATATTGCACATGCTTAGTTTTGCGTAGCCTCCTCATGGAAGCTTCTGATAAATGAGGTCTTATTGGTAATTGTGAATGTTGTGGACGAATATCATCAACATCATACGTTGGAATCTACACATATAAATAAAACTCATTAGTATTTCATAAATGAATAAAAATTAAACTTCAAATATAAAATTTAGTATATAACTTATTAAATATGGATAGAAAATTTTTATTCTCTCTAGCTAAAAGGTGCTCTTGGAGGTCTACGCCATCCATAATTCACTAATAGTTCATCACCAGCATGTAATGTAGTAATAGCATTGACAACTATGTATCGTGATACATCTCTACTCATGTATGGTGATTCATGACTATTTTCACTCTCCTCAAATGTGCAATTAGTCCTTGAACTATTATGTAACCCTCGACTACTATTTATTAAACCTGCTATATTTCCATGTGTGTAAGGTCTTCCATCAATATATAATCTTTCATTTTCGCATGTAAAATCCTTCTACTAGTAAGAGATGCTGCGTTCAAGCATATTCCATAAGTACTCATGCTTTGAACATGACGTGAAAGTCGATGCCAATCTCCCCATCCATATATAGGACCACAAAATGACATAAGAGTGACTTCAGAGTTCGGAGACACATACAAATCCTCTACAATAAAGAGACCACGACCAGCATTAGTAATAGTGGATGGAGCAATCATATAGCGATTACCCCAAAAGTTGAAAACCTCTCCATCTAAAGGAAGTGGTCCTCTATTCCATCCTCCATATCTTCTTCTATCATATGTTTGTACTAAAGAACGATCACGAGCTGGCAATGGATAATCTCCAGCGGTTTCATTCTCTAAACCAGGAGGTAGAGGATTTCTAGAAACCTCTGCTTGTAATTGATGAACAGCAAGTCCATGACGTGTACAAGGTATATTAACATTATGAGAAAAATCATCATCATCATCATCATCGAGCAAGTATTCCTGTATATCAATAATAATTTGATTTTATACATGGTTTTTAAATAAAAAATGACATTAATATATATAGAAAATACATACCCAAGCATTATCACGTTGACTAGGTGATGGTGCATGCTCAAAAGTACCATACTCTACCTCATGTTGAATACATTCCAATCGTGGTCTTCGATACGTGCCATAAAAAGAGTTACACCAACATATAATATGCTCTTGATAGTAAAATTCATCATAATTCCTATCGGAGGACACATGTGAAGTCGTTGCATGGGTAGGAGGTGGTGGAGTACCCTCTGATTGATCAGAATCTGCACATCATAAGAAACATAAAAAAAATATATAAGTTATGTATCCATCAAATATAGTTAAAATTAAATATTTCATAAACTTACAGTATAAAGTCGTTGCACAATGAGGAGACGGTGGTGGAGTTCCATCTGATTGATCAGAATCTACAAATAATGGTATTTGATATTAATAATTTGATTATCTACATAAATAAAAAATTCACATATACATATTTACACATACACACATATTCACATATACACATTTATACATACACACATATTCACATATACACAACACATATTATTGTGGGATAAATGCATGTATTTTGTATGAATGAGTGTATATGCATGCATGTGTGTGTACGTATATATGTGGATATGTATATGTGTGTTTATGTTATATGTATGTATATGTGTATATATATACATATATGCATGCGTATATGTTTGCATGTATATGTGTATGTGGGTATGTGTATGTGGGTATGTGTATGTGTATGTGTATGTGTATATGTGTGTATATATGTGTATGTATTCTGACTTTTTTTTCTGTTTGAGATTAAATTAACAAGAGATATTGTATGGTCGAAAAAAATAAGAGGCGAGCTAACATACCACCTGAGTCGTGGCAGTTTTTTCGTAGACAGCTACGTCTTCAGGAGTCATTTCCTCAGCAGAAGGTACACAAATTAATAGTTTATATTTATAATTTTTAGATATTGTAGTAATTTTTTAATTTAATTTATGTATTTTTTTCCTTGAATAAACAGGCTGCTGCAAAGAAGAGAGTGGAGTCGGGCCACACATCGCACTTAGGCCAAATGGGCCATAATGGTTTTGTAGCTACGTTTGTAAGTATATGTGTTATTGTGAGTATATTTTTTATTAAAATGCAAGCAACTAATGTTTTTTGTTTGTTTCATTGCAGCGAAAGGATTATGGCCGATATCCTACGAAACACGAGATCGAGTATGCTACACATTTTGGATATCGGCGTTTGAGCGAGTATATACAAGATCATCCTGATGCCTTTGTGAGTATTTTTAAATTTTATATAATTATTTTGTTGTTATGAATGTTTTAATTATTTTATTGATTTATGTTTGTTATATGTAATACAGGAGTATTATGGGGAGACAAATATGGATGAGGTGGAGAGACAGACACAGGAGGGACGATCTCAATCGTCACAGGGTGATCATGAGGATGAGGATGAGGAAGATCAGGATGATCATGATATTGCTGATGATGATGATGATCATGATGATGATGATGATCATGATGATGATGATTAGGATTTTAGTTGATTATGACATTGGATTATATGTATTTACATTGATATATATATACATATTTTTCTATATATTTTTCATTTCAGTCATGTTTTGAATTGTGTGTATGGTATTAAGTAATGAAGAGTTTTGTTCTATTGATTGTTATTATTGTTTATATTAAGCATGTGTTTTAATACTTTAATTATATAATTCATTCATATGTGTGTACCTAAGTGTATATGTATGTGTGTGTATATGTATGTATGTGCATGTGTATGTGTGTGTATATGTATGTATGTGCATGTGCATGTATAAGTGTATATGTGTGTATGAGTATGTGCATGTGCATGTGTATGTGTGTATATGTATATGCATGTATATGTATAACTCTATGTGTATGTGTGTGTATTTGCATGTATATGTGTATATGTGCATGTGTATGTGTGCGTATATGTATGTATATGCATGTGCATGTATAAGTGTATATGTATGTATCAATATGTGCATGTTCTTGTGTATGTGTGTGTATATGTATAACTCTATGTGTATGTGTGTGTATGTGCATGTATATGTGTATATGTAGGTATATGCATGTGTGTGTGCTTCTTCATCATGTATAAGTGTATGAGTGCATATCAATAAGTGTGAGTATGGTATGTAATGAAAATAACACAATTCAAATGATCTACAAAATATAGAAATTGTACTTACAATTGTGATCCATAGTTTTTGCTTGGTTAGCTTCTTGAATAACCTGCAATAACGAGAGAGAAAAGAGAGAGAGAGAGAGAGAGAGAGAGAGAGAGAGAGAGAGAGAGAGAGAGAGAGAGAGAGAGAGAGAGAGAGAGAGAGAGAGAGAGAGAGAGAGAGAGAGAGAGAGAGAGAGAGAGAGATCTAGAGAGAGAGAGAGATCTAGAGAGAGAGAGAGATCTAGAGAGAGAGAGAGTGAGATCTAGAGAGAGAGAGAAAATTCAAAGAGAGAAAGATGTAGAAAGAGAGAAACAAAGACAGAGGGAGACAATAACAGAGAGCTTAAGCAAAACAACAATTCTGCATATACTTGCTTCAGCTCGTAAGCGCAGCGCAATTGCGAACGTTGGAGAGCTCTTCGATCGGATGCGTGAAAATGCCGATTGCAGAGCCTCCAACGTTTTAATTTTTGTCCGTCAACAGATCGTCGTATAAGCGATGCAACGCGTCGTCGTATAAGCGACATTTGCTTAGCGTCACTTATACGACGGTCTGCACCGTCGCTTATACGACGAAGTAAACCGTCGCTTATGCGACACAAAAATAAGCGTCGCTTAAGCGACGCATCTGACAAGCGTCGTTTAAGCGACGCTAAACGGAAGCGTCGCAAATACCGTCGTTTTTTGCGACGTATATTCGACGGTCCGCGCTCGACGGTAATTCCGACTCGAGTTGCAATTTTATAGCGACGAAATGCTGTCGCGTTAACCGTCGCTACACGCCCGTATTCCTTGTAGTGGTTCTTGTTGCAAAACAACTTTGGAACATAGTGGTAGATGTAGATCGAAGACCGGCAGGTGCTTCTACTTCACAGTCTACTGTAACAGATGGAGCTTCTTCTTCGAGTACAGTGGTTTCTCCTTCTCCACCTACACAGGAGCAGCTTAGATGGGATGGAAAAGATGCTCAAGCTCATGCTTTGATTGCACTTTCAGTGAAGCGTCATATAGTTCCACACATTCGGTCAAGTTCTACATCACAATAGGCATGGGACACTCTTGCTTCTTTGTATGCCGTGTGTAATGAAGCACGTGTTGCATACTTGAGGAAGCAACTTGAGGATGTATGTATGGCTGAAAATGAGTCAGTGGATGTGTATGTGACACGCATCAAGGACTTGAAAGAGCAATTGGCAAACATAGATGAGATCATTCCGCATGCATCACTCATTTCTACATTGTTGAAAGGATTACCGAAATCTTTTCAAAGTTTTGCTACTACACTTCGTTTGGTTGCAAAAGGAAATCCTAATATGTATGCATTTGATGAGGTTGTGTCTCTTCTTTTGCAAGAAGAGAAATCTAGAGTGAATAGGAGTGGTTTGATTGAAGGAACGCAAGCACTTGTTATCTCACAAAAGGGGAAAAGCAAGTATGGTTCAGCTTTTGGTTCATCAAAACCAAAGCCTCAAGCTTCCTCTTCCACTCATTCCTCTAATGATGGTGATTTGCAAAAGAAGAAGAGATGCAAATATTGCCGGAAGGTTGGTCATACTATTGATGAGTGTAGAAAGCTTGCTAAACGCAATGAAAAGAAGAAGGAATCGGGCATGTCTATTGCTGAAAATTCAGCAAATGCAAAGAATGATGAAGCTAACATAGCTCAAGATTTTTGGGCATGTGTTGTTACATGTCATTATGATGCTTCTTTACATTCTAAATGTATGGTTGTGAGTGAGGCTGATTCGGATTGGTTCTTTGATAGTGGTGCTTCAAAGCACATAACATCATGCAAAAGATTTTTTGCCTCTTTGAAAGATGCACCTAAAGGAGGACATGTGGTGTGTGCAAACAATGCCTCTTATCCTATCATTGGAGTAGGAGAAATTGAGCTTACGGTTGCAAATGGAGGTGTGATTCTCTTGAAAAATGCATTGTCTGTGCCCGGTATCAAGAAGAACTTAATTTCAGTTCCGTTGATTGCCAAAGCTGGACTTCATGTAAACTTTGTTGATGATAAGTGTATGGTTCATGATTTCAACAATGGCGATGTTATTGTGATGTCCGGTACATTTTGTAATGGTTTGTATCGCATGGATACATACAAGAGGGCTGCCTCGAATGCCTTAGTTGCTCATACTTCTTCCATGGCTGAAATGGAGCTTTGGCATGCTCGTTTTGGTCATTTAAACTTCAATAGTTTGCTCTACTTGCAAAAGAAGGACCTGGTTATTGGATTGCCTACACTTGAGTCCATTGAAAATCATGCATGTGAAGGTTGCATTCTTGGAAAAATGCATCGTGCTTCTTTTCCAAAAGATAGTCACAAACACACTACAAGAAAATTGCAACTTGTTCATAGTGATGCATGTGGTCCCGTCAAGACTCCATCTTTTGGGAAGCATGTATATTTTGTTACCTTCATTGATGATGCTACTCGCCATACATGGGTGTATCCTATGAAAGCAAAGAATGAGGTATTTTCTTGCTTCAAAGCATTTTTAGCTATGGCTGATAATTTTTCTTCACAAAAGCTTTTGACTCTATGCACGGATCGTGGTGATGAATACATGTCACATGAGTTTAATGCTTTTCTTCGTGAAAGAGGTATTTCACACCAATGTATGGTGCCATATACACCTCAACAAAATGGTGTTGCCGGGCGTAATAATAGAACTCTACTTGAAATGGCACGATGTATGGTTGAAGGAAAGCATCTTCCTCATAAGTTTTGGATGGAAGCAGCCATGTGTGCAAATTATGTGTTGAATCGCTGCCCTACAAAAGCATTGAGATTCATCACTCCTTATGAGGCTTGGAATGGTCATAAGCCTATGGTTAGTCATATGCGTGTGTTTGGTTGTTTGGCATATGCTCTTGTGCCATCACAACAACGTCACAAACTTGATGACAAGGCAAAGAAATGTATGTTTGTTGGTTATAGTGCTGAAAGTAAGGGATATCGGTTGTACCATCCATTGACAAACACAATTATTGTGAGTCGAGATGTGGTATTTGCTGAAAATTCAGTTTTCCCTCTACTTGAATGCAAAAAACTACCAACAATTAGCTCACAAGATGTGTTCGATACACTCATGCGTTTGTTCCAAAATGGTGCACTTGACTATGGCCATGTAGACCAGCCAACTGAGGTTCAAAGGGCTGAAAAATTCCAGCCAAATAGCGCTGAAAATGCAGAGAATTTTCAGCCAAACATGGCTGAAAAAATTCAGCCAAAAATTGCCAAAACTGTTGGAAATTTTCAGCCACATATGGCTGAACATTTGCGTCCAAATATGGCTGAAACTGAGCATGAAATTCAGCCCACGCATGATGTACATATTGAAGATGTTTTACATAATGAACGCATGTCTATCAAGAGTGCACAATCTATGCCAAAGTGGCTGAAACAAACTTTGCAGGACAGCAAATTGAGTGCACCTTTACTTGGTAGAATAAGATCAAGCTCTCACCATGCATCAAGTAATTTTGTGGATTATTCTCTTATTGCTGTAGCATGTAATGAAGAGCCACTTTCTTTTGCAGATGCATGTGACGATCCACAATGGATGAGTGCTATGCAATCAGAAATGGATTCCATACATAGGAATGGTACTTGGGAGTTATGTGAATTGCCAAAAGGAAAGAATGCCATTGGTACAAAGTGGGTTTATAAGATTAAGAGAAAATCTGATGGTAGCATTGATCGCTACAAAGCTAGATTGGTTGCCAAAGGATATGCACAACAATATGGCATTGACTATGAGGAAACTTTTGCACCTACTTCACGCATGACTACCATTTGTACAGTGGTTGCATTGGCTGCCCATCAAGGTTGGAAAGTGCATCAGTTGGACATAAAAACAGCCTTCTTGAATGGAGATTTGCAAGAAGAGGTTTATGTGAAGTAGCTTCCTGGATTTGCTATGAAAGGGAAAGAGCATATGGTTTGTCGCTTGCATAAAGCCTTGTATGGTCTCAAGCAAGCTCCACGTGCATTGTATGACAAAATACATAAGCACTTGATTGCTCTTGGCTTCACATGTAGTCCGATTGAAAGCACACTCTATGTACGCAAAAATGGGGCTGATCTTATAGTGCTTGTTCTTTATGTTGATGACATACTCTTGACTGGGTCATGTGATGCAAAACTTGACATTCTTATGGCTGATTTGCAGCATACTTTTGATGTCACTTATCTTGGTCTTTTGAGCTACTATCTTGGCATCCAGTTTGTATCCGTTGAGGGGGGAATTGTTATGCATCAAGCAAAGTATGTTGAGAAACTACTTCAGCGTTTTGACTTTGAGGATTGTAAGCCAGTTTCCACGCGAGTTGAGATAGGATTCAAATTCTTGGTTGAGGATTCCAGTAATGCATTTGATACTTCTATTTATCAGCAAGCTCTGGGATGTCTTATATATGCATGCAACACAAGGCCGGATATACAGTATGCATTTTCCCAGTTGAGTCGATTCATGCATAGCCCTGGCACTAAGCATTGGCAAGCGATGAAACGTGTGTTTAGATATCTTCGAGGCACTTTGAGCTTAGGTCTCTTTTATGGCAGAGATGTTCAGCCATGCTTGCATGCTTTTACTGATAGTGATTGGGCTGGTTGTTATGATACTCGCGTGTCCACTAGTGGTAATTGCTTTTTCCTTGGAGACTCATGCATATCTTGGTTGAGTAAGAAGCAACCTACAGTGGCGACATCGAGTTGTGAAGTTGAGTACAGGGCAGTTTTCACAGCTACTGTGGAGTGTATATGGATGAGACACCTATTGATGGATCTTTGCATGGAGATTGATGCTGCTACACATATTCTCACAGATAGTCTGAGTGCTTTGGCTGTTGCACGAAACCCAGTCTTTCATGCATGGACCAAACATATTGAGGTGCATTATCACTATGTGAGAGAGCGCCTTCATGCAAGAGATATTGATTTGGTATATGTGCCTACATAAGATAATGTGGCAGACATATTCACCAAAGCTCTTCCACGGGAAAAGTTTGAAGCTTTTCGCAAAGCTTTAGGGTTATTACCTTGTGGGGGCTGATCTGTCACTCCCTGTATGTGTTCACATAATTCGCTCCAGGGGGGTTTGTTACATTTATGTGTTCCTCGAGTAGCTTTGATGTGAACCTTTTCCCTATACATGGGCACTTTTTACTCTAGTGCTGGCTAGAGGTTTTTTCCCCATGTTACCACATACTTGATACTCTCATATGTGGTGGTACTTTGTACTTAGGGATATTATTCAGCTCCTACTTCAGTTCAGTTCATCGATCAATAGAGAGAGCTATTCCAGCCATCGTCTTCTCCGTGTGTCTTGCTACATTTGTGCTCCTTGTGTGTCTCTCACACTTCTGCACACACCCAACAATTTACACAAAGACACATATATGTATATACATGTACACATCACATATACATGCCTACATGCACAAATGTATACTTATACATGCATACACAATTATACACTTGCATATATTACATGAATACATGAATATTTTACACAAATGCATATGCATATATACACATATGCATACTAACACATGTATACATATATCACACATATGCACACACATACATATACATGAAATACATATATATGCATATGAACACATGTATACATATAGTACACATGAATACACACACATATGCATACATACATGATAAAAAATTAAAGATAAATCTATATATAAAATAATTAGACATACCCCCGAGCTTCATGTTCTAACTTAAAGGAACATGATTTGATCTCTCTAGTAGGATTCATCGTTATTCAAGTTGAATAAAGAATCTATTATCTGATATGCATTTAGAAGCTTCAAGTTATTGATCGATAACTAGAGTAGAATTTAGTATCTAATCTGCTCATATGTTTTCATAATTGCCATCATTTTGGTAAGACATCAATATAGTCTCATCTTCATTATCCTTATTGATTTCATTTATTTCTTCTATTGGTAAATAAGTGTTCTCATGAGTCACATCATCTTTTGATGGATTAATATCGATTTTTGGTAATTCATGTTCCTCATCAATAGATTTAGCATGTAGAGTATTATCCTCTTCATAAAAAAGATTAGTATCATTATCACATATAATGATTCTTATTTCTCTTTTAGATGTTGATGTATCAGTATCCAATGTTGAATCATCAAGAGGAATTTCTTCGATCTCTCTAACAATAAACTGTTCAAACAATGACCTACCTCTAGGTTGAACATGAATGACTTGCCACCAAGGGTGAGCATCTGGGTTTTTATAAAAAAATGTGTGTTCAATATTTCTAGGAAGAATATATGGTTCTTTAGTAGATCGCATTACCTTGGAAGAATCAATTGCCCAAAACTAGTCAACCTTCAAAATGACCTATCAAAATATATAAAAACAAAACCCCATTATTAGGTGCTTAAAAAAATAACTAACTCTATCATAGAAAATATAAACATTTTTCTACCTGTTTGAATGTACAAAATGAAATTTCGTAGATACCAACAACAGTTCCCACGTAACCAAGTTTGCCATCTATAAGGTTCATGTCTTTCGAGCTAGCACGTGATAGTTGCTTGAAAGAAGAAACAATACTAGAACCCTCTGTTTTACATAAAGAATCAATGGCTTTGATTCTAATATGCTATCCAAAAGCCCACATATAAGTGAACATTCGAGGCTGCAAAAGAAATTAAATTAATAAATAGAAACTAATATGCATATATATAAAAAATAAAATATTATTAAAATAAAATTACCTTTTGTTCACGACCTATCATTAACTCTCTCTGTTCATATGAGATTTCTTCATTATTTGCGTTGGCACATTGCAAACGACTATTTAGCCAATCTATGAAAGAGGATATATTTGTAATCTCATTATTATCAAGATTACATCTATATCATTTACTTCTTCATCTTTGACTTCCGAGATTTTGAAGTTCCTGTTCGTACTCACTAAGGAATGCTTACATGCATTCGCTATTATATGCTACAAAAGTAGAAATTGTAAGACAATAGTTACGCAATATAACACAGGAGCAATAGCAGAGAAGATAACAGATATAGGAGAATCTCAACAATTTTCTACTAGCAGCAAGTACAAAGATGATGGCGTTGTCCACCCGTGCGCTCTCAAGGTAGAGCTTAAATGGTGATCTAGACAACTCTAGATAGGGAGATACAAGGTAGAGGTATGCTGGCTCAACTCAGTGTCATAGGTAGTGCAGAAGTCATGTATATATATAGGATCATGGGTGGCCTGCCATGGACGGCAATACATGGGCGGTGGAGCGTGGGCGGCCACCGCCCGCGTAATTGCCATACACGTCTTTGACTGGTTGAACCGACCTAACAAATATAAATGATTTCTGACTCCGACAGGGAATATTCCATGGAATATTCCCTTTACCGTCGCGCCGGGGGCGCTGCCCCCGGACCCCCACCAGGGGGCCCGCTGGCCCCCTGGGACCCCCCAGCCAGGGGGCCCGCTGGCCCCCTTGGACCCCCCAGCCGGGGCTGCTCACCGCTGCCCCGGACCCCACAATTGGGGACCCTAGTAACTCCCTTTCCTTATAATATCTTACATGGTCCAATATGACCTTCATCCAACATTCAAGTTGGGATTCCCATCAATTGGGTAATGCACGCTTGGCTTCTCCTCATAAAGGGGGCCTTACAAAATGTGCATACAATCATGAGGGGTAGACATTGATCATATACTAACACCCCCCCTCAATGTTTACCGATGATAAATCAAGTAGGTCTCGGTCCTATGCCCATCTGTTGAAGATGCTTGTTGAGCTGCTCTCTTCCAAGTGCTTTAGTGAATATGTCAGCACAATTTGCCTCTGTTGGGCAATATTCTAGCTCCACAATTTCATCTTCTATTAGCTCACGAATGTAATGGTACTGTACTTCTATGTGCTTGGTGCGAGCATGAAATACTGGGTTCTTTGCAATAGCCATACAACTTTGATTATCACACTTGAGTACAGTTGGCATATTTGATGGAAAGCCAAGATCTGCAAGAATTCTCCTTAACCAGACTGCCTCACAAGAAGCAAAACAAGCTGCTTTGTACTCTGCTTCAGTGGAGGAGAGTGCGAGAGTTGGTTGCTTCCTACTTACCCAAGAAAATATTCCTGAACCAAGTGAGAAACAATATCCAGAAACTGATTTTCTAGAATCACAATCTCCAGCCCAATCTGAATCACAATATCCTTGGAGTGTATCACCTGTGGTATACAAAATACCAAAATCCAAGGTTCCTGCAATGTACCTTAGAATTCGCATTCCAGCATTCCAGTGACTCTCCTTAGGTTTGTTGGAAAACCTGCTTAACACTCCAACAGCATAGCAAATGTCTGGTCTAGTGTTGCACAAAAAAATAAGACTTCCAACGAGCTTCCTATACTTCTTAGCATCTACATCAGGCATGTTATCATCCATAGATAGCTTATGATTTACCTCCATAGGTGTGCTAGTTGGTTTGCAATCCATCATTCCAAATGCCTTGAGAATTTCTTTGGAATATTTTTGTTGTGAGATGAAAATGCCATCCTTCCTTTGCCATACTTCAATTCCCAGACAAAAATGGAGTAGACCTAAGTCTGTCATTTCAAACTCAGTTCCCAAGCTGATCCGAGTTTGATTGATGAGTTCTAGATGATCTCCTGTAATGATCAAATCATCTACATATACAATGACAACAACTAGCTTGCTATCCCTTTTCGTTACATACAAGTTAGCATCAGAAGTACTTCTTTCAAAACCCATATTTTTGAAAAAATGATCTATTCGTTGGTACCAAGCCCGTGGAGCTTGCTTAAGTCCATACAAAGCTTTCTTCAACCTGCAAACTTTATTTTCTGAATTGGGCACCTCAAAACCTGGTGGTTGAGATACATATACCTCCTCCTTGAGGTGACCATTCAAAAATGCAGATTTGACATCCATCTGGAAAATAGGCCAAGACTTTTGTGCAGCTACTGCAAGTACCGTCCGAATAGTTGTCATGCGTGCTGTTGGTGCAAAAGTTTCTTGAACATCAAATCCTTCAATCTGTGAAAAACCCTGTGCAACTAATCGTGCCTTATACTTTTCTAATGTTCCATCAGCTTTATACTTAGCTTTCCAAATCCATTTAGTACCTATTACCTTCTTCTTTGGCGGCAAGTCGACTAGATCCCATGTATCATTTTTGAGTATACTATC
Organism: Ceratopteris richardii; assembly: GCA_020310875.1. NCBI lineage: Eukaryota > Viridiplantae > Streptophyta > Polypodiopsida > Polypodiales > Pteridaceae > Ceratopteris > Ceratopteris richardii. The sequence goes on from CM035419.1 coordinate 41,785,798, forward strand.
ATACTCAGACTGCATTGCCGCTCTCCAATCTGGATCATCAATGGCTTCTTCAATGGTGGTAGGTTCCTTTATCGAACCCATGATATCTGCCATTAGAGCCATGTTAACAATGTGTTCTGAGGCTCTTCTTTGCTCCTCTATTCTCTTTGATCTTCGTAATCCATCTGATGATGATTCTGGTACATCTACATGTGGATTGTGATCATCAAAGAGCTGTTGTGCCCACTTCGGTAGTGGCTTACGCAGTGCAGCTACAACTGGTTGGCTTTTTATTGAGGAAATTTCTCCATCAGATGTTTCCTCCTCCTCAACTTTAACCTGTCTTTTGATAGGCACAAGGTGAGATATTTCTCCGCTTGATGAGATAGTAGATTTACCTTTATCTTCTACTAAGTGTGGTCGTTCATCAAACACCACATCTCGGCTGACAAAAATCTTCCTTGCCTCAGGATCCCATAACCTGTATGCTTTAGACTCTTCACTATATCCTAGGAAGACACACTTTTTGCTTTTTGAATCCAACTTTGATCTTGTTGAATCAGGAATATGTGCATAACAGAAACAACCAAAAATTCTGAAATGCAAAACTGAAGGCTTTTTACCAGAATATGCTTCTTGAGGAGTCATCCCCTTCAGTGCTTTTGTGTAGCTTCGATTGAGGATGTAGACTGCTGTATTGACTGCTTCTGCCCAGAATGAATCAGGCATGTCTTGAGCCTTCAACATACAACGAGCCATTTCAACTACTGTCCTGTTCCTGCGCTCAACAACGCCATTTTGTTGGGGTGTATGAGCTGTGGTAAGTTGCCTTTTCACACCATGCTCCTTACAGTAATTGTTGAATTCTGTTGACAAGAATTCACCTCCTCTATCTGTTCTAAATTTCTTTAGTTTCCTTCCTGATTCATTTTCTACATACTTATGCCACGTTTTAAATTTTTCAAAAGCATCAGCCTTCTCTCGAATGAAATAAACCCACATCTTTCTACTATAATCGTCGACTAACAGCAAGAAGTAGAAAGATCCTCCTAAAGCAGGTGTAGACATTTTGCCACAGAGATCAGCATGTACCAACTCTAGAGGAGCTTGAGATCGATTACTAGTCTCTCTTGGAAATGCCTTTCGATGTTGCTTGCCCATCATACAAGCTTCACAAGGTTCCTGCAACTCTGAAAATGCAGGCATATGAGCAACCATCCCTGTTCGTTGCATCTCCTTCAAAACTGCAAATCCGAGATGCCCAAATCGTTGATGCCATAACCTGCTTACATCTTTATCTTCTGTAGCAGTTAAAGCACTTAACTCATACAAGTTATCCCGTCGAATGCCTTTACCTACAACATTACCTGATGAATCCATGATTTCCGCACCACTCTTATTGAAGTGAACTTCAAGTCCACGATCTGTTATTGCAGAAACTGACAACAAATTTCTTTTGAGTGTAGGTACATAGAGAACATCGGATAACTTTTTCTCACCACCTGGAGAAGTGATAAAAGAGATGGTTCCAGTTCCTTCAGCTGGACACTTGGAGTCATTTCCCACCACTACATTGATGGATTCCCGCAGAGGCACTAGGGAACTATACCAATCCTTTTTACTAGTCATATGGCGAGAAGCTCCACTATCTAAAATCCATGGCTCATCAACACGAGCTTGAGCAGATGAACATACCTCTTCAATAGCTACCCAAAGTTCCAGCTCTGTGTTGTTTGCAGACTCTTTGTTCTTCCATGATGATTTTATAGTCCCATTCCGTTCATCAGCTTGCTTCTTTCTGCAATCCTTGATGGCATGGCCTTTCTTTTCACAATAGAAGCAACTTCCTGTGAACTTTTTCTTCTTTGGCTTCTTCTTTGATCCCTCTGAAGAGCCTTTACCTTTTGCATTTGCTGAGAATGCAGCATCAGTTGTACTTTGCCGATTCTTCAGCCGCATCTCTTCTTCTAAAAGCATGGCACAAAACTCTTCAAATGTAAGAGGAGTTGGCCTTACCTGAGTGTTAAGGGCTGTTACTAATCCATCATACTTTGCTGGAAGAACACGTATAGATCTTCGAGCCAGCTCTTCTGGTGTTATAACAACACCAACTGCAGCCAATTGATCTTGAAGATGCTTTATCCGTTTGATAAAATCTTCAGCCTTTTCAGAATCAGAATGCTTTTCATTTGCCAACTGATTTTCTAAATTCTGTATCCTAGTGTGGTTCTTGGTCTCATATTGTCGAGCCAATATGCCCCAAGCCTCATGTGCTTTAGTAGTATGTTGAACTAAAGTAAGCACAGAATCACTTACACTAGTGACAATCGCACATAATGCATCAGCATTCCGCCTCTTCCAAGCTCGTAGAAGATCTGGATCTGGCTGAATCATCAATCTTGAATTTGCTGGATCTTCAACTGGTATAGGCTCTGGATCCAATCCCATCGGTCCCATGACAGTGTCAAGTAATTCATAGGAGTCCAAAATTGCAGAAATTTTGAACTTCCAGAGTGTATAGTTGGTTCCATCCAGCTTCCCTTCAGTGAATGCAGGTGGACGAATTCGAATAGGTGCAGCATTAACATTAGCTAAAGCACCAAGACTACTGTTCGACGATGAAGCCATCATGTAATCACTCGAATAATCTATTGATATTCTAGTCTGCTAGTAGGCTAAAATAATGATACTTCTCAAGCTATTCGAACCTTACAGCTCTGATACCATGTAAGACAATAGTTACGCAATATAACACAGGAGCAATAGCAGAGAAGATAACAGATATAGGAGAATCTCAACAATTTTCTACTAGCAGCAAGTACAAAGATGATGGCGTTGTCCACCCGTGCGCTCTCAAGGTAGAGCTTAAATGGTGATCTAGACAACTCTAGATAGGGAGATACAAGGTAGAGGTATGCTGGCTCAACTCAGTGTCTTAGGTAGTGCAGAAGTCATGTATATATATAGGATCATGGGTGGCCTGCCATGGACGGCAATACATGGGCGGTGGAGCGTGGGCGGCCACCGCCCGCGTAATTGCCATACACGTCTTTGACTGGTTGAACCGACCTAACAAATATAAATGATTTCTGACTCCGATAGGGAATATTCCATGGAATATTCCCTTTACCGTCGCGCCGGGGGCGCTGCCCCCGGACCCCCACCAGGGGGCCCGCTGGCCCCCTGGGACCCCCCAGCCAGGGGGCCCGCTGGCCCCCTTGGACCCCCCAGCCGGGGCTGCTCACCGCTGCCCCGGACCCCACAATTGGGGACCCTAGTAACTCCCTTTCCTTATAATATCTTACATGGTCCAATATGACCTTCATCCAACATTCAAGTTGGGATTCCCATCAATTGGGTAATGCACGCTTGGCTTCTCCTCATAAAGGGGGCCTTACAAAATGTGCATACAATCATGAGGGGTAGACATTGATCATATACTAACAGAAATATCAATTTTTTTCTTGAAATGTAAATAAAAATGGAACTCCCTTACCTGATAATACATCTGTTATTTTTGAAGAAGACTCGTTGGTCCATGCACGTGGAGCTTCTTCATGAACATTTTCAAGGTACTCACTAACATAATACATGCACTCTTCAAGCATCCAACCCTTTGCCATGGATCCTTCTGGTTTCACTCTTTGTCGCACATAACGTTTTAATATTCCCATAAATCACTCGACCCAAAATATCCATCGAGTGTTGACAACACCTACAATCTATATTTCATCTACAAGATGGACTAATAAATGAACCTGAACATCAAAAAATGAAGTAGGAAGATCTTTCTCCATCAAACATAGTAGCTCTTTGCATTCACTTTTTTTTTGTGGGATCGAGTTTTTGTCAATCTCTTTTGATGTAATCCACCTATACATATCATAAAAAAAATTATAAAGAAGTTAATTCAAAAATAAAAGATATCCAATATTCATACATATTAAATATAAAAGTATCATAACTACCTTATAAGCGATCCAAGATGATAGATCACATCTCATACTCCTTTTGTTGTACATCCATTGATAACCAAAAGTAAAATATGTTTAAGAAAGTTATGCTAGTCATGGTTCTTTAACCCAGATAAGCTCTTATCATCCATAATAAACATGTTTTGAAAAAATGCTCCATATCCTGCAGGATTCCTAATCAAATGAATCCTATTATTGATAGTTTGTATCTCTTTTGTTTTAAGTACCCAAGGAGTAGGTGCATAAGTCGTTTCCTATTGATGTCTATCAAAAACTAGCCTTAACTTTGGTTTTGAGTTTTGATCTTTTAAATCATTCCTTGATGCTATGGTATCTTTTAGTCCAAGAAGATTTTGCCATAGTGAATAGCCAATATTCTTGTATATATGCATAGGATCAAGAAGATGACATACTTTTAACTTTTCCAATACTCCAAAGAATACCATATTGATATGTTCTTTGCGGGTGCCAATTTTCCTTTACCTCTCTTCACATACTCATTATCTTCATCATCACTGAAGATTTTTGCTTCTAGACCTATCAGAGGTCGATCTGTCCATTTTTTATACCAATCCACAGGTGTCATAGGTTTTGGACACTGACCTGTTTCAAGCTTTCCATTAAAATGTATCGTTTCTCTTTTAGATTGTAATGGATGATCATCAAGCAAGAATCATCGGTGTCAAAGATAAATATTTTTGTTGAGATTCTTACTATTGATTGATCTCAACCAATCACCACAATATGGACAAGATTTATATCCCTTAGCAGATATTCCTACATCATGAAAACGATAAAAATATAATTATATTTAATCACATTTATTTATATGCATATTGAGTAAAAAAATTACATCAATACCTAAACAAACACCATATCCTGGAAAATCATGAATAGTCCAAGCCACAATACCACGAACCATAATATGTCTTTCATTGATGCTTTTCGATACATTAATGACATTAATACCTCTCCATAACTCTTGGCGATCGTCAATGAGAGGAGCAAGATATATATTCATATCTTTAACTTGTCTTTTGCCCGGATTAAAGGTGAAAGCATTAAATGTTCCTTTTTAATGCTAAGATATGGTGGAAGATTGTAGTTTATGACTACCACTGGCCATTTTGACCATTTATTGGATTTCATGGAGAATGGATTAACCCCATCTAATGCAACTCCTAACTTTAGATTTTGTGGATTTTGTGCAAATTCAGCCCATGTAGAATCAATATGTTGAAAAGCAACACTATCGTGAGGAATTCTGATTATTCCATCAGTAATTTTATGATCATGTCCCCATGTCAAAAGCTTTGATAATTCGGGGCTTTGAAACATATGTCTAATCCATGGAGCCAATGAAAAATGTCTCAATACCTTTTTTGGGATTTTACATTCTTCGTCCTTATATCGAGGAGATTGACATTTGTGACATGTCAAAGAGTCTGCATATTCACCTCTATATAAATTACAAGCATTAGGACATGACTCACATAATCAGGCTACCCAAAAATTGGTGAGCAACTAGACATAATCTATGAGACTAAAGAAAACAAAATGATTGAAACCAAATGAACTACCTACAATGGGACTTTAGTGCCTTCTTCCTCGGTTCTTGAGTGTCCTTCCTTGCCTCTTCTCTAGCCAAGTGACCATGAGCTCTCATGATGAGTTTGAGAGATCTTCTCCATAACTCCTCCACTACTTTGAGAAGCCACTCTTCTCTTCTGGTTCAGTTTTTGGATTTGATTCTCTTTTGTTTTAATCTCTTTTGGCTTCCACTACTTGTTCAAGTAAATGGTTTTATTTTTTGTTTTTGTATTTTCTTTCTATTTGAAGAAAACACTTTTTTCAAAATATATACGACCTTGTTCTTTATTTTTAAACATGCATCTATATATATAAATAGATAGAAAATAAAAAAAAATACCTTAATAGTGTTGAAACAAATACATTACTCCATCCAAAACATTTTTGAAAATTGAGAATAAGTAAACTTGCACTTAGTCGTGTCAAACGACTTCCTTCATATACATGCTTTAGACATTCCTCTCCAAGATATCTCTCAGTTTTAGAAATACCAACACTCGCACTATCATTTTGATACCAATCTTCAATAAAATTTGCCATGACATCATCTTCATCATTATTGCACAAATCTTGTACTTTATCTTCTTTTGAATATAGTGTTGGAAGTGAGGTAGGCCCTTAGGCTCATGTCACAGGTCCATGGTTCCATAGGTCCGATTATGTACAACATTAATTTCAACAATCTTCCATATTGACAAAACATGAACATACCACAACTTAATCATACAGATGATGAGACAAAGATAGAGAAGGAATAGACAACATGTGTAAGGTGTTACGTAAGCCATCGCTTACTCATAGTATCATATATACCAATGTTCAATGTACAATGTGGGAGTAAAATTCTCAACCACTCTATGTGATGAGAAATAGATGAATGAGTGAATGTACAATGTAACAAATATATTCAGATGTGTGGGCAGTAATCTGAATATACATGAGATGTGTGACCTTATAGGTTATAGAAGAGTGAATATGAGTGACTGAAAGAGGAAGAATCAGTGTGAAACTGATAGTCAACAAACCCTCATTTGAACTTAGGCTAAGGAAGACCCTAAGTCAAATACGTGTGTGAAAAGATCACATACTTATAAAGTAGCATAGAATGCTAACAAGTTTGCTGTAGGAAATCCTCAAACTCATGTGAACATACCTTCTCAAACACCTCATCAAAATATGCATAAAGCATATACGTACTGTTTCTCTTGTACCTATGCCGAATAGGACTCCTCCTGATATGAACGCCACGGCCTCCATAAAATTCAAGTAGTACCTGTGTGCATAAAGAGAATATGTACCTGAATACTTAACATAAGATGTAAATCTTATGTTAACCACCATCCAATGTCTTTGAAGTAGCCCGACATCTTCTTGTAGAAGACAATCTTCAACCTAATATCTTCCTGTAGAAGATAATCTTCAAATACACCATGAAGATGGCACCATCCAACTAGAAAAGATTACTACATGCTCTAAATTGTTGGAGCATTGAACCAATAAGGCATTTTTTTTCCAACATATAGTTCTTTCAACCTTGCATATTCCACAGGATCACTTTTGTGCAGCCTCCTCGTAGAAGCTTCTGATAAATGAGGTCTTACTAGCAACTCTGAATGGGGTGGTGGAATATCATCAACATCATACATTGGAATCTACACACATGAATAAAAATCATTAGTATTCCATAAATGAATGAAAAGAAAACTTTAAACATCAAATTAAGTATGTAACTTATTTTGAAAAGAGATTGAAATTGGAGTTTTCCAATGCAACACAAGACAGGTGAGAAAGTTTTCATTCTCTCTCTAGCTAAAAAGTGCTCTTGGAGGTCTACGTCATCCATAATTTGCTAATAATTCATCACTCGCATGTAATGAAGTAATAGAGTTGACAACTATGTATCCTGCTACATCTCTACTCATGTATGGTGTTTCATTACTATTTTCACGCTCCTCAAATGTGCAATTAGTCCTTGAGCTATTATGTAACCCTTGACTACTATTTATAAAGCACGATTTGGAGCAAAAGGATATGCACAAACATATGGTATTGATTTTAAGAAAACATTCAGCCCGTTAGCTAAGATGTCTACTATCAGGACACTTCTTGCATTAGCTATAGCAAAAGGATGGAGTTTGCATCAGATGGATGTGAAGAATGCTTTCCTACATGATGAGTTATAGGAAGAAGTATACATGAACCAGCCACAAGGATATGAAGATTCAAAGCATCCAAAATATGTCTGTAGGTTGCAAAAGGCTTTGTATGGACTTAAGCAAGCCCTTTGTGCATGACATGCAAGGATTGATGATTACTTAACCACCACTAGATTTTCTATGTGTGATGCAGATCACTCAGTATATGCAAAACATGGTGCTTTACCTTCTAGACCCATTTGCAATGTATGGGTTTCTTTCCTTGTAGCAATGGAACCAGCTTCCATGTTTCATTCCCATAAAGTGCAACCATCTGCTCATCCATAGCTTTCTCCGAATCTGCATTTCCAACTGCATCTTCAAAACAATAAGGTTCAACATCTTGTATTACCTTGGTCATGTAGGCACAATGATGAGCCATGTAACTATCATATGTCAATCATTGCACTGAATTTTGCATCCTCCCAGATCTTCTTGGTCCTGGGTCACTTCTCTTTGTATTACCTACATGTGCCTTTGTTACTCCTGGAGTCTTCATAGATGGCAATCCAAGTTCCTCATCAAGTTTCTTTTTTGAATGGATTGAATCTCCATCAATGTCCTCAAAACCTCTAGATCTTTTACTACCAGCAAAAAGCTTTTCTTTACTTTCTTGGATGTATTTGATGAATTTTCTAGACTGAAATTTACATGCAATCTTCCACATGGATTTGAGTTGGAACTATTGCTTGGTGACTCATCTCCTCTGCTCAAAACTTGAGATTTTGCACTTGATGTTTTAATATTTTCTTTGTCATTTGGTTCAAGACTAAGTCCTTCTGTGGCATCTACATAGAAGCTTGGCATTTCATCAAATACCACATCTTTGCTTACCTTCATCTATCATGTGAGTGGGTTATAACATTTATATCCCTTTTGATCAAGGGTGTATCCAACAAAGATACATTTTTTCGCTTTTGGATCTTGCTTCATCCTCAACTCATTTGGAACATGTGCATATGCAACATAGCTAAAAACTTTCATATGTGATAAGTTTGGCTTTTTACCTGTGAAGTTCTCTTCAAGTGAAACTTGATGTACAATAGCAGTCGTGGTTCTGTTCATGATGTATACAACAATGCATAGCTTCTGCCCAATAACAATGAGGCATATTCTTCTCAACCATCAAGGCTCTTGCTATTTTTGCAATATGTCTATTTTTGTGTTCAGCAATATCATTCTGCTGCGGTGTGTACCTACATGAAATTTGATGTAGAATTCCATGACTTTTAAGAAATTCGTTGAACTCATTTGACATGTATTCACCTCCTCCATTAGACTTTAATGTCTAAATATACTTTTCTGTCTACTTTTCCACCAGAACCTTAAAATTCTAGAAGTGAGTGTTGACAATCAGATCCCGTAGACGCATGAATGCAAAAGATAGTACAGAAACAAAATCACACAAAAGTACTCAGAGAATAGAAAGAGACAAGAGACGACACTAGATTGGGTACAATCTCCCCCCACATACTATGATGGACAACTCTATCAGAGCATGTGTATCTATAGGTATTTTTTATTATGTCTCAAATAGAAGATACATGAGGGACATGCTTCGAAAAGCATGCTTTTGCTTGTGCTTTTGCTTTTTCTCTCTCTACAAAAATAGCTAGAAATACTATTTTTTGGAATTTACTATCTTCTAAAAATATTCTTCTAAATATATCCAAATATACTTGAATAATCCATGCGTGTTCACACCCTCATGAACCTTCACCTGCTAAATCAAAACACAAAACACATTAAAAACCTCAAGGCATTAAAACCCCTTTAGCATTCCAATATTCCATAAATTATAACATGCCTCCCAGTTGATGAGCAACTGACCTCAGTAAATAGGAATAAAATAGACATGGATGGCCAATCACATGTCCCATCATCAAACAATCATAAGCATGTTCCATGTAAAAACACATGCATGGAACTCGAAAATTGGAATTTAATGTGAATGTGAATGATAAGCAGGGCTTCATTTGGAAAATCTTGAATGATTACTAGCAATTGATTTACTAACCACGAATGATTTACTAATCATTCAAGTATGTTCTATATACTTGAATGCATATGCATATGAATTTTCTAAAAATTTTGGCAGCATAATGGCATAATTTTGAAAACCAAAAAAAATACAACAAGCAATTTCCATGATATCAGTGTCGACAAGCATAATCTATCTACAAATAGACTGAAAGGGGATTACACACCCTAAAAATTTAAGATTTTTCTCCTCGCTCACCTGCAAGAAAATACTTTCCTGTCCCTGCAAAGAAGAATACATGCACAATACAGGACAAACCATGTCTAAACTATGCATGTACTGTAGGTACGATGCAATGCTTGCATGTCCTATATACAATATGATGCAAAAAGAGAGCAATGATGCATATAAATTGACAAGAGACTTATCTGGAGGTTAAATAATTATTTTGTAGGAGTGTGTAGGTGCTGAAGATGGTCCACACTCCATCAAAATAGCTTTCTAAATGTTGCCCAATTAGTTGTGCTTCAAAACTTTGCTCGAAAGAGGGTTGTTGAAGATGAATGGGCAAACGCCAAAATCTGAAGATGATGGAAACTGAAACCAAGAGGAGTCTTGCAGCCACTCTTTAGAAAGAGCTTTGGAAGCACTTTTCATAGCAAGAAAAAATTCTTCATTTGGAACTTGGATGCTCAAGTTATGGCCCAATATGTAGAATTATGTAGTGGTAATTTAATAAGCTTTAGCTATGGCTTGGCAGAATTCGAATTTGGTCTTGTATGGACATAGCTCTTCTTAATTCGAAACCATACACGTAGTACTTTCTGTATAACTTGCTTCATAAGAAATGAGGTGGCGATGGAGCTAATCCCATATTGCTTTGTTTTGGGCACTGAATTTCATATCGTCTTTTATGGGCACTGAACACCAATACATATATAGAGTCAGTGTTGTGTTTTGATGGTCTACCATGCCCTTCAATTTTGAAGGTTATCTATAGGTAATACATGTATTTCAGATTTCTAATGTAATTTTGGAAGGTCAAAAAAAAATTGTGGCCTTGTTTTACGGTCCAAAATGGCCAAAACGGGCAATATGGCCTGTCAAAAATCAACACTGTATAGAGTAATCTGCAAAAATATGTCAATCTAAAGAGGAAAAAAAAAACTATGCTCTCATAGCAAACAAGCACGTCTATCCATGTGCGACAGAAGCAATATCTTCGAGCAGGTGCTGGAATCGCGGGCACATTCTTGATGAGCGTGTGCAACTGATATAATATCACATGAGGAATAGGAAGGGCCTCCATAATAGTTTTTGTATTTGAAATACGTGAGCTGACTTGGCTAGCTCGTGGAGTCGCGAATGCTATGACCAGGGGATCGATTCCCATCTCATGCATATAACATAGGAGTAGACTGGCATAGAGTACAGGCTGTAATTATTTTTGGTTGGGCACTCGTCCAGTTGTCTCTCGACTGGTTAGTGCCTTGACACGCATGGGCAAGTGTCTGAAGATCCATGCAGCCTGTAGCCCATCCACACAATGCGTTGACATGGATCTCCTTCAGAGGGGAACCTTTGTCGTATTCTCGAGACCACAAGTTTTTTTTTTGAAGTCGTTTCACATGACAATTTTCCCAATTCTGACTGAATCCGAGGACTGCTAAATGCAAATGTAAAACGGCGGGACTACCATGAAGAAGATGGCAAGGAAGAAGATCATCCATGCCCAAAAATGCGCAAAAATCTCACGCCCACATAGTCTGATGGACAACTCTATCAGAGCATGTGTATTTATAGGTATTTCTTATTATGTCCTGAATACAAGATACATGAGGGATGTGCTTCGAAAAGCATGCTTTTGCTTTTGTTTTTGATTTTGATTTTGCTTTTGCTTTGGTTTTTTCTTGTGATTTTTCTTTTGCTCTCTTTACAAAAATAACTAGAAATACTATCTTCTAAAAATAACTATCTTTTAAAAATATTCTTCTAAATATATCCAAATATACTTGAATAATTCATGCATGTTCACACCCTCATGAATCTTCACCTACTAAATCAAAACACAAAACACATTAAAAACCTCAAGGCATTAAAACCCCTTTAACATTCCAATATTCCATAAAGTATAACAGAGTGAACACCTCACTCTTCTCTTTCATGAAATATACCCATACTTATCGTGTATGGTCATCAATCAAAGTAACATAAAACCTGCAACTGCCCATAGATCTGGTCTTTGCAGGACCCCAAAAATCTGTATGTACTATTTCTAGCACATTCTCACTAACATGCTTGTCATGCGAAAATGATGATCTTGGCTGTTTAGCAAATTGACATGCTGCACATACATTTTGCATCTCTGCAACCTTGAAATTTGGTGGTCCATGACAATCTCCTTTGACAGCATCGATTCCAGCCTCTACAAGTTTGTTGGAGTTAGACGTCTGCGGAAGCACGCGAACAACACAAGGAAGAAGAAGAAGCTTGGAGCACAACACACAAGACTGAATGTATTACTAGAGAATGTACAAAGTTAAGTAGCCCATTAGGGCAAGAGGCGTATATACAAGCCGGGGGGAAAAAAACCTCCTAAAGAGGAAAAAAAGTGCCCCGACGGTCCTAGAGTGTTCACACACATCACTACCTAAATATATCAACAAATCCCCCCTGGGAGTGATGCGGTGAACAAGGAGATGGCACTCATGTATAAGGAAGTGCCAAGCTATATGGAAATCACTCCACAAAAGGAAGTAAGCCCAAAGCTTTGCGGAAAGCTTCAAACTTCTCCCTAGGTAGAGCCTTCATGAAAAGGTCTGCAATGTTCTCCTGCGTGGGCACATATGCCAAGCTGATCTCCCCAGCAGAGAACCTCTCCTTGACATAGTGATAATGCACCTCAATGTGCTTAGTGCGAGCATGGAACACAAGGTTCCTCGCAACTGCCAATGCACTCTGACTGTCAGTGAAGATGGTGGTGGTAGAAGACTGGCCAACACCCAAATCAGCATAGCATCATATTCAGATTGCATAGCAGCCATCCAATTTTCTGAATTTTGTGCTTCACCAAAAGAAACAGGCTCATTCTCATCACAGAGACTAGATGCAGCCATAGCATAGCAATCTGATGCAAAGGAGGCACTATGAGAGCGTGAACGAGTATGATATGACAAAGGTGCATCTAATTTGCTGTCACGCAAAGTCTGCACCAGCCATTTTGGCATAGTTTTTGCCTGCTCAATATCAGCTCTCTCATCAGCAAGTGCATCATGTAAATCTGGATTAGAAATGGAATGATCTGCATCATCATATAAAACCTTGAAAGGCTGAAAATTTGCCTCATTAGGACCAGCACTAGACTGTCCACCTGTGAAAAGAGGCATCAAAGTATCATACATGTCTTTGGAGCTAACAGATGTCTTCTTAGTACATGAAAGCAATGGCTGAATAGCATCTTCCACAAAGACAACATCACGGCTAACCAGAATGCGTTTAGTCTGTGGATGATACAGACGATAGCCTTTACTTTCACAACTGTACCCAACAAAAATACATTTTACTACCTTATCATCCAATTTTCTGCGATGTTGTTCAGGCACTAATGCATATGCCAAACAACCAAAAACACGCAGATGAGCAACAGATGGCTTGCGGTCATGCCAAGCCTCTTATGGAGTGATAGATTGCAACGCTTTTCTGGGACACCTGTTCAGTACATATGCTGCACACATGACAGCCTCAAGCCAGAAACTATGAGGTAAAGCCTGACTCTTGACCATACACCTCGCCATCTCCATGAGAGACCTGTTCTTCCGTTCAGCAACTCCATTCTGTTGAGGTGTATAGGGCACTGTACACTGGTGTTTTATCCCACGTTCAACCAGAAATGCATTAAAATCTGAAGACATATATTCCCCCCCTCGATCAGAACGGAGGGTGCCCATTTTACATGCTGACAGATTTTCAGCCAAAACCAAAAACTGTTTGAAGCACATGAAAACTTCGGACTTTTCTTTGAGTGGATATACCCATGCATGCTTGGAAAAATCATCAATGAAAGTCGAAGTAAAGGTAATTTCCAAAAGAGGGTGTCTGCATAGGACCACAGACATCACTATGTACAAGCTACAATTTCTGCATAGCCAGAAGTGAACCATCTTTTTGAAAGGAAGAACGCTGCATTTTGCCCAAAATACAGCCTTCACAAACATGTTTTCTAGGTGCCTCAAGTTTGGGCAAAGAGGACACCATTTTAGATTTTTGCAGGCATAACAAACTAGCAAAATTCAGATGACCAAAGCGTGCATGCCAAAGCTTTGCATCTGACATACCCTGAGAATCATGAACTGCACATGCCGAATCATTCACAGATCTTTCATAGTCTATGAGCTTATACAGCCCACGACATAAAATGCCAGAAGCAATAATCACATCGCCATTTGAGAGATTATGGACTGTACACTTGTCATCAACGAATTTCACAACCAGCCAATCTTGGCTAATGCAGAAACTGATAACAGATTCTTTTTGATCCCTGGCACAAATAAAGCATCTGACAAAGTGAAAGAACTACCATCAGCAATAGTCAGAATGATCTTACCAACTCCCATAACAGGATAAGAGGAGTTATTGGCGCATGTCACAGTATTCCCTGTAGGGGCAGGCTCGAGTGAAGAGAAGAAACTGTGCTGCGAGGTAATATGTTTGGTCGCCCCACTGTCAAAGTACCAAACATCTGAGTCTACTGCAGACATGCACTGATCATGAGAAGATGGGTCAAAACTGTAGACAGTAGTAAACGCCCATTCTTCTTCTTGCACAAGATTTGCAGACTCTGTTTTTGGCGTAGAGGCCTCTGCAACAACCATTCCAGTCTCTTTCTTCTTTGCCTCTTTAGCAGCCAGGTTTGGACAGTTCTTTATGATATGATCATTGCCTTTACAGTACTTACAAAACAATTTCTGCTTTTTTGATTTTTTGTCATCTTTGTCTTAGTTCTTTGAATGTGTAGCATTTGCAGATTTTTGCTTACTAGTAGAAGAGCTCCATTTTCCTTTGCCCTTCTGACTAGCCAGGAAAGCTTGATCTGCAACTCGCTTGGTACAATGTGGTAAGTGTATCCCTAGCTGTTCTACATGAGCCTCATTCCTAGCTTGGTACAATGTGGTAAGTGTATCCCTAGCTGTTCTGCAGGAGCATATGTGAGGAATAATGGCACGTTTGACAGACAAAGCTATCAATGCATGTGCTTGGGCATCTCTGCCATCCCAACGAATCTGCTCTGCAGTAGGTGCAACAGAAACAACAGCACGAACAAGAATCTGCACAATATCATCTTTGACACCATCTTCATCAGCTCCAGCACCTCCAGCACCTGTATTTGTAGTACCTGTAGTCGCAGGTGTAACAGGACGTCTTTCAACATCCTACACAATGTTCCACAGTCCTTTTGCAACCAATACATGTCGCATCATATAAGCCCATAATGGGTAGTTGGTACCATCCAACTTATCCTAAACAGCCAACATACGGAATACATCACTGCTTTCAGCAATGGCCGGTGACTAAAATACCTTGATGCAGAAAATTGTCTGTATCTCAAAAAGTTGAACGGAACTGCCCAGACGAGTTCTGCTAGACCTGTAGCAGACTTTGAGACGCTTAAATTGGCGAATAGAAACTGGTATATACCTTTGGCACAAAAGGACGAAATAGCCTGCACAAGCACTGTGATAGTGCGTTCGGAGGCCGAAACGAGCTCAGATCGCGATTTCGGTACCACACAGCGAAGCTGTTTTGATCTGAGAAACACCCTGAGTATGCTCACCAAATTTCATGCGAATCTGAGCAAAACGGAGGAGTGTCGACGGTGCCCTAGAAGAAGCGACAACCTGCTCTGATACCAATTGTTGGAGTTAGACGTCTGCGGAAGCACGCGAACAGCACAAGGAAGAAGAAGAAGCTTGGAGCACAACACACAAGACTGAATGTATTACTAGAGAATGTACAAAGATAAGTAGCGCATTAGGGCAATAGGCGTATATACAAGCCGGCGGAAAAAAACCTCCTAAAGAGATAAAAAAGTGCCCCGGCGGTCCTAGAGTGTTCACACACATCACTACCTAAATATATCAACAAAGTTTGCATGTCCAATTCGTTTGTGCCAAATCTCTATATCAAAAATAAATCCTACACCTTTTTCAAACATGGCTACATTCATTTTAGGAATTTTCACATTTAAGGTGAACATCCTACACACTTTGTTTCCGTTGGCAATCAATTGTCCATCCTTTTTATACTCTTCTACATATAACCCATCAGCATTGAAGCTGAATTGTAATCCTTGGTCAACCGTTTGTCCAACAAAAACCAGATTCTTTGTTATATTTGGAACATGCAACACCTCAACAAGATGTTTTACCTTCCTTTGCTCCATAAAAAATGCAATGTTTCCCATATGCTCGATAGGGTGCAATGTATCATCACGTCTTTCAACATACCCAGGAATGGGCAATTTTTGCAAGTTACTAAACCATTCTGCATGAATTTTCATGTGATTTTAAGCACGTGAATCACCATACCAGTCGATTTAAACATTAATAGACATCATATTCATCATATGATGTTGTGTGAAGAGAGATGGTGGATGCAATCCAAAGATGAGTTGGTGTTGCTACAATCAGCTTCACACTAGCCAACTGAGACTTCAGAGTTGATTATTACACCCTTTGATCTTCCTAAATCCACCAAAATATCAGCCAAGTACTTTGGAACATGTATCCCAAAAATTAAAGTCAAGACAGACTAGTTGCGAAATGACTAGCTCCCAAAACTTGCTATTTTTGGACATACACCTGTTGGAAAAAATGAGCAGTGCTCTCAAACTGGTAGGAATTAGATAATTTCCTTTTGGGCATAGAAAATAGACTTAGCAAGCTTCCCAATCCAAGTTAAAACACTTCAAATGATGGACTGAGCACTGAGAGGAACATTTATCAATTTCTGGAACATGCCCACCATTCTCGGGGCTCTACAGAGATAGACCGGTTAGCAATAAACCCTCCAAAATTATTAATCCAATGACCTTGAAAATTTATACCCAGAGAGAGGACAGTAAGAGCTATCCAACACATGTTAAAACACTAAAAAAAGTTGAGTAGAACTCGAGATATGACCTTCTGAAGTCACTGATCTGAGTGAGTATAGTAGAGAACAAAACAGAGAAGTAGATAATGACAAATGTATAGATTCACATATGATTACAACCACATTGGCAATGAATCTTTGTAAAATGGGAGTAGAATGATAGAGCTATGGACTAAGCTCTTCAATCTCTACAAAAATGACATGAAGTGGTCACATACAACGCTTGCTAATCACCTCTTCCTTCTTGCTCTTTTTAGAGCTATTCTTGGAGGGAGTTTTGAATTCGAATTCGAATGGCTCCACCTAAAAGTGATCCCCAAAGTTAGGAGATATTCCCTCAGCTCACAAATTCGTGGTTTTAGGTAGTTAGAGCCACGAGTTTGCTTTTACATCATGGATGAGGTAAGCCATCTTTTTCCTTTTTTGTTTTTTCAATTACAAGAGATAAAATATACTCTTTTACAAGAGGTGTTCACATGACTACACATGTGACTTACAAATGATCATAATATCAAGCATATCAAGCATGTAGGCTTGGGTAAAATGCACCAACAGCTCCCCCTCAAGCCTAACATGCTTGGCCTCCAAATAAGTCTTCAATTGTCCTTGATTTCCTGCAAGCCAATCATCAACTTGAATCTACTTAACTTTGTACCATCAAGAGCTTTAGTCAACAATGTGAGGTGTTGAAGAATGAAGTCCAAGATCTGTGTACAAAGATTTTAACCACATGATTTCTTGAGTTGCATTAGCCAAACCTCTATATTTGGCTTCAATAGAAGATAATGCCACGGTTGGTTGCTTCTTCGATGACCAAGAAATGATTTTTGAACCTGCAAATGATATATACCCGGATGTGCTTCTTCTATCATCTCTAGATCCGACCCAATCTACATCTGAATAGACCTTTAGCTCAATATCTGAAGTATATGAATAGAACAAACCTTCATTCATTGTCCCCTTTAGGTACTTGAGGACTCTCTTGGCCGCTTCCATATGTGGTCTTCTCGACTTATGCATAAACTGACTCAATATGCTAACACTATAGCATATATCCACCCTTGTGAGAGTTGCATAACTCAAACTTCCAACCAAGCTTTGATAGCTTGTGATGTCTTCAATTGGCTCTCCTGCATAAGCACTAAGCTTATGATTTTGCTCCATAGGTGTACCTATACACTTGGTATTTTCCATCTTGAATTTGAGGAGCATGTCATGGACATACTTCCTTTGTGTGATGTATATACCTGAATCTGTGTAGATCAACTCCAATCCAAGAAAATAAGTGAGTGGTTCGGGGTCACTTATTTTGAACTCCTCCTTCATTTGACTCTTTACCTGTTTGATTCCTTCAAGATCATTGCCTGTGATATTAATATCATCAACATACACACATAAATAGATCACTTCAGATCCATTCCTCTTTATGAACAAAGAGGTATCCGCCTTGCTAGCTTTGAATCCTTGGTCCTGCAAATAAGTCACCAATCTGAAATTCCAAGCCCTTGGAGCTTGCTTCAATCCATACAAAGCTTTCTTTAGTTTGCATACATAGTTAGGATGATGTGCATCCTCATATCTAGGAGGTTGTGCCATATACACTTCCTCAAAAAATCCATCCATTCAAGAAAGCATTCTTTACATCAAGTTGATAGAGATTCCAATTTCTAGATGCAGCAAGACTAATGAGAACCCTAATTGTAGGCATTTTTGCAACAGGAGAGAAAGTCTCCTCATAATCAATACCATGGGTTTGAGCAAACCCTTTAGCAACTAACCTTGCTTTGTGTCTATTTATACTTCCATCTGGATTCCTCTTGATTTTGTATATCCATTGAGATCCAATTACCTTCATAGATGGCTTGTTAGGTACAAGCTCCCAAGTGTCATTTTCCTTCAGAGCTTCCATTTCTTCATCCATTGCATCTCTCCAAGCTTTCTTGCTTTGTGCTTCTTTGAATGTGGTAGGTTCTTCATTGGTTGAATCCTTTGCAATGTAGATTGAGTGCTTGTTGACCAAAGAAGTATCATAACCAAACCTCTCTGGTTTCTTCTTCTCCCTTGAAGACCTTCTAAGTGGTTGATGTGAGCTCTCAGGTTCATATGTAGCATCCTGCATCTTTGCTTTACCTTTGTTCTTCCATAGCTTTAGTCTTTCCAAGTCTTCTAGGTCAATCTCCGAATCACTTTCTTCAATCTGCTTTGGATCCTTTGGTTGAAGTGATGGAAAATCTTCATCCAAGTCATATGGCAGCTTCACTTTCCTATCATCATCAAACCATGATTTGTTTTCATAAAAAATTACATCTCTACTCACAGAAAATCCTTTATTGGTTGGATTGTACAATCTATATCCTTTTTGGTTTTGATCATAACCAATGAATACACACTTCTCTGCCTTGGGATCCAATTTCCCTCTTACTTGAGAAGGAATGTGAGCATAGGCTAAGCATCCAAAGATATTACAATGCTCTAGACTAGGTCTTCTTCTATTCCACACTTCATATGGAGTGGTTTCATCTAGTGACTTAGATGGAAGTCTATTTATGAGATATGTGGCTGTAGACACAACCTCTGCCCATAGGTAGTTTGGAAATCCCTTTTCGTTGAGCATGGACCTTGTAGCTTCGACAATGGCTCTGTTTCTCCTCTCTGCTACACCATTGAGTTCAGGTGTATACCTTGTAGTGACTTCCCTTTTAATGCCTCTTTCATGCAAGAAGGCATCAAATTCAGAAGAGAAGTATTCTCCTCCACCATCTGATCTGAGTCTTTTCAAAGTCCTACCTGTTTGGTTTTCAACAAGAGCAATATACTTCTTAAAGCAATTAAACACGTCATCCTTGTGCTTCATGAAAAACAGAATGGTCCACCTGCTACAATCATCTATGAAAGACACATAATATCTTGAGCCTGATATAGATGGCTCCTTACTTGGACCCCACACAAGTTTGAGATCCATAGCTAAACAAAGCTATGTTCTTTGTATCTTCCACTTCAAAAGTGAGCGGTATGCAAAAGTGAAAGTATGGCTCCCCATTTAAAATTTTGTTTTAGTTCTAAAGTCACTACATGACAAACCAGGCATTCGTTGGTTGCACCAATTTGGAGACAATCTTGGGACATAAAAGTGAACATGAAGATACTCTATGAGTTAGGAGTGTACATACGTGAACCGACACTCAACGCAAGGCATGAATTATTCTTGGTTGGACTTAGCAAGGTGAGCATAGTCTACACTAAGAGAGAGAAGAACAAGAGACATGTAGAGAGTGTGCGACACAGGGAAGCAACTGCAAAGTGTGCAAGAAGTGTGACTTAGGTGTGTGCAGAGGAGTGCTAAGCAAGGCAATCAAGGGTCACAATGTCCCATTGAAGCTGTGTGTGCATCGAAAGAAGGTGTCCATCCCCCCTCCCCTATTGGAAGGTTGAGTGCAAGGTGTGCACAAGTGCAAGTTCTTGGAGAAGATGGAGATTTGGTGTAGAGAAGGTTGGTGACAGAAAGAACCTTGGGTATTTTGTAACCTTATTGATTGTGTGTTATATGCGATTATGCATTACACACGGAGAGCATTTGGCTTTGTGCTATACATCATCATTGTACTTTTCTCTTCATAATCAATTTGCAGAAGCTTCCACTGTCTTTAATTCTCTTCTTCTCCTTCTTCCTTCTTCTACAAACACACCACAACCCGGTCTCAAACCTTTAGGGTCCCTTGCAAAGCAGCAAGAAGGAAGGTTATTAAAAAATAGCCCACTTTCATCGATGTCATCAATAAAGAATATGGAAGCTCAGGTAGACTTGGAAACTTTACTTTATAGATTAAATATCAAAGTTCCATCCAAATGATTATCAAAAGAAGACCCAATTGAGCACATCAAGAGATTTTTAGCCTTATGCAAGGTAAGGGGTGTGATGGGAAGAGAAGATGCATTTTTTATTCTTTTCCCTACAACATTAGAAGTGCTAGCAGACAAATGATTTAGTCAGTTTGCCGACAACCATTTCACCACATGGACCTGATGAAGGAAGCATTTAGGACACAACTCCAACAAGGGAGCATAACTAAAAAATTATTAAGTAGTTAGAAAATCTAAGACTAGGTTTTGGGGAGACGTTCTCATAATTTTTCACCGAGGAAAGACATTGATGCCTAAATTGCAAGATCCTCCCCATGATTTTTCCATTAAGAAGTGGTTGGCTAAACCACTTCCAATATCAACACAATGTAAAATAAAGGAGCCAGTGTTACTGACAACAACAATAGAAGAATTTATTAATACAACCACAAGATTGGAGCAAATTAGGCATCAATATAGGACAAGATCTTCCAATTTATCATCTCCTATAGAACTAGGAACCTAGTAATCCAGCTAAGTAAAGAACTTAAGAGATTGAAAAGGAATAAACCCCACAAGGAGGAGGAAAGTGCAGTAACTCAGCTCAGGCAAGAAATTGAGGACCTTAAGCTACAAAAAGAAGAGGAAGCCCAAGCAAAAGAGCTGGCTCAACTTTGATAGGAGTTACAGGAACGCAGGGGAGGTGGCATAAAAAATGGATTATGGTGCACCATATGTAGCAAGCAGGGTCATGTGGTAAGTGAGTGTCCACTTTTAAGTGTAACTTGCCAGCTATGCAAGATAACTGGTATGAGGCTCAGGAATTCTTGTCAAGAGGTATGCCTTCAACAACATATTGGACACAAGGAGGAGCCCTACCACCACCATTGTAGTGGCAACAACACCCAATCAATGTAACAATTACAACCTTAGACATAGGGATAACTTTAGAAATGGTCCAAGGAGGCCAACTATTTGTTTTAGATGGGGAGAATGTGGGCATTACCAAAGCAGGTGCACTCTACCAAAAAATGCCCCTCCTTGTAGAAATTGCCCAGTGGCTAGGGATCATTATACTAATTGTTGTCCTAATAACCAATCATCTTCATCTGGGTCACACATCCAAATGATTTGCGTGTGCAAAGAAGTTGTAGAACAAGTCACTATGCCATCACCATCTACCAGAGTGGTGCAGTAATTGAAATTGAATCTTTTGGAGTGCAGACAAGAAGCAAGAGGAAGGCTCAATCAGAAATAGGTCAAGAGACAAGGATTAATGGATTGAACCAAGACAAAGAGACATCTGAAGACAATGCCAACACATGTGCAAATACAAGGCAAAAAGAAGATCTCATAGGTACTAGTGATGCCATTGGACATGCATTCAAGAGGGTTCATGAGGAGTTTTATAAGTCAAATAGAGCCCATGCTCTTAAGGAATCTGAAGCTTGAAGACTACTCAAGTCCATGAAAAAGGAGATCAAAATTTTTTATTTAATAGAGATGGATGTGAAATTCAGGTCAGAGCTCTTGCAGATAATTGAGGAGGCTTCCACAACAAGTTTAGTGGCAAAGACTACTGTATGCATAAAGATAGAATTGTAGGGGATGCCCCCCTCACAGATTATAAGAGTCCTTGACTAACAATTACTATCAGAGAACATGAGTTTCAAGGAGTTATTGTGGATGGCGGCTCTGGCATTAACTTGATGCCTACACATACCATGAAAAAGATTGGACCACAACCTTCAAGAGTTGCCAACTTCATTGTAACATTGGCAGACAAAAGCATAGTAAGACCTATGGGAGTGGTCCCTGGAGTCCCTGTCAAGATACAAGGTACCATCTTTAACTTGGATTTTGTTGTCTTAAGGCTGCGAGTAGAAGGAAGTTTCCCCCTGTTGATTGGGAGACCTTGGTTAAGGCATGCCACTATGCTACATGACTAGGGTAAGGACACAATGTGGGTAAAGCAGGAGGGAAAAGAGTTGTAACATATATTTTTAGAAGAAGGACCAGAAAATCAAAGACATACAAGCATGATGCAAACAACTAGTATTTGTATGGAAGAAGTATTGTTGGACAACCCAGAGGTGGATCTATACGAAGAAGTGAATTTATATGAAAAAGAAAACATGCTGGCTTGGCTCCATGCAGAAGATCCTTTTTCCTGTTATGGAATCTTTCCAAACTGCACAAGGAGAGAGGAAGTCTATGAAGGAAAAGAGGATACCATTCATGTTACTGATTTGAGTGAAATAGTCTGAGCCATAGGCTGTACAAGAAAGAAGAAAAGAAATATCCTTAATGAAGCTACTTCAAACCCTATATCAATGGCCACTTTGTTATGGATACTAGTATGGATATCATCTGTTATGTCAATTTTTATGGTAATAAGTGTAGGGCTTTACAAGGATGTGGAAGGATTATCTGCAAGTCTTTGGAAACAAAGGATGCCATTGGCTGAAGAAGGTCAAATAGTAAGAATGAAATTTTGCGGATTGAGTCACACAGTAGCTGAAACGGAGAGACAAAGGATGGAGTATGGGGGAGATATTATTCCAATGAAGGATTCAGGGTGGCCCTATCAAGTGGTTAGTGTGCCCAAAAGGAAGATAGATCAAAGGAAGTGCAGTATGATTGGATATTAAGGAGGGAAAAGAGTTTCAATTAGTCATCATATCAGGGCTCAACAGTTGCCCACCACCTATCATCAGCACAAGTGAAGATTTTTGGATCACCTAGAACTTGGAAAATCTATCCAAGTTGTACATAGCCTTCTCATACCATTCTTTGCTTAAGTTTTATTAGTTTTTATCTATTTTCATGCCTGCTCTTTGTGTTTTTATGAAAAATTAGAAGCCATTTCACAGCCCTTTGCATGAACAATTTTCAAATTTTTTTTAGGAAATTTTGTAAGAATTTTAGGAATTCTAAGATTTTTTTCAGTTTTTTTAAGATTTTTTCATCTTTTTTTCAAAGTCATTTTCTTGATAAATTAGAGGAAAAGGAATCTCTCTATGGTTTTGAGTGGGATAAGTGGCCTAGCAAATTAAAGAAATTTTTGAACTTTTATTTTAATTTTTTGGATTTGTTTTAATTTTTTTTGGATTTTCTTTGGATTTTTATCTATTTTGTCGTATTTTAAAAAAAGACACCACAGTAGCTGATTTTTTTTACTCATCTTGTCTATTTCAAAAAAACCTCTCTCTAATCTCTCTCTTCCCTCTCTCTCTTTCCCCCTTCTCCCCTCTCACCCTCCCTCCTCCCCACCCTGGTGTGCTCTAATCCCCCCCTCCCCCCCTGCCCCCTCCCCCTACCCCCGGTGTGCTCTCATCCCCCCTCCCCCCCTAACCTGGTGCCCTGTCACCCTCCTCCCCTATTGGAGTTGATAGAAGTTGTGTGTGTGTGTCAATAGAAGTTGTCCATCCCTCCCCCCTATTGGAAGCTTGAGTGCAAGGTGTGCACAAGTGCAAGCTCTTAGAGAAGATGGAGGTTTGGTGCAGAGAAGGTGTAATAAAGTGATAGGTAGGAGACGTTTGAATCACACCCTTCACAGATAAGAGATGGTTGAACTACACCCTAAGAGAGAGGATTAGGAAGTAATCCTCAACCATGTCTTTTGGGGCAAGTGGTTAGCCCATCACATTGCTAACCAAGAGGTTGTGATTTCAATTCCTTAGATTGGTATTAGAGCCTAGGAAGTAGGCTTGGCATTCTCTATATGAAAGGGTACAAAGTAGCACACGTGGATTTCAAAAGTTAGCCCCACAAAGATTGAGGTGTATCTCTCAATCCCTAGGTCAGATTGAGGCATGTAATATACCATTGGAAAGCTCTCGAAATGAGGTCTCTAAATCTATGAGATAGCTAGAAAGTGTAAAGCCCTTGGGAAGCCATGGGTTGCACTTGATTGAGGGTTCAAGATACAAAACATGGGTGAGAACAAGGTTCAAGACTCAAGTTGAGAACAAGGGCCCGAGACACCGAGGTTGTGAACAAGAAGGTTCAAGACACCAAGGTTGAGAGAAAGGGTTCAAGAGACCAAGGTTGTGAATAAGGTTCAAGAAACTGTGTGAGGTTGAGGACATCAATTCAAGGGTACCTAGGGAGTTCAAGGGGTGGATCATTGAGGCTAGAGGGATACAAGAGCAGATCATTGGGGACAATGATTGAACAAGGGGGGAAGAATGTAATAAAGTGATAGGTAGGAGACGATGAATCACACCCTTCATAGATAAGAGATGGTTGAACTACACCCTAAGGGAGAGGATTAGAAGTAATCGTCAACCATGGCGTTTGGGGCAAGTGGTTAGCCCATCCGTGTATCCATGAACCTCCAAATCTACACCAACTTCATAAAACAATGCATAATCCAAAGTAGCACTCACATAACCTAGAGTGTGCCTCAAAGCATCTAAATGTGGCTTCTTGGGAACCTGCATAAATTGATTTTCACGTCCATTTGTGTAGCTTAGATCGTGGCCTGTAATTGTGAGATACATGAAGCTTTGCGCAACTTTCCTGTACATAGTAGCATTTTCCAATGCTTCACCTGATATAGTATCCAACTTCAAATTCTGATCTAATGGCATAGAAATTGGCTTACAATCAGCCATACCATAATTTTGTAGCATATTCAAGGCATATTGCCTTTGTGACATCCATATACCTATTTCTATATATATATACTCAATGCCCAAGAAGTAGCATAGCACATCAAGATTTTTCATGTCAAATTCATGCATAAGGAGTTGCTTTACCTCTTTAATGCTTGCTTCATTTTCACCTCCTAGAATCAAGCCATCAAGATAAATAGCCACAATTGCGATGCCATCATTGCCTTTCCTTGCATATAATGAATGATCTGCATCACACATAGAAAACCCAATGGTGGTTAAGTAATCAGCAATCCTTGCATGCCATGCACGAGGAGCTTTGCTTAAGTCCATACAAAGCCTTTTACAACGTGCAAACATATTTTGGGTGCTTTGAATCTTCATATACTTGTGGCTGGTCCAAATATACTTCTTCTTGTAACTCACCATGTAGGAAAGAATTCTTCAGATCCATTTGATGTAAATGTTGATATATTTAGGTAGTGATGTGTGTGAACACACTAGGACCATCGGGGCACTTTTTTCCCTCTTTAGGAGGTTTCTTCCCCTCGGATTGTATATACGCCTAATGCCCTAATGGGCTACTTATCTTTGTACATTATCTAGTAATACATTCAGTATTGTGTGTTATGCTCCGAGCTTCTTCTTCTTCCTTGTGCTATTTGCATGCTTTCGTAGATGTCTAACTCCAACAATTGGTATCAGAGCAGGTCATCGCTTCATCTAGGGCACCGTTGACACTCCTTAGTTTGTAGTCTCAGAATTGCATGAATTTTGGTGAGCATACTCAATGTGTTTTTTAGATCAAAAGAACTTCACTATGTGCTGCCGAAATCACGATCTGAGCTTGTTTCAACCTCGGAATGCACTATCATAGTGCGTATGCAGGCTATTTCATCTTTTTGTGCCAAAGCTAAATACTAATTTTTGTTTGCTAGTACAAGCGTCTCGATGTCTGCTACAGGTCTAGCAGAATTCGTCTAGGCAGTTCTGTTCAACTTTTTGAGATATAGTCAATTTTTTGCATCAAGGTATTTTAGTCACCAACCATGGCTGAAAGCAGTGATGTATTCTGTATGTTGGCTGTTGAGGATAAGTTGGATGGTACCAACTACCCATTATGGGCTTATATGATGCGACATGTATTGGTTGCAAAAGGACTGTGTAACATTGTGTAGGGTGTCGAAAAACGTCCTATCACACCTACAACTGTTACAACTGCAGGTACTGAAGCTGATGTAAAAGGTGTCGAAGATGATGATATTCTACATATTCCTGTTCGTGATGCAGTTTCTGTTGCACCTACTACAGAGCACATTCGCTGGGATGGTAGAGATGCCCAGGCACATGCATTGATAGCTTTGTCTGTCAAACGTGCCATTATTCCTCACATTCACTCTTGTAGAACAGCTAAGGATGCTTGGGATACACTTACCACATTGTACCAAGTTAGGAATGAGGCTCGTGTTGCTTACCTCCGAAAACACTTGGAGAGTGAGCACATGAATGAAGGTGATTCTATGGACAGTTTCCTAACAAAGATCAAAGACTTGAAGGAAAAACTGATTTCTGCTGATTAGGTTATACCATATAGTTCACTTGTGCAGACCGTTCTGAATAGTCTTCCTGATTCATATCAGAGTTTTGCTTCTACTCTTTGGTTGATGATGGAAGGCAATCCAAATGCCTTATCATTTGAGAAGTTAGTCTCTATTCTGTTGCAGGAAGATCGGTCTAGGTAGAATAGGTCCATTATGCGAGTTGCAGATCAAGCTTTCATGGCTAGTCAGAAGGGCAAAGGAAAATGGAGCTCTTCGACTAGTAAGCAGAAATCTGCTAATTTTGCACATTCGAAGAAGGAAGATAAAGATGAGAAGAAATCAAAAAAGCAAAAATTGTTTTGTAAATACATATCATATCATAAAGAACTGTCCAAAACTGGTTGCTAAAGAGGCAAAGAAGAAAATGGTCATTGCAAAGGCCTCTACACCAAAAACAAAGTCTGCTAATCTTGCGCAGGAAGAAGAATGGACGTTTACTATTGTCTGCAGTTTTGAACCATCTTCTCATGAGTAGTGCATGTCTGTGTAGACTCAGATGTTTGGTATTTTGATAGTGGGGTGACCAAACATATTACCTCGCAGCGCAGTTTCTTGTCTTCACTCGAGCCTGCCCCTACAGGGAGTACTGTTACATGCACCAACAACTCCTCTTATCCTGTTATGGGAGTTGGTAAGATCATTTTGACTACTGCTGATGGTAGTTCTTTCACTTTGCCAGATGCTTCATTTGTGCCAGGGATCAAGAAGAACCTGTTATCAGTTTCTACATTAGCCAAGATTAGCTTGGTTGTGAAATTTGTTGATGACAGGTGTACAGTTCATGATCTGTCAAATGGCGATGTGATTATTGCTTCTAGAATTTTATGTCATGGGCTATATAAGCTCATAGACTATGAAAGATCTATAAATGATTTGGCATGTGCAGTAAATGATTCTCAGGCTATGTCAGATGCAAAGTTTTGGAATGCACACTTTGGTTATCTAAATTTTGCTAGTTTGCTACACCTACAAAAATCTAAAATGGTGTCCTCTTTGCCAAACTTGAGGCACCTAGAAAACATGTTTGTGAAGGCTGTATTTTGGGCAAAATGGAGCATTCGTCCTTTCCAAAAGATGGTTCAATTCAAGCTACTTAGAAATTGCAGCTTGTACATAGTGATGTCTGTGGTCCTATGCAAACACCATCTTTTGGGAATTATCCTTACTTCGTGACTTTCATCAATGATTTTTCAAAGCATGCATGGGCATATCCATTGAAGGCAAAGTCCGAAGTGTTCATGTGCTTCACATAGTTTTTGGTTTTGGCTGAAAATCTATCAGCATGTAAAATGGGCACCCTCCATTCTGATCGAGGGGGAGAATATATGTCTTCTAATTTTAATGCATTTCTAGCTGGATGTGGGATAAAACACGAGTGTACAGTGCCGTATACACCTCAATAGAATGGAATTGCTGAACGAAAGAACAAGTCACTCATGGAGATGGTGAGGTGTATGTTCAAGAGTTAGGCTTTACCACATAGTTTGTGGCTTGAGGCTGTCATGTGTGTAGCATATGTACTGAACATGTGTCCCACTAAAGCACTGCAGTCTATCACTCCATATGAGGCTTGGAATGATCACAAGCCATCTGTTGCTCATCTGTGTGTTTTTGGTTGTTTGGCATATGCATTAGTGCCTGAACAACATTGCAGAAAATTGGATGATAAAGCAATAAAATGTATTTTTGTTGGGTATAGTTATGAAAGTAAAGGCTATCATCTGTATCATCCACAGACTAAACACATTCTGGTTAGCTGTGATGTTGTTTTTGTGGAAGATGCTATTCAACCATTGCTTTCATGTACTAAGGAGACATCTGTTAGCTCCAAAGACATGTATGATACTTTGCTGCCTCTTTTTACACGTGGACAGTCTAGTGCTGGTCCCAATGAGGCAACTTCTCAGCCTTTGCAGGTTTCATGTGATGATGCAGATCATTTTATTTCTGATGTAGATTTACATGATGCACTAGTTGATGAGAGAGCTGATATTGAGTAGGCAAAAACTATGCGAAAATGGCTGGTGTAGACTTTGCATGACAACAAATTAGATGCACCTCTGTCATATCGTACTTGTTCAGGCTCTCATAGTGCCTCTTTTGCATCAGATTGCTATGCTATGGCCGCATCTAGTCTCTGTGAAGAGAATGAGCTTGTTTCGTTTGATGAAGCACAAAATTCAGAAAATTGGATGGCTGCTATGCAATTTGAATATGATGCTATAATGAAGAATGGTACTTGGTCTTTATGTGACTTGCCTCCTGGCAAGAAGGCCATTGGCACTAAGTGGGTATACAAGCTGAAGCATAAACCAGATGGTAGAGTTGATAGGTATAAGGCTAGGCTTGTTGCAAAGGGTTATGCATAGGAAAGAGGCATTGATTTTGATGAGACCTTTGCATCTACATGCCATATGACTACTGTTCGGAGCATTTGTGCACTTGCAGCTCATCATGGTTGGAATGTACATCAGTTGGACATTAAAACAGCATTTCTCAATGGTGACTTGCATGAAGAAGTGTATGTTTTTCAGCCCCATGGCTTTATGCAAAAAGGGCATGAAAACCAGGTGTGCATGTTAAAGAAGGCATTATATGGTTTAAAGCAAGCACCACATGCTTGGTATGAGAAGATACATGCCTATCTGATTGCACATGGTTTTGAGAATAGTCCAACTGAAAGCAACTTATATGTTAAGCATGCTAATGATGTGCTTCTGATCATTGTTGTCTATGTTGATGACATGCTGCTCACTGGTCCTAGTGAGAAGCATATTGCTGATTTTAAGGCTGATTTGCATGCCTCATTTGAGATGTCTAATTTGGGGTGTTTGAATCACTATTTGGGCATTCAGTTTTTGCAAGTTGATGGTGGAATGGCTTTGTGTCAAACGAAATATATTGACACATTATTGGAGCGTTTTGGCCTTGAAGATTGTAAGCCTATTGCCACTCCTATGGAGACAGGTTTTACGATTGAGTCTTCATGATGCTAGAGATGCATTTGATGTTGTTGTCTATCAACAGGGTATTGGATGCTTGATTTACTTATGCATTACTCGGTTATATATTTAGTTTGCTGTCTCACAGATGAGCAGGTTTATGCATTGCCTAGGAGTCAAGCATTGGCAGGCAGTTAAGTGCATCTTTCGCTATTTGAGTGGTACTCAGCTATTTGGGTTGTTTTATACCAAGGGGGGATCACCACCGCCAGATTTGCATGCTTTTTCTAACTCTGATTGGGCTGGTTGCTATGACACTCGTGCCAAAGCCTCTATTTCTACCTCTTCCTCTACAAGAGTAGAATACCTTGTTAGAACTAGGTTTTCCTTGGGAGTTCAAGTCCTCACCAAGATTCTTTTCTTCAATAATCAACATGGACACCAGATTAGTAAAATTTGGAATATTTTCCCTGGTCTGAATAGACATCAATCATGCTATCGTGTATGCTAACAAATAGACAATACATTACTTTTCATGCTCCTTGATTCCATTCTTCATATGCTCTTAGCTAGTCTGCAGTACAATTCCTCTCTGGTA
The DNA here is from genome assembly GCA_020310875.1 of Ceratopteris richardii. Classification (NCBI taxonomy): domain Eukaryota; kingdom Viridiplantae; phylum Streptophyta; class Polypodiopsida; order Polypodiales; family Pteridaceae; genus Ceratopteris; species Ceratopteris richardii. The sequence continues at coordinate 41,816,266 of CM035419.1, forward strand.
ACTGTGGAGCATTTTCATTCTCTCCTTCAATGTACTTCTAGTAGCCTTTTCCCATTAGGAAATTCATCATTTTGAATCTCCAAGCATGGAAGTTGTTCTTGTCCAGCTTATTGATCAAAACCTGACTCATTCCATATGAGTTTGCCATTTTTGCCACAATTCACACTAAAACACTACAAGCAGTACTTCTGCTTGAACACTGTCACACTTTGACGTGAGAGTTTGATCTTAGAAAAATGCAGTTTTTGTGTATTAAAACTACACAAAATCGCTTGAAATTCTAGACCTTGAATATATGAGTGCTGGCAAAGAGGATGCAAGTTAGAGTCTTGCAAACTAACCTGATTTTTTTATGGGCCCCACCTTGTCGGCTTAAGACAGAGGTCAAGATGGCTCCAAGGCTCGGATCTGAAAAAAAAGTGACCCTAAAGAGATAACTCTCAAAACTATTTTGAAGCCTTCTACCTTCACAATGGATTTTGTAGCAATCTGAGGTCATTTGTGAATCGCACTTTCTCCACGCCTTCTCGCATACCCTTCACCATCGGCCTTATCCACGAGCTCTCTGTAGCCACCATGTCACAAGGAAGGAGATAAGGAAGAGAGCTCACACACTCTCACAATCAAAGAGAAGCACACACATAGATTGGGCAAGGAAGAATGGTCTTCTTCTTCTTCTTCTATTACAAAAAAGGAATGTACAAGAATGACCTAAAAACAACAATATAACAAGTGCCATATATAAAGAAAAGTACATGGGGAAAATCCCAATGTCCACGCATGAGTGAGCTAGCAAGAAACAAATATGCTATCACTCTCGGTAGATAAATCTAGTAAGCTCAATGAAGTATCCCTGACATAAACTGGCATGATCACTATACATGTCTGAGAAATGAAAAACTCATACATGTGATCTTGGATCATCACATGTTGAGCTTCATATCTCAACATGTGTACATGTGTGTATGTATATGTGTGTATGTATGCATGCATATGCATGAATATGCATGTGTGTATGTAATATGCATGTGTCTGTATATGGGTGTGTCTGTGTGTGTATGTATATATGTGCGTATGTGTGAAAAAGTTGCAGTGTATGAATATGCATGTATGTATATGTGTGTCTCTTATGTGTGTATGCATGTGAGAGTGTATGTGTATGTATTTGTGTGTACCCATGTATGTATGTGTATGCATGTGAGTGTATGTATATGCATACGTATGTGTATGCATGTGAAAGTGTATGTATATGCATACATATGTGTATGCACATGTGTATGTATGTGTGTGTACACATGCGTGTGTATGTGTATGCATATGAGTGTATGTATATGCATATGTATGTGTATGCATATGTGTATGTATGTGTGTGTATGCATGTGTGTATGTATATTTGGTTGTGTATGTATGTATGCATATGCATGTGTGTATATGCATGTGTGTGTGTATGTATGCATGCATATACATGAGTATGCATGTGTGTGTATGTATCTCTATCTCTCTCTTTCTCTCTCTCTCTCTATCTCTCTCTCTCTCTCTCTTTCATCTCTCTCCCTCTCTCTCTTATGTCTCTCTCTCTCTATCTCTATTTCTAATAAAGAAAAAACAATCACTTACATCTATGTGTGTGTGTATGTATCTCTATCTCTCTCTCTTTCTCTCTCTATCTCTCTCTCTCTCTTTTACCTCTCTCTCTCTCTTTCTCTCTCTCTCTCTCTATTTCTATTAGAGAACAAAACAGTCACTTACATCAATGTAATTATTTGGATCGCTCTCCTCAAAGCGCAATCAACATCATCTCTCACGAAATTCCAAAGAATCGATGCCAAAAAGCTCCTACAAAACAAAAGAAAAGAGAAATTAGGAAAGAGAAAACATAGAGAATGAGAGAGGTGAAAGAGTACACACATCACTTACCAAGATGTGTGTGTGTGTAGAGAGAGAGATTTGTGTGTGCACACAAGATGATCACAATGTAGGTGGAGGAGAGAGATCTAGAGAGAAGAGAGATGTGTGTGCAAGATCTAGAGGGACAAAGATGCATGTGTAGAGAAAGTGATTTGTGTGTGTGTGTGTGCACAAGATGATCACAATGCAGGTGGAGGAGTACAATGTATGCATGCAAACTCAACAATAACAATATGCAGTTCAAAATAGAGGGGAGTGTCAAGTTTTTGCTCTCAGGTTATTAAAACATGATGTCGGTATAAGTGTCCATATAGGCATCGATATAAGTGTCTATATTCCTAGGAATATACCGACGCATATACTGGTGCTTATACCGATGCTTATATTTATGCTTATACAAGCACTTATAGTGGCAATTATATTGACAACAATATGTTTTGACACCTATACCGATGATAAGTTTTCAATAGTTATAGTGACGGTCAAGTGACCATCGGCATAGTTAACGTGGTCTTTCTAGGAATTTCCAATGGTCATAGTGACATCGACGTGTGACCATTAGTATGGGTAGCATCGATATGCCTCTCATATGTTGTAGTGTATATTTTGTTTGTGCATATCCATCTGCGACTAACATCAACTTCAAAAATTCACACTTGGAAACTCCTAGCCCATCTTTGCTCAAATAGGAAGCATAAACAATTCAATGTTTCTCCAAAATCTTGTTGTAGACTTATGAATCATGCTTCAGAATCTTTTTACCCTTTTTGCATACCATGTTGATCTTCCAAGTTTATGCTCGGAAGACTAATTATGCTTTCTTATGGAACCTTTCATTATGGTCTTATAACCATCTCCTTTCTCCATGGTCCATTGAGTCAATACCTCTTACACCATATGCATTTCATATGCACTTCACTTCCATCAACAACAAGCTTTAAGAAGGGAAATTCTATTTCCCATGTACTCTTGTATTTCCTCATCTTTATCTTCTTAACTTTTGTTTTTGAAGCTTCACTTACAAAAGAGGTTGAGCCATTATGCAAAGAACTCTTTACAACCATAATACTTTCATCATCTTTGTTTTTCCTATAAGGAATCATGATTGTGCACACTTTGTATATAGTGCATGGATGAATTTGCATTCTCTTTAGCCAAAGCATTGTTTGAGTCAATATCAAGAAATTTAGTATGCATATTATCCATCTCATTTACATCTACCTCATCATCACTTCCAAAAAGATCATACATCATTTATTCTTTTGTATGCATGTTCATCTTGGCTATTTCTAACTCTTTCTTATTGAAAGCTTGTTTGAAAGCATCGATTAGAGTACATTGAGACATTTTATAAAACTACATAATCAAGATACGAAATGTATAAAACATACCATTTTGCAATTAAAAAGAAAATAAACAAAAGTATTTTTCACAAGAGTATCTAATTGCAAATCTAACTTACTTCAAGCTTGAAACGTTGAGAGAATTTTTGAACTGTGGAGGATAATTGATTCTTCTACTCTCCAACTCTTTCGCTTTGATATCATTGATTCCATAAATTGAGATAACCTATGAGGAAAGTAAGCTCTTGAGTGAAGCACAAGACATTAAACATCAATAGAGAGAATTGATGCATGCATAAAAAATCTTGAATCTTGGAAGCATGTCAACAAATCAATGCCACCAACATCTTAGAAGCTATCGGCCATGTGGAAATTTACTATCCATGATCAATATGGTAATGTAGTATCCATGATTTATGAGTCTATCCATGATTCGTTAAGTGCTTAATCATTGGGAAATGGTAAACACATGTTACACATTATCAAAATATCCCAACTTGAAAATGGTACTCACTTGCTTAATGCTTGGTCAATGTGGAGCTTGCAAGTTGTTGGCCAAATTCTAATGATTTTGAATGTGCAAGTTAAAGTCTCTAACCAATGAGCATTGTCCTTCTCCAATGCAGCTAGAAAGTGTAGCAACCTGGAACCTGCAATGCATTAAGAAAAGTTCAATGTTTAGTGTTCATGGATGATAAACTGAAGCTCCTCATTCCTAAGAGTTGAGATTGACCTATAGCATTGGAATTTGGCATCCACAATGCAAAATAATTTATACATCATGGGTCTTGAAAGTTTAGCCTTTAAATTATTGCATGATGCATCCGACTCTTGAGAAAATTGCTAATATTAGTGGGTGTTTGCATAGATGGAAGGAGCAAGCAATACTCAGAATAGCTGATCATGGGAGTCGAGACTTCGTCAGTACTCAGATGCCAAACTTCAAACATTTACATCAATGGAGTGAGCACATCACACCAATGGCAGGTAATGACAGATAACTAAAATACAGTAGTCTATAGACATGTGCACAATGCATGCAAAGCTTAAGCCTTAGAGTAACTGAGATGACTCATGGTTAACATATGTCAGATCTAAGATATGTGTATTGTGTCACTATGTGCGAGCAAGGAACTTCGAGAATTGAAGGTCAGCATTTAGGAAAGGCCAGAGGGATGCAGTTGAATCAAGTCTCATTGCTCAAAATGCTATAGGTCTCACGACTCATGTGGCATCATGCACACTGATGCCATGCCCTTTTGACTACTGAGCAAAAAGAACTTTGAATCCTAAGTGACCAAAAGTCTCGAGTCTCAACTCATTTGAAGATTGTGTTATAACTTGTATTGTCAAGTCTCTAGAACTTAAAAAAGTTTATTGGATGAAGCCCAAGGCTTCTTCCAAGACTTGTTCTAGGGGCTTTTTCTACAAAAAAAATAATGCTCCTAGGGGCCGAGATTGTATGTAGAGAATGAAATAGAGAAATCTCTGCAAAATCTCTATAGAGAACTAATGAATTTCAAAGGAAAATTTTGATGGAGACTTATAGCTTGCAAGTTTAGATTACGTGATGTGTTTAGGCATTGGGCATGTGATTTGGTCATTCTTTCAATATTGTAGGTCTTATACCTATCCGGTTCCACTTTCTAGCATGCTCACTAGGCCATTACCCGTTGTGTAGGCCCCATTGGCAATTGTCCACTATATAGGACATCCATAATACATGTTCCTGATCACTTCTACACACACACACATATACGTGTATATATATATATATATATATATATATATATATATATATATATATATATATATATATATATATATATATATCCTCCAGGGATGCTCGACTCTTGAACATGACATCCCTTGGGATGCCTAGTCCTAAAAAGTGGACTGCCCAATCCATACTTTGATGACCAATATAGGCATCAAATTTAAACACTAGCTTCAAGTCTTGTTGGCCCTATTAGCATGACACGTCTCATCATGTTATGATGAGATATTGTGAAAATGAGCTCTTATGGAGGAATCATTGGTCGTCAAGCACTCTTGTTAAACTATATCAAGAGTGGCAAGGATTGTATCATTGCAACACAGTAAAATTTAGCTCGACCAATCTCCTCATAAAGCTTTAGGGCCATCGTCATAACCAGCATTCAAGCTTTGTTGATTCCTAGTATGTGCTAAGCATTCTACCCATGCTTGTGTGGGATTAGAAGGTTCTATGTGTGTACTACATCCTTCACACTGTACTTTCAGTTAATTCAAGCTATCATAAAATAGTAGATTGCAAGATTGAACTTCCTTTATAAAAGAAGAATAAAGCTTAAGCATCCAAGAACCTTTTTTATATGTGTTTGGAGGATAAAAAGGATTGGAATGGTGTGCAAAGAGCTCTTACCACGAGTAAAAATAATTCTTAGTAGGTAACTATTTTGGGCAAGTTCTTGGATTTTTGAGTGACCTTATGGAATGCAATCAAACTTCCCCTTGGTTATAGTTTATCTCTTTCAATAGAATTTTCCATCTTGTTAAAGGAAAAAAAGCATAAAGATTAAGAGTCATGTTTCTTCAATGCTAACACTTGTAATTCCTCTAGATTTTTTAGAACGATCAAGAAAAATCCCTACATACAATTAATGCTCCATAGATCAATATTTTGAACCTATGTCACATAATTTTGGATTACTTTTTTGCATGATCCCTTTGAAGAGAAATTCATTCCTTTGTATCTAGATGCATTAGGACTGTTAGCCGTTAAAGGCTACAGACTCTTATTTCGGACTCCAATGCTTTAGGAGGTTGGGAGTCCCTGACTATCTACTTTTCCGTATGCAGGTTACTACTATCGTGATGATTAAAAGTAAATTAACTCTTAGCCACGTGGGTCCTTGCGAGTGGTAGGGGTCTGTTAGACAGAGGCCCTGTACTATTTTCCCAACTCATTACACAATCATAAATGTTCTCTCGTGTCTTAGCTCAGTACTCAACTCTGAACAATTGAAAACTGTTCGGTGTACTGGACTTAGAACTTCAGAACTGATCCTACTGTAGCTATCTGAGCAGTAGTCCGGTTACTTGTATCCAATAGAATAATATACTTCAATAACGAAGGTCACCTAATACACACTTCTTCAGAACAGACAGGTATACCAAACAGACATCTATACCCTGAAGTTATGTAAACTCACCGTATGCCAAACTCGGGCAGCAAATCTCCTAACACCAACTAACTAGTCACAGACATAATAGTGTCCTATTCGCACCCTGACCATCACAGATACTAGTCTGCCTGTGATCGGAATCAACAGTGAACGCAGACTACTGTATCACACTTGGTCACTTACAGAAAATGTTAACGCACAAACAGTTCGGGGTCGCTTTTTTCACATTCACTTGTTCAGCAGAAAGACTGACAATCAATACACTGCAACTTAATAACACTCAGAAACACGCTCAATCATTACCGAACAGATTCGTATACAAGATTATCAATTCGTAACTCTGCACTACAGTGCGTATAACGACTAGACGGAGCACAGAACAGAACAGAACAGAGTAGGGTTAATCTTCCCCACAACATACACACTTCAAACAATATGCTTACCATTCCAAAAATGGGCTCTCGGCCACTCTTTTCTCATTGCCTTATATAGAAGATTTTTTACAAGAGTGTGCAAATCTTTAGTTACCTGCGTGTTTCCCGAAAGGTTCCTTTACATTTAAGCCGCCTGTCCTAGTACATTTGTCCTTGTTCGGCGGCCGTCTAACACTGGCACGCACGGTGGACTCGAACCCACAGGTTCTTATGGTTCTGCTACGAGACCTTCTAGATACATGCTTCGGGCGAGCCTAAATGTTTGGGTAATTTTCTTTTTAATGGTTTCTATCATCTGAACTAAAGTGGTTTGTTCTAATAACTGGGCGTCCGTTCTAACGGAGCTAAGAGCTATGGCTTGGGTTAACAAAATTTCGGCCTGGTTCTGTAAGAAGGCCTCTTGTAAATAAAAGTCATTGGATAATGCAGCGTCGCGGGATGTCTTCATTTCGGTGACCTTCTTCTGCATATGCGTGACTCGATCTTGTTGATTTCGCAACTGGTTGTCTAGTCGCTCGATTTGTTGGTTCTGAAATTCGATCGTTTTGTAGTAGGCATCCCGTTCTCTGCGAGCATTTGCTAGATCTTTTTGGTATTTGGCTTCCCTGGTTAATTGGTGTCTCAGCATTCTGTTCACCTCGTCCAAACATTCCTGGGCTCTTCGTAGCTCGTCTTTGACTTGTTCTGCTTCTCTCTGTTGGTCTTGATTTTTCTGGATTGTCTCCTGCAATTGTGCTTTCGTTTCCTCTAGTAGCTCTTCGAGTGATGAGCTAAGATCTTCCTTTTCTTGTAGCGCGAGTTTTAGTGTCCGGATTTCTTCGTGTGCTTTGTTTAATAGCTGGTCCTTGGCGGCCAGTTGCTCCAATGCATCATCCCGTTGCTGTAGCAATGCCTGTTGTGCCGAAACTTGTCCTTGGAGATCTGCTACTTTCATCTGTAATTGATGGTTCTCTGCTTTGACGGCATCGACTTCTTCCTGGAGGGGGGTGATGTCGGCTTCCAGGAGGTCGACCTTGTGTTGCAACTCTTGACGAATGGTATTTGCGACCTCACTAAGATGTACTGGAAGTTGTTGAGAGAGGGAAATAAGTAATTGGCCCATGGTAGCAAGCTCGGAAAAGACCGGAACGGAGGAGGGGAGAAGGGGATGTAGTGGTTGCATAGAGGTTTGGGTATTGATTTGGGGGGATGTCGGGGGTGAATAACTGAGGGAGGATGAAGAAGATTCGAAAAATGGCGGGGGAAGAGGGTTGACTGGTGGTGATCGAGTAGATTCGGTATTGTTGATGTGGGTGATGGTGGATTCGACGGCCTTTAACAGGGTGTTGAGAGCTTCGTCCACAGCTTGGTGCTCGTCGTCCTGGTGTTCTGATGCTTCTTCGGTTGAGGTAGTCACTGTTGGCGTTGGATTCTGCTGGTCGTGTTGGTCGGCCAATGATTCATTGTGTATGGAAGTGGCTGTGTCGTGGAAGGTTTCTTCTTGGTTTTGGTCATCTTTAGCGTTTTCTTGATCCTTTCCGGTGGAACCTTGTGCTTCGCTTTCTGATGAACTGATTCGGATCCTTTTGCTGCGGAATAACTGGTTGATTTCTTCGTCTTCTTCTTCATCGTCTTCAAGTGGTTGAATTGATTCTTCGTGCCTAAGTATGGGACCTCCGGGTGGGGGTTGTGTGGCAAGAATGGCTGGAAAAAGGAAGGAGAGGATATGGGGGAGGCGAGAGCGTGGGGTAGTTCCTTTGTTTACCTGTATTACTATAGTTACACATTCTTTGTGGATTCTATGAAAAAAGTAGGAGGCGAAGTTTACGGGTTCTCGGGCTGCTAAATCTAAGGCGGAATAGAAGGGTCGGGAGATGCCGTAGGTGCGCTTGTGCAGGTTGAGTATGGCGACTAGGAATTGTAGGGCGGATCGTTCGGGTTCAGGACGGCAGAGAATAGCGAACTTGTTGGAGGAAGAGCGGGGGAATAGTTCGGTCATGTAGGCGAGGGGGATACTAGGGCCATTTTCTCGGCCTTGCGGGGTGAGGCGGAAAGCTTCAGAAAAGGCTGGGAAGGTGATGACGGTTCTGGAGGGTAGCGAAGGGAAAACCCATTGGCGTTCGGTGGCGGGGGATTGGGCGATGGCAGAGATGATTTGCGCGAAGAACGGATGGGCTTCCACTGAGTGCCATGGCAACTTAGCAAAGTTGGCCAACCCTGTGCAACGCAGGTATTCACCTACCTCGGTAGGGATACCATCGTAGAAGGCTGCGTAGTTTGCTAGTGCTTCCATGGCGTTTGCTGATACAGAATACGAGCACGAAGACAAAACACAAGGGGTCGCACAGAACACTAACACTCAACACAGTAGCGATTTTTGGCGTTGCCTAAAGGGTTAAATAGGAACAATACGGTGGGGTGGGAAAGGGGGTTGGGTATCATTGTGCGGTGCGAGAATGATGCTTGTTTTCATGCAGGCGTGCGTACTTGAGTGACTGGTAAGGGGGCGGCTGGTAACATAAAGATTTTTCAAAACACGGCTATTTATAACAAGAAGAAAGAAAAAAGAAAAGATTAAACAAAACGCGGTTCACCGCCGAAAAATTTAATGCGGGCTAGGGGCGTGATGATATGGCCGCAGCTTCGACCCATTGATTACTTTTGGGAGTGGATTTCCGGTCAACATGGTCAACCAAAAAGTTGCCGGACCGACTTGTTCTGAGATTTTGAAAGGGCCGAACCATCGTAGTTTGAACTTTCCTGCTGCTCTATCCGACTTTGCGTTGTAGAAGAGTACGAGCTATCCTACCGAAAAGATTGGAGTTTTCAAATATCGATTGTGTGTCTTGGCTTGCCTTAGTTGTACTTCGCGCATGGTTAAAAAGCTGAGCCATCAGTGCTCATCAAGTTCTCTGAGTGCGTCCATTCGTGCTGTCAGCGAATCTTCCGGTAGCATCTTCTGAGTGATTGCTACACGCAAACTTGGGATGACTACTTCCATGGGTGCTATTGCTTCTAAGCCATAAGCTAGTTTGAAAGGTGTCAAGCCTGTTGTTACCTTATATGTAGTTCGGTATGCCCATAAGACTGCAGGTAGTAGTTGATCCCATCTTTCCGGTGCTTCCATGATCAGTTTCCGGAGGATATTCAATAGTGATTTGTTTGTACTTTCGGCCAAACCATTGGCACGAGGGTAATATGGAGAGCTGAGTTAGTGTGTCACGTGGAAGGATTGGGTGAGTACCTTCATTAATTGATTTACAAAGTGAGTACCTTGATCTGAGACAATTTCCAGTGGTAAGCCAAAACGTGGAAAGACATCATTCAGCAGACACTTTGCTACTGCAACCGTTGTAGCAGACCGTAAAGCCCAAGCTTCTACCCATCTTGTTGCGTAGTCTGTACAGGTTAGTATGTATCTGTTGTTACTGAAGACTGCTAGAGGTGTGATCGGACCGATAAAATCTAATCCCCATTTCTGAAATGGTTCAAGTGGCATAATAGGCTGCAAGGGAAAGAAGTGTCGTTGCAGTGGTTGTGCAGACCTTTGACAGGTATCGCAGTGTTTGACAAATTTGGCCACATCTCTGTACATAGTTGGCCACCAGAGACCTCCTTGTAGAATTTTCCGATGAGTCAAGTCTGTGGCAAAGTGACCACCAGTAGGGGTCAAGTGAGCCATCGTGATGACTGAGTTAATTTCATGCGGAGGGACACAGCGAAGTAGGATTCCGGTGTGATCTACATAATATAGTTCTCCAGCAACTAACCGGAATCGGCGACTAAAGACTGCAATTTTCCTTTGGACTGTCTTGGCTGTCTCGGATGGAAAACATCCTTCGGTGAGAAAAGTTAGAATCTGATCATAATATGTAGGTGGTGCTTGTGATTCCGTAGTCTCTTCAGTCAGTGGCTCAAAACTATAGATCGCTGGAGTCGTGTCATCTATGCCTATCGGGGCTTCACCGGAATTTAGGCGAGACAAGAAATCTGCTAAGGCATGTGCATTTCTGGGTCGATGGATGACTTCATAGTCGAATACCTGCAAGAGTAGCACCCATCGTGCTAATCGTCCGCCTAAATGCTGTTGTCTTACTAGATAGACGAGGGCAACATGATCCACATGGAGGGTGAATTTCCGGCCTAGTAGATAATGTCTGAAATTTTTGATGGAGTAAATTAATCCTAGACATTCTCTTTCGGTGGTAGAATAGTTCTTTTCTGCAGGTGCAAGCCTTCTGCTGGCATAATAAACGGGGCGAAACCACTTATGTGTTTGCTGCATCAGAATACTGCCAATCGCAATATCTAAAGCGTCGACAAAAACATAGAATGGATTGTCCCAGTCCGGTGGTTGTAAGATTGGAGCCTGCGTCAATAAATACTTGAGTCGATCAAATGTAGTTTGGCATTCTTGAGTCCATTCGAACTGTCGGGGAGTTTTTGTGATTAGCTTGTTCAGTGGTACAGCCAGATGAGCAAGCCACCGTAAGTGTCTGCCATGCCACCGTACTTGACCCATGAAACGCATTACTTCTTTTGGAGTAGCGGGTACTGAGGCTTCTAAAATTGCCAAAATCTTATCTAGGTCTACTTGGATACCTTGGGCAGATACAATATGACCAAGTAGTTTGCCACACGAAACCGCAAACACAGATTTGGTTGGGTTAAGATAAAGTCTATATTCTCTACATTTCTGAAAGCAGCACCGTAAATGGAACAGGTGTGATATCAGCTTACCGAAAATTGAAAAATCATCGAGATATACTTGCATAAATGAAGTAAGATAAGGAGAAAAAATCTCCTCCATGCATCTTTGAAATGTGCTTGGTGCGTTTCTCAATCCAAACCACATTACCGTACAAGCAAAGACACCCCAATTGGTAATGAATGCGGTTTTTGGTATATCCGCTTTGGCCATTCTAACCTGGTTGTAGCCGCTGTATCCGTCTAAGAATGAATACATTTCATGACCTACTACCCTATCGAGCATTGTATCCAGAAAGGGGATCGGGAAAGGATCCGGTACTGTTGCGGTGTTTAATTTCCGGTAGTCTACACAGATTCGTAGTTGCTTATTTTTCTTTGGCACGATCACAATTGGTGAAATCCATTGGGCATGTTCTACTGGTACGATGAATCCGACTTTTAATAATCTATCAAGTTCGGCTTTTACCTGTGATGCATAATTGGGATTCATCCGGTAGCCGGGCTGTTTGTTCGGTTTAGCTTCAGGCTTCAACATAACTCTATGCTGATAGATGCGCAGATCTAATCCTTTCATATCTTTGTAATCCCATGCAAAGATGTCTGAGAATTCGTGAAGAAGTCAAATCAAGTCAGCTTTAAATGATTCCGGTAAGTTTTGCCTTATCTTTACAGGTCGCGGATGATCTTTGTCTCCTAGATTGTACGTGGTCAACTGGTCTTCGGGGACATAAAACTGTTGCAGTTTCTCTGTATCGTCTGTTGACTTGAACAACGATTATATTTCATCGTCATGTGTTGGGGCAGTATCTTCATGCTTAGCTTTTTCGGTGATAGGTACGATTGTACAAACTGAAGTGTTCCAGTTATCTATAACAGACTGTAGATCAATAGTTCCTACAGACATTAAATCAGCGCTACTCTTCAGAAATTCCTCTTCTTCATCATCTGATAGTCCATCTAACATGTGGACTGGTTCACCAAAATATGGTTTGGCGTGAAGTTCGCAAGGTTGTATAGCATCTAATTTTACCACATATCTACGGTTGGCATCTTTGAACGTAAGCTCTTGTGCAGACCAGTCCTGTATTACCTTCGCATGCTTCAACCAAGGTCGGCCGAATAGAAGGTTGTAATCCAAAGTGGATTCCGGTAGATCTAGTATAACAAAGTTCATTTTGAAGGTCGTACCTTGTAAAGTAATGGGTACATTCCGCACAAGTCCTACGGGATGGACTCTAGATTGATCTGCCATTCTGACAAAAAATTGCACTGGTTCGATTTTGGTCCATCCTAACCTTTTGCATACAGCTGCAGTCACAATGTTAACACTAGAGCCTCCATCAATCAATACCTGCATAATTTTATGATTCTTATACCATACTGTAATCAAGGGAACTGAATGATCGACAGTAGAATCAAGTTCCGGTTGAACTGCTACCGTTGCCGGAATACAAGAAGGCACCGGACTGAACTGTTGCTGGAACTGTTGTCGAATCCCAGGTACTAATGCCAGAAGTTGGCCTAGAGGCAGGGTGATAGATGCCTTGGATAAAATTTCCCAGGCCTGTTGAGATTGGTTGTCCTGATCCTTTGAACTTGAGGTCTCCGCTGATGCAGAAGTATCTGCTGTTATGCCTACTGTTGATGATGGCTCCGCTGTTGCTTACTTTTGTTGCGTTCCTTCCTTTATTGACGAAGCCTGAGTCACCGGAATAGGTTCTGGGAACACTGGTGGTTTTGTTGCGGTCCAGTGACTAGCCTTGTCATACATCCTATGTTGTTCTCGTATCCCAGGTTCAAATATTTCTGCTGCCGACTGCAGTTGTTTATCGGATCGGGTCTGGACTGTACTGTGTTTCTACTGGTGTGATTTGTACCATGTTGGCCATTGGGTTTTGTCGCTCCTTCTTCCTTTGATCATACTCAGTTGCATCTTTGCAAAATCTTCTGATGTGTCCGAATTCGCCGCAAAAATGACAGCGTGGTGGTGGTAGATTGGGATTTTCCGGTGGTGGTCCGTTCTGCCAGCGGTTTGTATTAAAATTGTTGTTCCTCTGTCCTCGGTAGTTCTGATATCCTTGCGGTTGATTGTTTCTCAATTGCGGAGGCACATAGTGATTCGCTGGCTGTCCATGTTCTTGTATAACTGCATTGATCATTGCTGTTCCCTGTATTCTAGCGTTGTAAACACAGTTTCCGGTGGTGTGTCCGGCAGTGTTGCAGATAGCGCAAAACGTTTGATTTAGTGCACAATTGGCACTAGTATGACCTGAATTTTTGCATGTGATGCAGTATACTTGTCTGGTTATGTCTTCAGCCATAGTTTTGTTTGTTTTTAACCACTCCAGATCTTCTGTAAATCCACCAACCTTGGATTCCAGTTGCAGAGCCATGGCAATGACTGCATCCAGCATCATAGCTCCGACACATCTTATGATCATGATCTGTTTCAGTTGTGGGGTTAAGCCATTGATGAACCACTGAGTGATGACATCATCAGGTAAGTTAGCGTGGGCCTATGATATCTGCCGTAAGTGTGTTCTAAAGAGTGTAGCATACTCCTGGACAGTCTGATTTGCCTTCTGTCGGTTGTTCTGTAAATAATCAAAGATTTCGGCGAGATTATTTTTTAGCCTGAATCGTTGCAGAAAGGCGTCTCGTACTGCATCATAGGTACCGAAATGATTAATATCGTATTCCGTAAGCCATCTAGCTGCTTCATTAACCAGTGTGGATTGAAAAACAATGGCCTTATATGCCTGATCCGGTGGATGGTTAAGAACTGCATAACTTATCTCGAAAGTGCGTACGTGAGCATCCGGATCATCTCCTGGGAATCCACCGAATTTCATGAATAGAATGGAAAGACGAAGGGAACCTAGAATACCAGGTGGTAGAGATGATTTTCCTCTACCTAGACCACGTGAACACCCAAGAATATTAAGACCAACTCAATTAGTAAAGTCCATGAAAAACTACTTTGATGGGAAAGGAGATCCCTATGACCATGTTGCAAAATTTAAGCAAGTGCTACGAGGAGAGCAAGTAGAAGACATGTTCATGCAATATAATGATTTTGGACTAACGTTAAAGAATACTGCTTTAACTTGGTTCCAACCATTGCAACAAAGGCAATTTAGGGATATCCATCACTTGTTAGAGTCATTCATCACAGAATTCTCTAAAAGTGGAATTAGACATGATACATCTTCGTTGATTCATAGTTTCAAACAGACCCCTCAGGAAACAGTCAGATTGGTAGGATGTAGATTTAGACAATACATTGAGAGATGTTCGATGCTAGAGTTACCCTCACAGGCCAAGCAAGCGTCATTGTTTTTAGATGGCCTCTTGAGCTCTGAACTACACTCCTATTTGTACTTGAAGGAACCCAGAACACTAGAGCAATGTGTGAGAATTTGTATAGACATTGAGGACACCTTGGAGACGAGTTGGAACCATCAAAAGTCTATAAGGACTCAGATTGTTCATCTCTAGAATCCTCAAAACTGTCCAGCTCGATAGAGGACCTAGCAGAAAAAGTGGCCTAGAAACTAGGAGTTTCTTGTAAACACCTATGGTGGTGATCATATGGCAAATGTGTGTCGCAATGCAACACAACCGCAAGCCAACCCTAGTGGCCAATACTGTACAATTGAGAGACGATACACGAATCATACTGCTCAGGACTTCCCTTACAACAAACAAGTAGTACGACAGAACTACCCGCAAGCATACCCGCAACCAGGTAGATATCAAGGTCAGTACAATGCTCAACCTCATTACTATAGGCCTCCTCAAAGCTATCCTTATCAGGCTCAATAGAGACCTCAACCTGTTTTAGCTCAACAGCCATCCCCACCAGCTAATGTCATCCTAGTCAAATATGCTGCTGTAGAAGAGAACCTCAATAGGGCTCTGGTGACTTCTTCACCCCTGATCACAGAAAGTGACCCTAATTCTAATAGTCAACCATTGGAACACAGTTGGGAGCCGGACTATGCTAACGTGATGTATACCAACCCTAATCCACGGCCCCAGTTGAGACAACAAAGACTAGAGGGCCCTAGAGGACCATGCTTTAGGTGCCTAGGAGATCATTTCATAAAGGATTGTCCACATCCTCCTAAAGCAGGAAAATCACAATACTATAACATACAAGGCTTTTGTGCCGAGTGTGGAGATCATTTCATAGAGGATTTTCCACAACCTCCTATAGCAGGACAATCACAATACTATAACATACAAGGCTTTTGTGCCGAGTGTGGTAAAGAGCATGTCATAAGAGATTGTCCCAAGAACCTTGCTAATGCTTCAAAAGTGACACCGATCAACGTGATAGGTATTGTACACAATGCAGGTGGATCCAATCCTACATACGTGTTTATCCAAGCTATAACCAGAGCCCATGCACTCTTACAGAATGAACAACTTAATCAGGAGAAAATCGCTGTCTAGTAACAAAAAGACGAAATCTTGGAAAGATTCCAAAGAAAGAATTAAGAGAAAATGGAGTAAAAAAATAACTGAGTTGGAAGGAAGTTTAAAGGAATCCAAAGCTAAAATCCTAGAATTGACTTTGCAAGAATCTAATCGGGAGAATCTAGCTCAGAGATTAGGATCAGTTTTAGCGGAACACATACCAAAAAACCTAGACATGATGTTCGTGCATATCAAACGAGATTAAAAGAAGGACCCCAAATAGCTCAAATGAGTAAGAACTACTGTTGCTACAAGGGTTGCCCATAATTTTTCTCATGCTATGGCATCCTTTAGTCCTCATGAAAATACCTTCTTTTTGTAAATTAGGAGATGTCCATGTGAACACTCTCCTAAAACCACTTTTTGATATTTCCTCTAGTCTATGGTATTGAAGCCTTTTTTTTGAAAAACTCCTTTTTGCTCAAATACCAAAATCCCCACTTAGAAATCTCACGCGCTCTTTCTCTCTAGGTGGTTAGTCCCATATCACATAAAGATTCTCTTTTTGATTTAGCACATGTGGTCTTTTGACCACATGTTTTTATTCACATATGCCTCTCTTCTCTATATAAAGAAGAGCCTCATTTGTAAAAGGGAGGTCCCTTGGCCATGGCCTTGGCCTCCATTTTGGTAATGGAAGAAGGTGTCATTTGCTACTCTCTTGCCTCCTTGTGTACAATGGCGTTGGTCTTGGTGTATGGATTTGCATGTGTGTGTGCATGGTTGGGAGGATGTTCCCCTTTGCTCCTTGTGATGTTGGCCATTGTTGCCATTGCTCCATGAGCGTGGGTGAACCTCTTCTCTCATTCTTTGCCCCAACTTGGAGAAACCTCTCACTTCCATGTGAGGCGGTTAGGGTTGTTGTTCCCCTTTTCTCAACAATTTGGCGCCGTTGCCGGGGACTTCGGCCTTTAGCCGTTGGTTTTTCCAAGTTTGCGTGTCCATACTTCGTGAGATGAACCTTGGCACTTGGAGGAGGATGAATACGTGTGGCCTTCGGTTGGCCTAGGGTACCTCTCATTTATTAATTTTTGAGTAGTTTAGTTCTTTATTTTTGTTTGTTGCATAAAAAACACCCCTTACAACCCCTTCTCTCTCTCACTCTCACATATACACACCTCTTCACACACATCATAAGCATCACTATCCATCTCTGCACTCCTGTCCTAGTGTTGCTTGGAAAAAAGGGGGGGTAGTCTTCTTGCTGTCCCTCCCTCATTTTCATTTTCAAAAAAATAAATAAAAAAAATTAAAATTGATATTGGTCTGACATCCGTGTCTTCCTTGAGGGTTGTTGGAGCGGAGGCATTAACTTCTCTCCCTCCCAACCTTTCTCGAATCCCTCATTTCGGGGTTGAGCATAACAGGCTCCCCCTTTGTGTCTGCGCGAACGTGGGTTGTTGGGGGAGTAGTTGTTTCTCTCCCTCCCAACCTTTCTCGAATCCCTCATTTCGGGGTTGAGCATAACAGACTCCCCCTTCTTGCCGTGGTCTCTGGCTATGGCGGAAGTATAGCAGGTGCTCCTCAGAGTTCGTGGTCGAGTTCCGCCTTTGCTCTGTGCTTGGCTATGGCGGAATGGAGCTCGGCTCCCCTTAGTCTTCCCTCATCCGTCGATAGAATCCTGCAAATTTCCATGCCAACTCCTCTGTCGCAATCTCTCCTGTGGCACTAGTCCAAACCCTTCTAACTATCGTGTAGGGCATATCTTCTTCACTCGAGCATTTCCCTAATGCTGCAGCCCTGAAGCGTTTTTTGTGCGATTGACAAAGGGTGAACTCACACAAGGCTTCCCCCTTTCTACTCCTTCTACCTTGCAGGCCGAGCTCTAGGCTCTGCACCCATGGCCCATTATGTTATGGAAAACATCTTGATTAAGGCGGTCGAACCTTGGACGATTGCGATTTCTTCAACAGCTTCTGTGATCAAGATTTCCACCATCACTGCTCATATGGAGGTTAAGCTATGGGTTTCCTTTGGAATTTTCGTTTGTGCATGATGGCTTTGGGGATGAGCTTGTCCCCCCAGCATGCGGTCGCTTCTATGGAGGATTATGCTTTCCTCACCGGGAAAGATAGCTAACAAGATGTGCGCTTGCATCCTCCTTCTCGACCTTACTGTGCACACAGAGACCTTGTCGACAACAGTTGGAGACATCTCTGCTGCATCATCAGCCTTAACGAAGCACCTTCATAAGGCTGTAGTAGTGTTTACTGAGCTCGGGCTTCCCCTTTTTTTTCCAAGTCACTGACCTTGCACATCTGTGGCTTCCAATCTGGGTAAGTTTCCGCATTGGCTCTCCTCGGCGTGCCTCACTTCCATGGGATCAGATGCTGCTGTTGTGTCCCCATAATCGTGTTGTGCATCTAGTTGGAGCTCATCCAGCTCCCCACCCACCTCTGACAAGGAGGACCCTTGTTTCCCACTCTCCCGAGCAGCGGTGAGGTTGGGATTCGTTGAGTTTCCAACCTCTCTCATTCTGTTGCATGTATGCAAACCCATGTGGGCTTCCCTTTTCTGACCAAACGTGCATTATGGACTGCAATAACCATAACTGGGTGGGCCTCTTTCTCCCAGACTGATTGAATTGCCGCGTCTCTGATTGCGATTTGGCTCTCAGCTAATGTAACTGAGGACTACCATGCTCATTGGAACTGTTAGTTTTGTCCAGTCTTTGCCATGGGGGATGCAGCTAACGGATTCACTCAATTGGATGAAGCCATGGAAATCGATTCTCAAAGGAACTCGGTGGTGTGTGGATGTCCGACTACCACACACAAAGTGTCCTGCCAGTATGATAAACTCGAAATTGTCTGGGAACTCATTTTATAAGTGTCCTCCCAAACTGCCTGTCTTTTGGTCTTGTAAAACACTACTATGAAGCTTGTGATGAATGACTTACTCAGAATATGAAGGCCTTTGGGTGTGACTATTCACTGTGTTGATTCCAATCATCTTTTTATATCCTAAGTAGGTCATACTAAAACTCAGAGTAATTGTCTGTGATTTCCACTTAATTGGGTCCACAACACCTATAACCACTCATGAACATTGCAATTGCTGTTGGTTTGACTAGTTATGGATGAAGTTTTGCAGATGTGGTGCTCTCATTACTTATGGTGCTAGGTGAAAGGACTAACCCTCGAAGTATAATTGTTAACATGTCTTTTTTATGCCTGCTCGACTCGCTCAGGTATGGTTGAATGGTCAAATGTCTATTCCTTTGGGAAGCAACTAAAGTATTTAAAGCCCATTTTTTCCTTTTCAAGGTGACTGTCTAGAATAACTGCATATTAGGCCTGCTTGTGCACCTCCCTATGATGAAGGACCTAGAAGAACAATGGATAGTGATGTAAAGAATATATTGGCTCCTGGTCTTGAACGATTGATTCAATAAATGCTATGACTTGTTAACTTCATATGGGGTTGTGGGGTGTGCACTCCTTATTTTGGGACTAGGACTGCACGTATGCTTTGTTATGACCTCTAGCTTCCTAGAGGGAAACTCACCGGTGGGCACTTGTCCCCTAGAAAAACCTAAATCCACGCACTTCTTAGACCACTCCACCAGAATGATTGATGCAAAGTTCTATATGATTGTTTGAGCCTAGATGATCAGAAGGGATGTATATTATGTTGATGACCTTGATTATGTCACATTATGTGTGGAAGTCTGAAAAAACTATGGTTGTGATTTCTGACAAGATGGCAGTACTACTTGCTCGGTTACCATTTACACATTACCTTAAGTTATTCATATGCATGAGAAAGAAATGTTAAGAAAAAGATGTGTCTTCTATCCAAGGATGATGAAGCAAGCCTAGAATCTCAACCTCATGTGACAACCATGCTAAAAACTGGTCTAGATGTTTTGTGCTTATAAAATTTTGCAGGATTACTATTGGCATATATCTGGGGTGCCTCATTTAGATGTTCATGGAATGAAAGGGGGATGCAATCTTTGTTGGAAATGGCTGAAGTTCAAATTTGAGGGCTTATCTTTGATATTCTCACATTGTATGTATGTTTTCATTCTAATTGATGTCCCTGATTCTTTCCTAAGTGTTACAAGGTCAAACAAAGGGTGTAGATGGCCCTCTAACTCACAAGGTCTGCTACAAGACAACCTAACAGTTTAAGTGTGTAGGGGCTGCCCACTTTGAGATACTTGATATGTGTCACAGGTTTGACAGGAGATGATACACTGATATTCTGAGTTATAGTAGGGGACTGTGTTCAGTAATCATCTTATGAAAATTTTCCTGAATAATTTAAGTTTTGAGCCACACTTGAGCACCAAGGAATACTTTTTGATATGAACAAAGACCTTGTCCTCTATCAAGTTTAGGATGCTATAGTATTTCAATGAATTACTTGCTGTTTGGTTTCAAGTGCCATACATGTTTTCAATGATATATGAAGTCGCAGGTTTTTTATGCCCCACCCAGGAGGGAGGATTTTTTGACTACTCTGTTGGTTAGAACTCAACTAGCCTTTGGATTTCTGATGTTGCTAACTCCTAGGAAACTCGGCTATGTGTAATTGTGTCTCATCAATGATTCTAGAGCTTTGCTATTCTGTTTTCATGAGCTATACCGCTTAGATACTTAAAGTATGAGCACATATTCTTTAAAGGAGATTTGCAAGAGAACATACGCATAAGGGGTTGAAGCTTAGGGGGTTGAAATTTCTGATTTAGACCTGAACTAAATGTGAAGTCATAAATGAGTGATTGTTTTTTGCTAGGGAAGTAACTCTCTAGTTCCACAATGCTCATTTAAGGCTTACTTTTTCCAATACATTATAGGCCAACACACTTAGAACTTCATACCTCCCATAAATGATTTGCTACTGTGCTTTGCAAGAATAGTGCTGGATAAGCTGATTTAATTTCCTGAATGCTTGTAAAATGATAGGACTCAATGTTGCACTATTGTTTGTTCATTCTATGAGCACATTAAACTCATGAAATTACAAGACTGGCTAGGAGCATAATTTAAATGAGGGTAGGAATGCACGTTAATCATGATATCATATTCATCTCATGCTATGAAACGTGATATGTCACACTCACTTGGAGATAACTGATGTTGGATTGCAGAAATAAGAAGATTTTCAGGAGCTCTTCTCATTAGAAGAGCAAGTTTTAAGTGAAAGATGTCTCTAAAGTGGAAACTAAAAATGAAATTTTGTGGTTGGTTCTTTTCAATATCACTCTACTTGTTATGTATGTTAAATTTTAGGTATTCGAGCTTTGAAGAGAAGACACAATGGAGGAATGCTGGGCTGACTGCCCCCCAAGGGGATTGTGTCGCTCAGCAATATGGAGTTGCAGACTTGAAGATTGATGACTTGCTGATTCAAAGATTTGTAGCTTTGCACAATTCTGATTTGAACAATTGCAGAGTAGCTGAGCGGAAGACTCAAAACTTGGACCAGTCTAGCAATATATGTGTCTCATTTCTCAGCTTTGTCGAGGGCGACAAAGTCTAGGAGGAGGAAGGTGTTGCTACAAGGGTTGCCCTTAATTTTTCTCATGCTATGGCATCCTTTAGCCCTCATGAAAATGCCTTCTTTTTGTAAATTAGGAGATGTCCATGTGAACACTCTCCTAAAACCACTTTTTGATATTTCCTCTAGTCTATGGTATTGAAGCCTTTTTTTTGAAAAACTCCTTTTTGCTCAAATACCAAAATCCCCACTTAGAAATCTCACGCGCTCTCTCTCTCTAGGTGGTTAGTCCCATATCACATAAAGATTCTCTTTTTGATTTAGCACATGTGGTCTTTTGACCACATGTTTTTATTCACATATGCCTCTTTTCTCTATATAAAGAAGAGCCTCATTTGTAAAAGGGAGGTCCCTTGGCCACGGCCTTGGCCTCCATTTTGGTAATGGAAGAAGGTGTCATTTGCTACTCTCTTGCCTCCTTGTGTACAATGGCGTTGGTCTTGGTGTATGGATTTGCATGTGTGTGTGCATGGTTGGGAGGATGTTCCCCTTTGCTCCTTGTGACGTTGGCCATTGTTGCCATTGCTCCATGAGCGTGGGTGAACCTCTCCTCTCATTCTTTGCCCCAACTTGGAGAAACCTCTCACTTCCATGTGAGGCGGTTAGGGTTGTAGTTCCCCTTTTCTCAACAACTACCCTCGAGCAGACTTAGAAATTGAAAGGACTAAACTTTGTATGAAGATGGTAGAATTAGCACAAACTATGTTTGAAGCCTCTGAATATCTTAATTGGAATAACATGGAAAAGCCTGAATTACACTTTCAAGGATTACTGGAGAGACTAGAATACTTAATCAATAGCAAGGAGAAAAAGAATTTGCATAGGAACCTGCATGACTTTGAGAACCAAGAAAAGAATGCACCATCTCTCTCTCAAGTACCAAATAGAGAAATTGAAGACAACCTGTCTTCCATGCATAAGTATTCACATGAATTTCTAAGAGAAATCCAAGAAGAGAAATGGAGAAAAGAACAAGGAACCCATCCTCCTATTCAAGAAATAGATGACTCGCAGGAACAATTTTCCCAAGACATTCCCTCTATTTACAATGATGTAGAGAAAGAGCAACTCAGTGAACACACAGGTTTTGAATCCAATTCTTTGCAAGAATTACCTCAGTTCACAGGATCTGGGAAGCAAAGTCTATTAGCATGAGAGCACCCATGATAATAGTGAGGAATGAAGAATCAATGATTCCTAGAAACACGGAAGTGATCAAGAACACACAAGTTCAGTGCCATCTCACTCTAGAGGAATTGTTGAAGGTTAAACCAGAACTATGGAAACATGTAGCAAATCAATTCCCTGAGCTTGCGACTACTCTCACTCAGATAGGATCACACAATAAGGTACTAGAGATACCCGTAGAAAGAATCGGAGATGTAAGTGAAGGAGAGGAAGGTAACACTTATCTTCCAATAACTCATCAGGGCTACACCACCAAAGCTATCTTAGATTCAGGAGCCGGAGTAGCCATCGCGACCACTGCTTTATGGAAATGTTGGGGTAAGCTAGCATTAAGACCTACCAGGATGAATCTACAAATGGCTGACGGACATATAGAGAAACCATTAGGATTACTAGAAGGCATATCTCTCACCACTTGTGGTGTGGAATTTGAGAATACCTTTGCCATTTGTGATTTTGGGAAAAATCATGCTTATGAGATGATCTTAGGACGACCATTCATGCATCACTTGCAAATTGTACAAGATTGGGGAACAAATTCTCTGTACTTGCAACATTTAGGAGTGACTACTAAAGTCAATCTTAAAGACTATTCACATCGAGATGTACCCCCAATACAATGGAATACCATCCATAAGACACAAGAAGAAACAGAATCAATACACTCATTGGAATCAGACCCCTCATGGTTGCATGAGGACACTCATCTATGGATGTGTAAAGTAGCCAAACAAGAGGAAGAACGGTTAGAAGCTAGGAATTTAGGTTCTGAAAAACATCCACGAACCCTTCAAGACCCAACTTACGCACCTGTAGTATTTCCAGACGAGGAATTTGAACCTCATGGTTGGGTAGTTTTTTTTTAACAACAATGGATGTAGCCATCAATGAAGAACAATGGACACCCCACTATGACGAGGATGGCTATGACATTTCAGTCTTCACAATAGAGCCAATCATGTGTGATTTCCTTATTGAAGAATGCGAACCTAGCACTGATGATTTGAGGATGCAAGCGACTCCGATCTAGAGTCAATTATTATGGATTCACCCTTTGCATCAGATGAAGAATACTTCTACAAAGTAGAAACTCACCCTCAGAGACATGGAGAGCTTACAAAGGATGTGAGATTAGCCACAAAAGTGACTGCCAAAAGTGAAGGTAAGAAAAGAAAGAAGAAAGAAACCATGTCAGAGGAAGAAGAACCACTCATGGAAGTACCAGAGAACTTCAAGAATTATGAAATAGACTATAGACAAATAATGGTAAGAATGGCTAAAAGAAAAACTGATGTTGGAGAAGTATGTGATAATCGAGAGAAAACCAAAAAAGTCATAGTCACCATAGAAGGAGAAGAAGAAAAATGTACATACATTGGGCATGATTTGACAAATGAGGAAGAAGAAGAGTTAATTGCCCTATTGCAAGAATATAGAGACATATTCGCTTGGAGTTACAAAGACTTGAAAGGACTAGACCCGGATATATGCTCCCATAGAATCCCTATGACTCCAGATGCAAGACTGACAAAACAGAAATCATACACGTACAATGATAACTACGTTGTGAAGGTTAAAGAAAATAGATCGCTTGATAGAAGCAGGATTCATTTATGAAATTGAGCATACCAAATGGGTATCCCCCATTGTGGTAGTGCCCAAGAAGAATGGAAAATTGCGTGTGTGTATTAACCTTAAAAAAGTTAATGCTTCCACGATTAGAGACAGTTATCCTCTTCCTATCACGAAACATTTATTGGAAAGAGTTGTGGGCAAGGAAGTTTACAACTTTCTTGATGGTTTCGTAGGCTATAATCAACTATCCATTGCTCCCCATCAATCATGATTGACTGTCCATCGTGACTGACAGGTCACGATGGACAGCTCTGTCCATCGCGATTGACAGCCCAGTCGATCGCGATTGACAGCCATTTTCAGCCAATTTTTTGGGGTTTTTTATAATTTGAGGAATTTGGTTAATTTTGGGCTATAGAACATATAGGGAGGCTATAAACAATAAATTTGAGGAAACCATGTTAGCCTGTTGGCCTGTTTGAACGTTGTTTTAACCCTAGAACCCTGATCTGGCATAACTTTCTCATACGAAATTCATTCGGGGTGATCTTAGGCTTGTTGGAAAGCTCGTGGGGAACAAAACTAGTATTTTTAAGTTGACCATACCGAGGGGGAAGAAAACTAAGGGATCTCTAGAATTTTTTTCCATAAAGACATAGTGCAAATTGATATTTGAATTACATAAATGAAAGTGATTTGTTCTGTCATTTGAATTTAAGTCTTGAGCTAACTTTGGGACTTTTACAAGTCCATTGAGAGCACTAGAGGGCATCCAAAGCAAGGGCATTCTGCAAGCTTGAGAACGGGATTCTTAAGCATTAAAGAACAAGGGATAAGCAAGTGAGGTTGGAATATTCTCAACTTCCTTTGTCAATTCCTAGCTTAGGCTAAGCGCGAGTAGTAGTTAGGGTGACGATAGGCATCTATCAAGTTGAAGACTATTAAATACTCGAGTTCAAGCATAAAGATAGTCTCTTGGCGATCGATAGCTTAAAAGAAAAGAACTTAACATGGTACAAACAACTTAAAGTGCGGAAAATCACTCAACTATTCCTGACGACGTGACATCAGACAAGATCATAAACACGATAATCAACTTAAAAAAAAAACCAAGTAACTGATACAAATTGAGCTGCAACGAGGTTGTACTTTGGGTAAACTTTGGGGCTATTCAATTAGGCATATGAACCTTAGATAAGGCGACACCTAGGAAAAGATAGACAAAGTCTCAGGTCTTCAGAGGCTAGTGTTAATCAGACTGCTTGGTCTTGGGCCCAACAGTTGAGCCATTATTCGCACTACCCTAGCTCTGAAACTAGCGAGTCTAAGATGTCTCATGGTATAGAGAGACCGACAGGGAGTTCAGCCGTGCCATACTTACAAAGGGTCGAAGGCTCATACAAGACGCAGCTCGAATAGCTTAGGACCAACCGATTAGGTGCTTGCATCTATGAGGATGGCCTAGGAAGATCCATGGTCCAAATTAAAAACCCTAATCAACCCATTGGACTAGAACACCTAGCAGTCAAGTTTGAGAATGGTGCTTACTTGGATAAAGAAGGAACCATATATGTAGTCACTAGTCACCCAGATAGGACAAATGAATTTGGGAATGTGATCCCAGAGACAGACATAGGTGACCTAGAGCAAGGGAACATAGGTGTAGAGCCCAAAACCCCTCGAGGCAAATCAGTTCTAACGAGAGTTTGCAATCCTAAGTGGGTTCCCCAGGACAATAAGAGCATAGACCTACTCTTGAACCGAGAGACCGATGAAGCCTTTTGGAGGTATAAGCCTGAACAACTGATTGAGGTTTGAACGATCACAATCTATGAGCTGGAACATCCCAAGCTCATGGAGCTCATAGGGACAAAAGTAGGGATAGGCCAGAGGTAAGCTTTGCCAACCCACTAGGAAGAGAAAGAACAAGAACAGAGACAAATAGAGTGGAACCTGAGAGACCTAGAGCCCCAAGAAACCCGAGAAATGTTGATGATTTTCCTTTGCTAAGGCCTAGAGAACACACTAGGACTTTGAGGCCGACCCAACTGGTTAATTCCATTAAGAATTACTTTGATGGCACTAGAGACCCATACGATCATGTAGCCGAGTTTAGGCAAGTCTTGAGAGTTGAACAAGTTGAGGACCTATTCATGCAATACAATGCCTTTGGTCTAACCCTTAGGAGCACCACCCTTACTTGGTTTCAACCACTAAACGAGAGACACTTTAGGAACATAGACCAACTTTTAGAGGCTTTCATTACTGAATTCTCTAAGAGTGGCATAAGGCATAATACTTCCTCACTAATTCACAGCTTCAAGCAGACACCGCAAGAGACCGTGAGACTTGCAGGAAGAAGGTTTAGGCAATACTTAGAGAGATGCCCTGTTCTTGAGCTACCCACTCCAGCCAAACAAGTGGCTTTATTCTTGGATGGATTGCTAAGTACCAAATTGAGATCATATGTGTACTTAAAGGACCCCAGGACCATAGAAGAGTGTGTACACATGTGCATAGACATTGAGGATAACCTAGAGGAGGAACTAGAACTTTCAAAAATCTACAAAGATTTAGATAGTTCTACTAGCCTCTCTTCCATGCAATCCGCATCTTTTGAGGAACTTGCGAGAAAGTAGCTCAAAAACTAGGTGTCTATAGCAAACAAATCCGTAGATTCGCCCCAGTGAAGAGATGTTATACTTGTGGTGGTGACCATATGGCGAATGTATGTCCCATTATGGCTCAACCCCAAGTGAATCCTAATAGCCAGTACTGTACCATAGAACGGAGATACACTAATCACACTGCACAAGATTGCCCATACAATAAGCAAGCGGTTAGGCAAGCTTACCCTCAGCCATACCCACAGCAGGGAAGATACCAGAACCAATATCCACCATAGCAGTACGGTAGGCCCTAGCAACCCTATCAGACACCCTATCAAGGGCAGCAGAGACCTCAACCAGTCATAGCTCAGCAACCCCCTGCTCCAGCCAATGTGATTCCTGTAAAGTATGCAGCAGCTGAAGAAAATTTGAATAGAGCTATAGTCCCAGTAATTCCAATACTTTCCGAAAGTGATCCTAGTGACCATAGCTTTGATTCTACGCATATTGATAGCCCCCAAGCTTACTACATGCAGTCATCTCAGCATAATGAGTCATATTACTATGAAGACCTGAGTGAATCTAGTTGGGAGCCAGATTATGCAAATGTCATGTATGCAAACACCAACTCTAGACCTCAACCTAGGCAAGTAAGACCCCCATTTCCTAGAGGACCATGCTATCGATGTCAGGGAGATCACCTCATTCGTGATTGCCCTATGCCTGCACCTACACAACCCCAATCGGTGACAATTCAAGGCTTTTGTCAAGATTGTGAAAAGGAGCATCTCTTACGAGATTGCCCAAACAACCCCAATATTATGCCAAAAATCACCCCTATCAACGTTATTGGGTTAGTAGTAGACTCTAAGAAAGTGTAACTTCCACTGCACCTGTGCAAGTGATCACAAGATCCCAAGCTTTGCAGTAGAACCAAGGATTAGGCCAAGAAAAGAGTTCCGAGGTTAGCGAAACCGAGAGCATAACCAAGAAGAGGACTAGATCCTGGAAGGATAGCCACGAGAGAATGAAAAGACAATGGGCAAAGAAGATGAGTGAACTCGAGGAAAGTCTAAGAGAAACGAAAGCCAAGATCATCAAACTTACAGCTCAAACTCACTCTCACACCACTCCACCACCGCCATTCGCATCTCCATCCAATCCACCACCTTACAACCCACCCCACACTATTTCACCACCCCCTAGAGTAGGATCACTTCTAGCAGATCCCACTCCCGAGGACCTGAATATGATGCTTAGGGCATATCAGGCTAGAATCCAAGAAGGGACAACCATAACGGATCATGAGAAGTGTTACCCTAGAGCTGAACTAGAGCTGGAACGAACGAAAATCTGTGCTAAGATGGTGGAATTGGCTCAAACCATGTTTGAAGCCAGTCGCCTCTTTAACTTCTCTAGTTTCGCTAAAACGCAGTTGCACTTTGATGGATTGCTAGAAAGATTGGAGAGGTTAATTGCACAGTCAGAAAAGGACCCTGCCTCTCAACATAAGGACAAGACAAGTGAAAGAATAGGCATTCCTCCCTAGGAAGATTATGTGCCTAATTCCAATGAACCCGATACCTCATCCTCTATGAATAGGTATTCTCCAGAATTCTTGCGAGAGATTCAAGAAGAGAAATGGGCTAAAGAAAGTGAATTCCCTCCTCCCATTGAACTTGTGGATGGTGCGCATGACCAATTCCCACAAGACATCCCATCCATTTATGAGGAGCAGGAGAGCACCCAATCTCATGAGAGATTAGACTTTGAGTCTAACTCCTTGTAGGAACGATCCCATTTTAGAGGCCCATGGGAAGCTAAGTCTACGTATATGAGAGCACCCACTGTCATGGTAAGAAACAAAGATTTAGTCATACCTAGGAACACAGAGGTAGTGAAAAACACTAAAGTGCAGTGCAACCTCACTTTAGAAGAGCTACTCAAGGTTAGGCCAGAACTATGGAAACATGTAGCCAATCAAGTGCCAGAAGTAGCAAAACCTCGTTCCCAGGTAGGATCTCATCGCATTGTGCCAGAAATACCCTTGGACAAGATAGGAGACATGAGTGAAGGCGAAGAAGGGAACACCTATCTTCCCATTACCCATCAAGGATACACAACCAAATAAATTTTTGGACTCAAGTGCAGGAGTTGCAATTGCTACCACTTCCCTATGGAAGCGTTGGGGCAAGCCAGCACTCAAGCCCATGAGAATGAAATTACAAATGGACGATGGTCACATTGAGAGACCCTTAGGGCTGCTAGAAGGAATAACTCTCACTACATGTGGTGTAGAGTTTGAGCATACTTTTGCTATATGTGACTTTAGCAAAAATCAGGCATATGAGATGATTTTGGGAAGACCATTTATGCGGCAGTTGCAAGTGGTACAGGATTGGGGAACCAACTCCTTGTACTTGCAACACTTAGGTGTCACGACCAAAGTTAATATCAAGGATTACTCTCATCGAGATGTACCCCCCATCCAATGGAATCCCATCCATAGAGCCAAAGATGATACTGAATCGGTGCATTCCATAGGATCAGGATCCTCATGGATGCATGAAGACACTCACTTATGGATGTGTAAAGTAGCAGTAGAAGAAGAGAAGAGAGCAAAGGTCAGAGAGATAGGTGCAAAGGAAACCCATACATCAACTCAAGACCCGGCCTATGCACCAGTAGTATTCCCTGACGAAGAATTTGAACCTCATGGCTGGGCATAAATTTTAGCAACAATGGACGTAGCCATCACTGAAGAACAATGGACACACCATTGTGATGAGGATGGCTATGATATTTCAGTTTTCTCAATAGAGCCAATCATGGGTGATTTGGTTCTTGAAGAATGTGAACCTAGCACTGATGCATTTGAGGATGCAAGTGACTCTGAATTAGAGTCAATCATTATGGACCCACCTTTTGCATAAACATGAGGCACAATCGGGAGAGGCCTATGATAACAAACAAACCACCAAGAAAATAGTGGTAGCCATAGAAGAAGGAGAAGAGAGATGCACTTACATGGCATGACCTGACACAAGAAGAAGAGTACGAGCTGATAATCTTGCTAAGAGAATACAGAGATGTATTCGCTTGGAGCTACAAGGACTTGAAAGGTGTAGACCCTGACATATGCTCACACACTATCCCCATGACCTTAGATGCCAAACCCTCTAAACAAAAGCCATACACATATAATGATAATTATGCTGCCAAGATAAAAGAAGAGAGAGATCGCTTGGTTGAAGCTGGATTCATCTGTGAAATTGAGCACACTGAGTGGGTATCCCCCATTGTAGTGGTGCCCAAGAAGAATGGAAAGTATGCATTAACTTGAAGAAGGTAAATGCAACCACCATTCGAGATAATTATTCGCTTCCTATCACTGAGCATCCCTTAGAACGGGTAGCTGGCAAGGAAGTGTACAACTTCCTAGATGGGTTCTCTGGTTACAATCAAGTAGCCATTGCACCAGAAGATCAACATAAGACGACTTTTGCCATAGAGTGGGACATATTCGCCTTTCGGGTAATGCCATTTGGTCTTACCAACGCGCCCGCTTCTTTTCAGAGGCTGATGTGCCATGTGTTTAAGGAATTCCTGAGAAAGAATTTAGAAGTCTATGTTGATGATCTTTGTGCTCATTCCAACATTAGATAGACACATATACCAGAACTCAGGCAAATTTTTGACAAATGTAGAGAATATCAAGTCTACTTGAATCCAGAAAAGCATGTTTTCATGGTCAGGCAAGGCAAGATTCTAGGACACATAGTGTCAAAGAATGGCATATCCACTGACGAAGAGAAAGTGAGAGCCATCGCAGAACTACCTAGGCCAAATAACGTCAAGGAAGTGCAAGCTTTCATGGGGCATTGTGGCTATTACCGATGATTTATACACATGTACGCCATCATTGCAAAGCCTTTGTACATACTTTTGACCAAATTTGAGTGGACTCATGAATGTGAGAATTCCTTCAATGAGCTTAAAATGCGATTATGTTCAGCACCAATCTTGATGACTCCAGATTAGAATAAGCCTTTTCATGTTCACGTGGATGCATCCGATTATGCTATTGGGTGCGTACTCGCACAACCTACTGGCAAAGGTAATATGGATCTTCCAATTGCCTATGCTAGTAGACAATTAAACGCAAGTGAACGAAATTATACCACTACTGAGAGAGAAGGATTAGGCATGGTATATGTGGTTAAAAAGTTTAGACATTATTTGCTTGCAAATAAGTTTAAATTTTTCACTGATCATCATACATTGTTGTACTTGGTAAACAAGCCATGCAATACAGGTAGATTAGTAAGATGGTTTCTCTTGCTAATGGAATACGACTTTGAGGTTGTGGTAAGGAAAGGCAAGACTCATTTGAGAGCAGATCACCTCTCTAGGCTCACATCTGGAGAGGCCCCACAAGGAGTATCAGATGATCTTCCTGATGCATACTTGTTTAATTTGGAAGTTGTGCCACAGTGGGCCATAACATTAGTGCCAGTGTTGACATATGGACCTAACCACCCAATCATAAAAACTCAAGATAGGGAGGTATTAAAAGCCCAGAAATACCATATCATGGCAGGGAGTATGTACAAGCATACAGATCAAGGAATATTAGCCTGTTGTGTGGAAGAGGATGAGTACGCTAAGTGGTTGCAATTTGCACATGTAGGTGCATTAGAGCAACACTATTCAAGACAAAGAACTCTACAGACACTAAGGAGACTCAGAGTGCACTGGCCAACCATGGAAGCAGATGTTCATAAGTTGTGTAAAGAATGTCCAGTTTGTAGTATTAAACCACCTGTGGAGCACGCTACATTGTACCAAGTGTCTCTACTACCAAATTGGAGTGAACCATTAGTAGCCTTTTTGAGGACGAAAACATTCCCTCAAGAGATGAATTTGTCTAGGCAGAGAAGCTTAGAACAAGAAGCATTAGACTATGCAATCATTGGGGATAATCTATACAAGCATGGAAAAGATGGATATCTAAGGCTATGTGTCCATGAGAGTGAGTATCTTAAGATCTTGGAAACTGCTCACCAAGGTGTAGCAGGAGGACACTTTGGTCCAGATCGGGTGATCAAGGCAATACTATTTACAGGTCTTTGGTGGCCAATGCTTCACATGGATGCACATACCTATGTGAAGAGGTGTGATGTGTGCCAACGAACTCAGTATCCTATATGCAAAGATGCCTTTGAAACCTATGATGGGTGGACGTGCATTCTCTAAGTGGGGAATAGACTTTGTGGGTCCTATTAATCCCCCAACTAAGAGTTCCCATGCACGGTACATCATTGTGGCCACAGACTATCTAACCAAGTGGGTAGAAGTAAAAGCCACGACAAAGAAGGATGCTCAGATGACTGCTAAGTTCTTATTTGAGAATGTGTTCACTAGATATGGGCTACCAATAGAGCTAGTGAGTGATAGGGGGACTCACTTCCTGAATGAGGTTATTGAAAATCTTCTTCAAGCAAATTAGTGAATAATAAACGCTCTGATTGGGACAAACAACTACACCATGCTATTTAAGTATACAGGGTTGCCTATAAAACAGTACTCCAAGCCACACCCTTTCAGATGGTATTTGGCCAAAATGCAGTGCTACCATTGGACTTTTTGATACCCACATTAAGAGTAGCACATGAGCATGAGTGGATAGGCCATGAGCTCTCCTCTAGAATCTTTGACCTTGAACGACTAGGTGAAACAAGATTAAGAGCGGTAGCAGGAATTTACACAGCCAAGAAAAGACATAAAGCATACTTTGATGCACATGTGAAGGATAAGGGCTTGAAATCAGGAGACCTAGTCCTAGTCTACACTTTGAAACAACACACATAAAAATTAGAGAAGAGAGGCTATGGACCCATGATCATAAATAGGATCTCAATGAGTGGAGCAGTTCAACTAGCTATACTAGAGGGTGATGTTCTTCCTAGTTACATTAGCGGATGCAGAGTCAAACTCTATCAAGAACCCCTCACTGAGGAAATGCTTAATCGACTCAACACTGCCGAGAAACGTAAAGAACAGGAACAACGAATTTGAGAAGAGGCATAGGTAGAAGCATTGGAACGCATCCAAAGAATGAAATTGAGAAGACAGAGTAGAGATCAGCCTAGGAAAGATGTGTATGTTGATCCATGGTATCATATGGCTATGTGTGAAGTTTCAGGTATTAGCTCTCATAGAATAATTGATCGACGTCCTTTTGTAACCTTAGAGATAGGACAAGGAAAGAGTGCAAGGACTGTATGGGCCTTGATTGACTTAGGTGCAGCCACTAGTGCTGTTAAACTTTCCTACTGTCACGAATTGAACTTAAGCATCAATCCTATAGAAGCATATCTTATAGGATTGGGAGGTGTGGAAACCCCTTGCTTGGGTGAGGTGGAACTTCCCATCTACATTCAAGATGTTCTTATGACAGTTAAGGTACTAGTGTGTCAAGACGAGGACCTCATTGAGCCTCTTGTCTTGGGTCAAGACTAGATCTATGATCATGCAGTCAACCTAAACCTAAGAAGTGGACTTCTTCAGGTCTTGGTAAATCAGAATCGCATTACAATTGAGCTAGAAAACAAAGCACTCAAAGGATTATGAAAGGCACAAACTCCTGGTCCTTCCAGGAGTACACATGAAGATGACAATGCTATTCTTGTCCAAAACTATGTGTTGCAAAAGAATGGTTGTATCAATGAAGAAGTCAAGGGTACAAGGGAACTCCCTTCTTTTCCAAAAGCTAGGGGGATAGGACAACCAAAGGCGGAGCGAATGTAGAAGAAGTAGATGGCCTATGCTCAAAGTCAAAAGGAAATACAAAGCAAAGTGTTTCAACCACCTAAACAAGTGTGGGTGCGGAAAGGCGACCAACATGTGGCGGTCAAGTCACAACTAGTGGCTCAACTTCATATTAGTGATCAACGATAGGATACTAATAAGAAGCGTTTCACAAATGCTTCTACGAACGTGAGGTCTATTTGGGTACCCAAGAAGTCGAGGAAGGCTGACCCACAATCAAGACAAATTTGGGTGCCTAAGGATTGCTTGCAGGCTCAAATGGCCACACATAAACCACACCTACAACATGATTCACTCACTCGAACAGCTGATTTTCACTCTTATTCAACACTCACAAACACATATTCGTCCATGAGCATGGGTAGAATCACTTGTAAATGGGTCCCTAAAAAGCCTTATTTCCAGGCAAACGTCCTGATCAAGCCCTCCACAGTCTCCACAAAATAAAAAACAAAAGCCATCCACTGTATTTGGCAACCCAAACCTTGTAATAAACCACCTGATCCCATTGTAAAGTCACCTCCGCTTACTAACTGTATCCACATTGCACCCACCACCCCAAGTAGCACATAGGAACCCCGCATCCGCTAACCACACTTCCCACTCACAACCACGCGAGCACTAACTAACCAACTAACTATGTCACAGTTCATCAGGTTAATGTTGTAACGGGGACACAAGACCACTTTGTGTCCATTTGCAATGTTAACATTCATTTGTATCTTCTCATAGAAACGACAATCAATTTCTTCAACATGACAGAGGCTGCAGGAACAAGCTCTCAAGTAGGCATGAGCCAGCAAGTGGTGTATTTAGAGAGTTTACCAATTATGCCGGAGCCAATTGAAAGACCAGAAGAGTTGCAGGCCATCCAAATCATACCAATAGCGGACCCCCAAAGTGGCCATACCATGCCTGTAGGAAAGGCTTCCCACTGGTTCAGTGAAGTTGCAGGACCCTTGGGAGAGGGATCATACCTATGGGAGTCAAAATTTGACTTCAATGGAAAACAAGGTAAATACCACTTCTTTACAAGGGAATTCAAAAAGTTACAAAATGAAGCAGGCCTATGTCCGGTGTGGGAGAAGGCAGGATTGGATGCATACTTCAGTGCCCGCCTCCCAAAGCCCGACTTCATGCGATGCTACTATCTCATCAATACCTTGACTCCAAGCAAGCACCCAA
Organism: Ceratopteris richardii; assembly: GCA_020310875.1. Lineage (NCBI taxonomy): Eukaryota > Viridiplantae > Streptophyta > Polypodiopsida > Polypodiales > Pteridaceae > Ceratopteris > Ceratopteris richardii. Next base: position 41,851,185 of record CM035419.1, read on the forward strand.
AAGGTACAAGCTCATTTGTGCTTCCATCTCTAACAAGGGGGAATGAGCTCAAGAGGTCTCGGCTATCAAACAACTTAGTGAGAGAGGCCCTAGATATGAGAAGAATGCATATTCCAACAGAGAAAGAGACCCTGGTGCATGATTCCATGAAGAATAGGAGCCTCACCAAGCTCAAGGACATGGTGGCCATGACACCCAATATTGCAATACACCTTTGAATGTGCATGCAACACTTTTCTTTTCCTGCCCAAGATAGATTCACCATGCCACCCAAGAAAATATGGTTTAATTTGTATCTGGCAGAGACATAGAACCTCACAATCAACTTACCCCACTAGATAATTGATCAGATACACCTAGCCCACAAACGATGGCTGTGGAAGCACGTGTTATATGGATGTTGTGCTCTAACTAGAATCATTTATAGGTGTTTGGATTATAACATCCCTATTCAACGGGCCCTAATGTGGAATCGAGTATAGCAGTTTAGAGGCCGGACATCCACTGGACCCCTTTCCAAGAAGATGAGAGAAACTGTCCAAGTACCTTGTGCTCAACCACGTGGAGCCACCCTAACACTGGATGTTACCCCACCACCCCGAAGGGTTCGGCCATTCACACTATGATTTCCAAGACGCAGCACTGATGGCCCTAATTTGACATTTCCTCCCATCCCAACCGATCTTGAATTTCCCGGTGGCGCACCCTTGGAAGAACTCACGAATGAAGACTTCAAACAATTGTTAAGAGATGTAGATCTTGAGGTAGAAGAGGAACAACAAGTGGGGAATGTTCAACCATGGGAAACAACCTCCCAAGTACCTGTTACCACAGTTGATTAAATGGATGAAGAGGATGACGAAGATGAAGAGTATGAAAGGGATGAGGAGGAATATGACCACGGGCATCAAGATCAGCAGCAAGAAGTTCTAGAACTTGTAGGTGCACCTGCATACACAACTCAACTACAAAGGTTATACGATACGATCAAAGCAATGCAAGAAAGGCACCAACTCTCCCTTGCATCAGGTCAAGCCTTGATGGAAGAAATGCTAGCAGACGATGGAGTAGATCAAAATTTTATTAACACCCTCAAGTTAGTGTCAGAATCGTTAGGAGTTCCGGAGGCTGTCCACATAGTAGTTCGCCAGTCCGTGAAGTATGACAAAGACAGAGTCGACACATTAGCACGAGCAGGTAAGACTATCAGAATACCCATTACATAACCAACCCTAACCATCAAAACCACAACTACCCCCACCACCACTGTTGACCTCACTACTGAAACTTTCGTTTAGACATCACCCATCTCACCCCCGCACCCCCCATCCCCTCCTTCTCCACCACCACCACCACCTCCACCATTGAAGAAACTGCAATCATCACATCTAGCTTCACCTACAACCCAACCTCATCCACATCCTTCTCCTCTTGAGAGCCAACCTCATAGGGCACCCTCTTCTCTTCGCTCACCAATCCCCTGTACACTTTACCCTTCTTGTCCTCCGAGCCCATAATTGGCCACCCCATAATTCCGAGCGTGGTTGGAACCCCCCTACCCACGAAGGGCATCCTTTGTTTCCCAACTTATGCCCCATTACGGGTACCCCATCCCATGACCCATACTTCCCATCTGCTCTCTATACCTCACTCAACCCAATCACACCACCCCAATACTCATCTTTCATGGAGTAGTACATCCACACTCTAGTGTCTCAGAGGCACAGTCCCCAGATGCTCGCAACAACATCAATCTACACAGACACCACACTCACTTCACCTACCATACCAACTTACATGGTAGCCCCTGCACACACCACATTGTCTGACCCAATGGACATTTCACCAACCACAGCACCTCTCCCCACAATTCCACTGTCTCCCACTCCCCTACCCCCCACCTCACCACTCACCACATCATTGGCAGACACAACATTCACTACCTCCCTTCCCATTCCCACTTCCCCTACATTCCAAACTTGAGTGTGCACATAAATTACAACAAGAATACCATCAATTGGAAGAACATATTGCTGCCCTCCAGGTAGAATCTCAACGCCTGTAGGCTAGAGTCAAAACTCTAGAAGTTGATTACCAAACGCTCCTAGCAGAACATACCACTTTACAGCAGGCTCACATAGAATTGGAGTCAAAGATATCGATGGTGGATGACAAAGTAGTTAAGGAACTGGAAAGTGTGCTCCAAGGGCAAATGATATCCAATGCTACACTCAGACACAATCTTGGACTATTAAGGAAGCATATGGCAACAGCATTAGAAGAGAACAAGCGGCTTCAGCAACAAAATCAAGACAATTTTGAAGTGGCTATGGAAGGAATCATAGGTGCAGCCATTAGCCCTACCAAGTATAGAGCGGTCCCATCAGATGACATTCACATCTTACTTGAGGAGCATGCAATTTTTTTGGAATCATACGAAAAGTTAGAAGCTGAATGTGCTGACAAAGAAGCAGATCGCTAGTGCCCACCCAGCTCAACAAGAGCCAGTAATCTTGCAACAATCTACAGAAGAATTAGAGACCCTCCTGAAGCAACTGGCAGAACTCCAAGCACTTCTCTTACCATATGAAAGGCCACCCTCCCGAGTTGAAGAACTAGAACCTGATACAATGGTGGAAATCCCCGTCGATGACAGCTATGAAGAACCATACCAACTGATGCCAACACCCGGCGGCCGAGTTACAGAGGAAGGACAGGACACTTTAGAAATTGGAGTCTTGGATTGGGTCAAAAGGGTTGAGAAAGTGGGACAAACACATGATGATTGTGTCGCCATGCAAATTCAATCCCTCACAAATCTTGAAGAAACTGTTCTGCGATCTTCTTACTTTCAGCACCTATCCCACCAATGGTTAATCACAACATCAGAGCCGCAATACATGCATTACTATGTCTTGCTACATGATTATAATACAGAAGTTAAAAGGCATACAAGGAAGGAGCCCACATTTGCCACTCAATTTGAGCCGGAGGACTTACTGGAAGATGCACACACTGGCTCGATCTTCCAACCTAATTGGCGTGCACGGTTACTAACTGATTACCTTGAGATGATGAGCACCTGGGCAACCATGCCACTGTATATCAAGTATAATCCATGCTATTGCCCAATGGTCCATCGCAGATCATGGCAAGCATTTGCAATAAAGTATGCAACAGTAAAGAATGCTCGGTCAACTATCCATATTTTGCTCCACCTCCAGGGACCCCGACTGTAGCATACATGATATCAATCATTCGACACTGGTCTACACGTCTAAAGAATGTACCCGACATAGCAGCAAAAATGTGTATGAAAATATTCGAGCTCATTACAATTGTCTTCAAAACCTTGCGGAAGGTCGAGGCTCCATACATCTTCCCCCCCTCGGATTCTCTCAAGGTAACAAGGATTTATTCTACGACATGAGCCAGATTCAATCTTTGCGTGGCATGCATGAATAAAGTATTTACCTGCATGCTTCAAGCAGACCTTTGAAGAAATGTTCTCTACAGGGTTCTGGGAGTATCATTCGGAAATTTTCATTCCCAGACCAACACATTTGCTACATCTATTCGCAGTAGAACAAGCCATCCATGCAGATCAGTTACGTTTGCCATATCCGGACATTCCAGGACCAATCGATTTGGATCGCATGATGACAGAATTGGCCAGAGGACTAGGCATCCAAGAACATCAGCTTGCCACTCATGTTGTGGATTATTACATCCAGCACTCCCAGCAACAAGGGTTTGTCAGGGATGACAGGCGCGAGAGAGGGGGGGTGTTGATAGCAGTCAGGGCACCCACGACTCACGAGACAAGGAAGCCAGCAAAAAGAGTCAGAGCAAAGAGAAGGACTAAGTAGACAGAGCAATCAACAAAGATCTGGCAAATAGACCATTCAATTTTTTTCCAAATCAATATCTTTATAACATGATTGTATCTATAGAATTCGGTTGATGCCCAAACAACACAAGATTTTTGGTTGTGTCCAAAGATGTGAAAATTTTGGTGGATGTCCAGAAATTATATAGCCTTGTACGTGGGGCTTGGTTTTTTATGTCACACATTTTCTGCTTGGTAACTTGAACATGTACAGCTTGGATGATGTTCATAAATTCTTTTGAGTCATATATGTAGGCTTTAGTTTTTTGTTTTTGGTGACTAGATTCATAGCAATTGATTTAACATGTGTATACCTTGGTTTTTGTCTTCATACCATGTTTGATTGTTGGCATATTTGTATACCTCTGTGGATTCCCATAAGTTGGTTTGAACCATGTTTAGAACTTGCTGTTTTTGGTGTACAAAGTAAAAAAAATTCATTTTATTTGATTTTAAATGATTTTTCTAAGTGAATTTGAGGTTCTTACTATGTGCTCTATGTTTCAAGGAGTGTTTATAATTTATTCTTTCATATAATGGATTTTTCTTTTGATAAAAATACATTCGATTAGGAATTGTCATCCTGTTCACTACCATAGCATCTTGAGAGGCTATTAACATGAACAAAAAACACGATTTATTTTATGTTCTAATTTTTCTTTAACTTTTGATTTATGTTGAATATGTGTGTTAAAGGATTTTCTCAAATTCGCTTTATACAAGGTGTGTGATTTTTTGAAAAATTATCAAAAAACGACACTTAAGTGTCTTGTTTTGGTACCAAACTAGTATTAATGAGCAAATGGAACATTTTCAAGCCTTTAACCACGTTTTCTAGATAGATTGCTTTTTTTCAACAAGGTATCTCATTTAATTCTAGAGTCTATGGGTTGGCATGTGAAATTCAAATATTAGATGTGTAAATTTGTTTTTATAATAGCCAAGACTACACAATGCCATAGCCTCTTTCTTGCATCATTTAGATAGAATTTTATATCATAAATGAATCCTTCATCTACACCTTAAAGCATATATGCCTTAATATAGTCAATCCAAAAAATAAATAGATCCTCTTAAAAATTCTCTAAAATATAATATAAAGGATCAAAATTAAGCACTAAATTGTATTGCATCCTTCTAATACCAAATAAGCTAAACGGAGATATTATCCTCAATATAGTTGATCTTCTAAGAGGATGAAAATGACATTATATTGGTGCATATGAGAGGGAGGGAGAGAGGAACTTGAGGAGAGAGAGAGAGAGAGAGGGAGAGAGAGAGAGAGAGAGCGTCTTCGAGCTCAATAAAAGAATAAAGCCTAAATGAGAGTACTTCAAGAAGCTTGTTGCAAAGTTTTAAAGTTTGGTCCAACCAACGAGCACAAGACCAACCTTTTTGCTTTTGGAGAGTCTAATATACCTCAAAAGTTTAAAATGGATGCAATAAAACACCCTATAATCTTTGGAAGATCAATGAGAAAGACTAATGCAAAACAAATAGATGTACACATTGACTAGTTCAAAGAACTTGCTATTTTTTGATTAATCACGCAACATGTAATGCTAAGTGCTCGTAACTTGATTACAATTGGGCCAATTCCTCTTAGACGATAATGGCTTACATGGTTAAGATGTTTTAATCCACAAGAAAGCAATTTATACGAAAGATATGCTTCAACTATAAGTTTAACACTGAACAGATGTATCCCTGACTTTTTAGGGATGTGCAGAGATATACCCCGAGAATTTAAATTTGTAATTTCTCACAATCTACTAAGCCAACAGCTATAAATATGTGTATGCATGAATCAGAAACTATTTAATTTCCATGGAATGCTCGTTCATAAACTTTGGATGACTTTAGAGAAAGAAGGAGCCTCTACAAGTTGATTGAAATTAGAGGTGATGATGCAAAGAAATGAAGAATGAACAAAATGGAGACCAAAAGTGTTTGAATATTACGTCAAAATAATGTGCAAGTATTTGAGAGGCTTTACATAGACACTTTTTGAATTCCAAGACTTCCTTTCAATGAATTTGAATTCGGATAACACACAATCTAGGAAAAGTAAAGATCGGGTCTAAAAACTTGATTTTAGGTGAATGTTGATTGATAAGCAACCTCATCAATTCCAAACCCATGGAAATTGAGTCTCCCTCACTTGTTCTTCAACAAAAACAAAGATTTATGGTTTTTTACATGCATAATGGAATATCAAAGATGGTCATGTGCGTTTTCATCAATAAAAATTGTTTAACTCTAAGGTTGACTTCAAGAGTGAGTTCATGCCTAAAACAAATTTTTTTCAGGCATGATGAGCGCTTGATGTCGTAATAGCTCTCCCTCAAGCTAAAGCATGCTTGAGTCTTCACTCTTTGATAGCTTGAATACCTGCCATTGATTTAAGCCTACAAAGTTTGATTCCATCAAGTACCTTTGTCATCATATGTGCTATATGCTTTTCAATTAGAACAAAGGAAATATTAATCTCTTTTGCCATGCATTTCTCCCTAATGAAGTGGTAATGAACTTCTACATGTTTAGTTCTTGCATGGAAGATAGGTTTTGTTGCTAGATGTATAGAGCTTATATTATCTCTAAATATGTGAGGTTCGAAACTCAAAAGTCCCAAATATGTATACAATTCCCTTAACCATATTGCCTTTTGAGTTGTTATGGTCTAACCTCTATACTCTACTTCAATTGAGGATAATGCAACTATTGCTTGCTTCTTGGAACTCCATGGCACTATATTTGAACATGCAAATGCTAAGAATCATGAAGTACTTCTATCATCCTTGGATCCTTCCCAATCTACATTTGAGTATAACTTGAGATCCAAATCTAGTGAATAAGAATAGAATATACCTTCATTGATTATGCCTTTCAGGTACTTTAGTAATCTCTTAGCTGCATCCATATGTGGTCTTCTTAGAGAGTGCATGAATTGGCTTAACACTCCTACACTATGTGAGATATATTCCCTTATGAGTAGCATAGATAGAGCTAGCTACCAAGCCTTGATACTCTTTAATGTTTTCAATATTCTCACCATCATGAACACTAAGTTTATAATTCATTTTAGGTGTACTTGTAGGTTTAGTGTTCTCCATCTTGAACTTTAGGAGTAGATCTTGAATGTATCTCCTCTAAGTCAAGTACATTCCTTGATCTGTGTATATGACCTACATACCTTGGAAAAATGTGAGCTCTCCTAGATCACTGATTTTGAACTCCTTTTGCATATGTCTTTTGAACCTTTTATCTGTCATTCAAGTCATCACCTATAGCAATTATGTCAATTACATAAAAACATAAATAGATAACTTCATTTTGAACCTTCTTGATGATCAAAGAAGGATCTGCATTGCTTGACTTGAAACCTTGATATTGTAGATAGGTTAGCAATATGAAGTTCCAAGCTCTTGGAGTTTGTTTTACTCCATACAATTCCTTTTTGAGCCTACACACATAAGAAGTATAATTAGGATTTTCAAACCCTGGAGGTTATGACATGTATACCTATCCACTGATCCACCCATTGAGGAAAGCATTCTTCATATCAAGTTGAAGTATTTTCCAATATCTTACAAATCCTACAATAAGCAATGTCCTGATGGTGGTCATCTAGGAGATTCATGGAAAAGTCTCCTCATAGTTTGTGCATTGAGTTTGAGAACATCATTTAGCAAGTAATCCATCTTTACACCTAAAAATTATCCATCTAAATTTCTTTTCTACTTATAGACCCATCTAGAACCTATTATCTTCTTATTGTTTTGCACTGGACCAACTCCAATGTATCCATTTCCTTCAAGGCTTCTAACTCCTCTTTCATAGCTTTCTCTAATGGAGAGTGTTAATCTCCAAAAGACAAGCTATCCTTGATGTTAGAGCACCTCTATATCAAGATAAACTCACAACCCCAATCAATTTTACAAGACCAATGCCAAATTACCAAGACTTTAGCTAACTATGAAGAAAGTCTTTACATAGAAACATCTGTTGCACTTAATTCATCATTAGCTGATCAAATGTGTAAAGTTTCTAATGAAACTTTGTACAATGTGTTGCCTAAAGATTGTGCACCTTTTCCAAGTTAAAACATCTCAAAGGACTCAATAAATCTTGAGATATGATTCAAACAATGTACCTATGTCTGAAACTGCACTTCTGTATAGTAAACTTTGACACCTACAACTTCTAATGCATGGTTCTCCCAAATTAGATCCCCTTTATTCAAATGATTTTAGCAATAGATGGCTTACCTTCCAACTTATATTTTGACTCTTGATTTGTGTAAAACATTACACTATGCACTAAGATATGATCAATTCTTTGATCATCGAGATTGCAGCTATTTTAGAAGACACTCATAACTTCTTCACATACAAATGTTCCTACACACAATTTTCTTAGCGTGATTACAACTAGGCTCTCAAATCGTGACCATAGATGCATTAACTATAGGCTTAGACATCTACAAAAGGGTTCCTCAAATGATCAAACACAAAAGGAGAGATGGAGAAACGATCCCAACACAAGTTTTAGAACTTTTCTTCTATTCACATGGAAAACATCTGATTGATGAATATTATACATTCATCATACATTTTTTCCTTCTCCTCATCTATTGTTGTTCTATATCTCTTCTCTCATATATGTCCCGACACTATACTCATCTATATAGGCATACATGTACAAACTCATTACCATTACAAACCATAAGTAGACTTAATATACATATATATACAAATCACTATCTTCTGATTTTCCTCTTTCCATTATACTCCATTCTTTGTTCTTTTCTTCATCTTCATTCTTCAGTCTTCATTATAGTCATCAATTAATGATTGTCCTACTCCAAGAGCTTCCCCACAATCTTTGATTGTGATTACCTACATCTTCTTTATCCCTCCTATATCTTTAAACCTCTGCAACTTGGGTCCATCCCAACTCTTTGTCAACATATCTGCAAGTTGATATTTTGTAGGAGTATGCATGATTTCTATTTCTTTATCAACAACCTTCTCTCTCAAAAATGATATTGAATCTCAATATGTTTGGTCCTAGCATGAAACACAGGGTTAGCTGCCAAATACAAAGAACTCATGTTGTCTCCAAAAATGATAGGAGTACTTTGAATGACATCAAAACTCTTCATAAGAGATTTCAACCATATCACTCCTTTGAAACTTCAACCATGCCTTTATACTATGCTTCTATGCATGATAAAGCAACTACGTGTTGCTTCTTGGAACACCAAGAAATCAGTTTATCTCCCACATAACACAAATACCCATGTGTTGATCTTCTATCATCAAAGTTACCTGCCCAATCTGCATCACTATAAATCTTGATCCTTGTATATGATGTAAACCCATAGTACAATCCTTCTTTGAGTGTGCCCTTGATATACCTAAGCACCCTTTGACCTGCAATCCAATGTTCCTTTCTAGGACAATGCATGAACTGAGATAAAACTCCAACTACATATGATAGGTCAGGCCTTGTTAATGTAGCATCAATCAAGCTACCCACCAAACTCTGATAGAACTTCATGTCTTTGAATTCTTCTCCTCCATACCTACTCAATTTGTGATTCACATCCATTTAGTTGGTGTTATCCTGCAATCTTCCATTTTAAATTTGGTTAGCAAATTTTTCGAATAACTTTCTTGTGTTACATATACTCCATGTTGTGTATATGTAATTTCCATTCCTAGGAAATATGACAAATTTCCCAAATCACTGATCTTGAATTCTTTCTCCATTTGTCTCTTAAGCTTTTGAATTCCTTTGTCATTTGTACATGTAAGTATTATGTCATCAACATAAATACAAACATATATAAATCCATATTCACTTGCTTTGACTAACAAGCTACTATCTGCCTTTGATTCTTGAAAACCAAGTTCCTTCAAGGACTTTACAAGCCTATAATTCCATGCCCTTGGGGCCTGCTTCAAACCATACAAAGCTTTCTTGAGCTTACATACATGATCTGGATAAAATTGATCTTTAAAACCATTTGGTTGTTCCATGTAAACTTCATCTAAAATGTAACCATTCAAAAATGCATTCTTCACATCTAATTGAGATAACTTCCAACCTTTGCAAGCAACAATAGCTATGAGAGTCCTTATGGTTGTCATCTTTGCAACAGGACTATAAGTCTCATCATAGTCCACACCATATGTTTGTGCATATCCTTTTACAACAAGTCTCGCTTTGTACCTAGACACACTTCCATCTGCAAATCTTTTTGTTTTGTAAACCCACTTACATCCAATTACCTTCTGATTGATTGGTTTATGTGTGCATCATACTCTTCCTTCATAGCCTTTTCCCAATTCTCCTTTCCTTTGGCTTCATCATATGTAGATGAGTCTTCATCTATTTTTATCATATAAGCATAATCTTTAGTAGTCAAGAATGAAGTACCATAGCTATACCTTGTGGGTTGCCATTTGTGTCTACTGATACTTCATTGTTCTCTTCTTCTTCAAGTATTTGAACCGTTGATTTACCTTTCTTCTAATTCAATGTTTCTTCAAGACCTGCATAAGTATTATTTGTACCTGAATACCAAGAACTTTGCTCATCGAATGTGATATCCTTTGATATAAGAAATTGTCTTGTGGATGGACTCCACAACTTGTATCCCATTTGCTTATCATCATAACCAATGAACACATATTTTTCAGCCTTTGGTTCCAACTTATGCCTTAGCTGAGAAGGAACATAAGCATAGGCTAAGCAACCAAATACTTTGCAATGATCTTATGTAGTTCTCTTAACCCACCAAGCTTCATATGGTGTCATACCCTACAAAACTTTACATGGTAGCCTATTAACCAAGTATGTAGCTGTATTTAGAGCCTCAGCCCACAAATAGTTAGGGCAATTTTTTTCTTTCATCATTGATCCAGCAAACTCAACAAGAGTTCTATTTCTCCTTTCTGCTACACCATTTTGTTGAGGAGAGTACCTGCAAGTAACTTCTCTCTTTATACCTGCATTCCACAAATAATCACTCAATTCATTTGAGAAATACTCTCCCCCTCCATCTGATTTTAATCTCTTCAATTTTTGTCCTGTAATTGTTTCTGCATATACATGATAGTGTTTAAATGTACTAAACACTTCTAACTTGTCCGTGGTCACATAAATAGTGATCCACCTGGTAGCATCATCAAATATATGACATAATATCTTGAACCATTTATGCTAAAGTCCTTTGAAGGACCCCACACATCTGTGTGTACCAATTCAAGTATTTTTGAATACATGAAACCATGCTTATTATATGATTGCTTGTGAGCCTTACCTAATTGGCATGCTTCACATCTGTATGTCATGTGTTGACCTACAACATTAGGTAATCCAAGTACTCAACCATTATTAATCATCTCTTTGATACCTCTTTCATTGAAGTGTCCATGTCGTTTGTGCCAAAGATCCAATTCAGACACCTTTTGCTCTCCATATGTAATCATGGCATGTCCAACATTACCTTGTACCCTCAATGTGAAAAGCCTTCCTTCTTTCTTTCCTCTAACAATTTTCTTATACCCTTGGCTAGGGTCTTCAACATAAACTCAATCATTAGTGAACCTTACCTCATATCCTTTTTCAACAATTTGTCCTACAGTAATGAAAATCTTTAAAATTGTAGGAACATTCAAAACCTTACTTAAGAGAGTACTTCCATCTTTGGCTTTATGATCCAATTGACTTCACCTTGTGCTTTGTATTGTCACCTATTTGAATTGTGTGATTGATTGCCTTATGATCCAAATCAGTCATCAAAGCAATGTTTCCACCCTGGTGATTGCTACACCCTGAGTCAATATAGAATACTCTTAAGTCTTCATTTGAAGCTTCACATGTTGCATTCATAATAAGAGTTGAATCTTATTTCCGATCTGATGCATAATTGTAGTAAGTGTTATTGTATGATTGGTTTTGGAAGTTCCTTCCTCCATTTCTCCAAAAGAAATTCCTACCACCTCTACCTCTGAAATTTCCTCTCTGATGTCTTCCACTTGTTCCTCTTTGGTTAAAATTCTGATTAAAGCTACCATTGCTTTGACTATTAGGCCAACATTCATGAGATAGATGATTGTTCTTACCACATATTCAGAAATCTTTGACACTATCTTTGTTATTTCTGCCTCTTCCTATACTTCTGCCACTTCCTCTTCCTCTTCCTCTTAGGAAGTTTGCTTGACTTGGGGTACCTTGATATTCAATTGATTGTTGCTTTCCTTTGATAGTTTTCTTCTTGTCTTTAGAATACATTGCATGACCTGCACTCTTATCAACATCTCCTTTGATATCATTCTCAAACGTTAGCATATGTCCTAACAATTGATTCAAATTAGGAGTAAAATGATCTAATGAAAGTTATGTTGACAATATGAAAGGCTTCCACCTTTTCATCTCCTCTTAGACCTGTGAGAATTTGTCTTACCAACTTATCTTCTTCAATATTTTCATCAATTGCACCTAAGGAATGAGCAATGTCTTTCATCTTTGTCACATAATCAGATATTGATTGTGAAGCCTTCTTTTTGAATGTGGTAAACTCTTCCCATAGTGATACTTTCCTTGACTTGGTTGTATTCTGAAAATGATCCTCCAAAGCACTCCATATATCACTTCTACTTTCAAGTCCTATGATATGAGGAAGCAAGTAGTCATTTACTACCATGTAGATAATGCTCCTTGCTTGAGCATCCTTCTTCATCCAATCTTTAATTCTGCAAGCTCCTCCCTAGTTGGAACACTAGGATCTTTAAACTCTGGCTTTTCTTCTTCTCCTATGATGTATCCCATCAGATCTTTGCTCATAAGATGAGCTTCCATCCTCATGGACCAAGCTGGATAGTTCTCTATATCCAACTTCTCAATTTGGAGATTATCTCCCATCCTTTCTTCACCTGTATTATCAAATCTACAACCTTATGAGGAATAAATGTACCTTAGCTTCAAAATTTACTCCTTCTTGATTGCTCTCGTGTGTCCCCCTTTAGTTTTTCTTTCACACTTTGTCCTTTTGAGTCTTCAAATGTTGAATTTTGTATATCTACAACAGTTGGGGTCTTCCTTTTCTTCAATTCTGCTAAACCTTGCTCTGATACCACTGATGGAGAAATCTCCAAAAGACAAGCTATCCTTGATGTTGGAGCACCTCTATATCAAGAATAACTCACAAACTCAATCAATTTTAGAAGACCAATGCCAAATTACCAAGACTTTAGCTAACCGTGAAGAAAGTCTTTACACAGAAAAGCCTGCTACACTTAATTCATCCATTAACTAATCAAATGTGTAAAGTTTCTAATCCAACTTTGTACACGATGTTGCATAAAGATTGCACACCTTTTCCAAGTTAAAACATCCCAAGAGATTCAGTAAATCTTGAGATATGATTTAAACAATATAACTATGTCTGAAGCTGCACTTTTGTATAGTCAACTTTGATACCTGCAATGCCTAATGCATGGTTCTCCCAAACTAGATACGATTTATTCAAATGCTTTTAGCCATAGATGGCTTACCTTCAAACTTAGACTTTGACTCCTCATTTGTGTAAACCTTTACACTATGCACTGAGATCTGATCAATTCTTTGATCATCGAGATTGTGCCTATTTCAGAAGACACTCATAACTTCTTCACATACAAATGTTCCTACACACAGTACTCTCAACTTGATTACAATTAGGCTCTAAAATCTTGACCATAGATGAATTAACTATAGACTTATACATCTAGAAAAGGATTCTTGAAATGATCAAATATAGAAGGAGAGATGGAGAAAAGATTGCGACACAAGTTTCAGAACGTTTCTTCTATTCACATGGAAAACATCTGATTGATGAATCTTATACATTCATCATACATTTTTTCCTTCTACTCATCTATTCTTGTTCTATATCTCTTCTCTCATATATGTCTCAACACTATACTAATATATATAGGCATATATGTACAAACACGTCACCATTACAAACCATAAGTAGACTTAATATACATGTATATACAAATCACTATCTTCTGCTTTTCCTCTTTCCTTCATACTCCATCCTTTGTTCTTTTCTTCATCTTCATTCTTCAATCTTCACTCCAAATAGATAGAGTGTTTTGTTACAAATATAGAGTTATATTCATACATTTCAGGTTGATTTCTTTTCCTTGTTGATCTTCTAGGATTATGTTTACAACATTCCCCACATTCTTGCATTTTGGCCTTTCCTCTTGACTTCGAGAGTTTATATCTCTTTCCTTCCCATCTTGATCATCATCACATTCACTTCTTGGATCTTGCACCTATGTATCATGCTTGCTACCTAATGGATGGAAATCAAAATCAAGATAATAAGGTAAGTTTAACTTTTGTTTTTTCTCATCATACCATGATTTGTGTTCCTGAAATACAATATCCTTACTTTTGGTAAATTTCTTTGTGGATAGATTACAGAACTTGTACCTCATTTGAGTTGAATCATAACCATTGAATACTACCTTGGTTGCACTTTCATCTAGTTTTCCTCTTATTTGTGAAGGTATATCTACAAACGCTAAACAACCAAACACCTTGTAATGACCTATACTTCTTTTTTTACCATTCCAAGCTTCATAAGGGGTCATACCTTGGAGACATTTGGATGGAAGTCTATTCACAAGGTACACATCAATTGAGTTTGCTTGTGCCCATAGATAACTTGGTAACTTCTTCTCTTCAAGCAGAGTGCTTACTGATCCAAGTAGGGTCCTTTTTCTTCTCCCTACAATTCCATTTAATTGAGGAGAGTACCTTGTAGTCCCTTCCTTGTTGATGCCTTTATCCTATAATGCAGATGAACAACAGATGTCTCAGTGCGATCATGCTAAGCCTCATATGGAGTGATAGATTGCAGTGCTTTAGTGGGACACCTGTTAAGTACATATGTTGCACACATGACAGCTTCACACCAAAAACTATGTGGTGAAGCCTGACTCTTGACCATACACCTCGCCATCTCCATGAGTGATGTGTTTGTCCGTTCAGCAAATCCATTTTTTTGAGGTGTATACGACACTTTACACTGGTGTTTTATCCCACCTTCAGCCAAAAATGCATTAAAAGTAGAAGATCATATATTCCCCCCCTCGAACAGAATGGCGGGTGCCCATTTTACATGCTCACAAATTTTCAGCCAAAACCAAAAACTATTTGAAGCACATGAACACTTCGAAATTTTCTTTCAATGGATATACCCATGCATTCCTAGAAAAATCATCAATGAAAGTCACGAAGTAAAGATAATTTCCAAAAGAAGGTGACTGCATAGGACCACAAACATCTCTATGTACAAGCTGCAATTTCTGAGTAGCCCGAGTTGAACCATCTTTTGGAAATGAGGAGCGTTGCATTTTGCCCAAAATATAGCCTTCACAAACATTTTTTCTAGGTGCATCAATTTTAGGCAAAGAGGACACCATCTCAGATTTCTACAGGTGTAGCAAACTAGCAAAATTCAAGTGACCAAAGCATGCATGCCAAAGCTTTGCATCTGATGTAGCCTGAGAACCATGTACTACACATGCCGAATCATTCACAGGTCTTTCATAGTCTATGAGCTTATATAGCCCACGACATAAAATGCCAGAAGCAATATTTGTTGGAGAATTCGTCTCCTATTCGCAGTGGAAAGTGTAGAAGACCTTCTCAGGATCAAGACTTTTGCCAACAGCTGAACCTTTGAATGAAAACTGATAACACAATTTTGGTCTTGTGATCGTATCGTAGATGGATGAACCTATAATACTCCTGTATGTAGTTACATCATGTAACTTATCTCCATCATTTGAGCATAGCTTCACATTTGGGTCCATAGGTTGAGTGAGTGGTTTGCATTCACTCATTCCAAATCTGAAAAGAACATCCAACAGGTACTTTCTTTGCATCAAGTAGATGCCATTTTTCCCATAGACTATCTCAATGCCTAAAAAGTATTTCAGCTCACTAAGATCTCAAATTTTAAACTCCTTACTGAGTTTTCTTTTTATCTCTTGTATTCCTACAACATTACTTCCTGTTATGATGAGATCATTAATGTATATGCAAATATATACCTGTTTGCCTTCTTCTTTCTTCATGTAGAGAGAGGGATTTGCACTACTTGGACTATACCCACACCTTCTGAGCTACTCGACCAATCTTTGATTCCAAGCACATGGTGCTTGCTTCAACCCATACAAAGCTTTCTTCAATCTACAAACAAAATCTGGATGCTTTTTATCTTCAAATCCAATTGGTTAAATCATGTATACCTTTTCTTGAAGTTCACCATTGAGAAAAGCATTTTTTATGTCAAGTTGGTATAGTGGCCATCTCCTTGTTGCACTCATTGCAATCAAGGTTCTAATTGTTCCCATCTTTGCGACCGGGCTAAAAGTCTCTTCATAGTCGATGTTGTGAGTTTGCTTGAATCCTTTTGCTACTAGTCTAGCTTTATGCCTAGCTAGCGAACCATCAACATTTCTCTTTATTTTAAACACCCATATATTTGGAACAATCTTCATACCTTCAGCCTTTGGAACTAGCTCCCATGTGTGATTGTCCTTGAGAGCTTTTATCTCTTCTTGCATAGCTTCTTGCCATTCTTTTTTGTGTACATGCTTCTTCATATGCATCCGGTTCTTTGTCTTTGACCACCTGTGTCATATATGCAAAATGCTTTGCAATAAAACTATCATAGCTCAGCCTTTGAATTGGATACCTTGCTCTCGACGACCTCCTTTCATTTCCTTTTGAATATTGCTTCTTCAACCGGTTGAGCTTTACCTTTGGTGTAATCACCTCTTCATACTCTTGTTCACTTGCATTTGAATCACTATTTTGGGCAGCACTTTCAGCTTCAAATCTTTCATAACCTATTGTTGGTGATGAGGAATGACTCCTTAGTCTTGCCTTCCATGTTAAGCTTTCTCCATGTGATGTAGAAGCTTGTGGACCTGACATTTGAGTGCTTGTTTGCTGAAATTCTTCTTGGACAACACCTTTATCATCTTCTCAATCTTCTTCAAGAATCTTCTCTTTTCCTTTGTCTCCAAACCATGGTATTAGCTCATCAAATACCACATCTCCTGAGACTCATAGCTCCTTTGTCATCGGATTGTAGCACATGTATCCCTTTTGCTCCAATGAATATCCAATGAAAATACATTTTTCTGACTTTGCCTCCATCTTTGTCCTTAGTTCTTGAGGGATGTGAACATAACACACACATCCAAAAACTTTGAGATGTGTAAGGTCATGTTTCTTACCAGAATAAACCTCCTCGGGAGTTAGATTATGCATTCTAGCTGTTGTGCACTTGTTCATCAAATAAACAGCCGTACTAGTTGCTTCAACCCAATAGTTTAGTGGCACCTTCATCTCCTTGAGCATGCATCTTGCAACTTTTTTGATATGTGTATTTTTCCTTTCAGCTATTCCATTTTGTTGAGGTGTGTATCTACATGTAAATTGTTGCTTGATGCCACTTTCATAAAGAAAATCTAAAAATTCATTGGAGAAATATTCTCCTCCTCCATCGGACCTCAAGGTCTTTATGTAACATCCTGTTTCCTTTTCTACCTGTGCTTTAAATCTCTTGAACATGGAGAACACATTTGATTTTTGTTTTATGCAAAACATCCATACTTTTCTTGAATGATCATCAATAAAAGTGAAAAAATATATGTTACCAGCCATTGATGGTTGTTGTGATGGTCCCCATACATCCGTGTGTATCAAGTCGAGGACATTCCTTGCCACATACTTGCTCTTTTTGAATTGTCGAGTTTGCTTTCCTAGTTGGCATGCTTCACAAAACTCATGTAGTCCAACATCATTGAATCTTGGAAGACCTCTTACCACTTCATGGTTGCTCATGTCATTGAGCTTGGGAATGTTGATATGTCCAAACCTTTTGTGCCACAAATTGATTTCAGCAATCCTCTTGTTTCCAAACTGAATATACATCACCTTTCCATGTGGTTGTTGAATGTCAAAGGTGAACATCCTACCTTCTTTCCTTCCTTGAGCAATGACCTTGAATCCTTCTTTTGGATTTTTATAAAGCAACCTTTTTCATTGAAGATAACATGATATCCTTTCTCTACCATTTGTCCTACTGAAATCAAATTCTTTACAATAGTAGGAACATGAAGAATGTCAGCCAATACCTTCTTATCTCCAAGCTTGATATCTCCAACATGCTCAATTGCATGTTGAGTTTCATCACCGGTATCCACACATCCTTTTCCACTTAGAGCTTGTAGCTTTGTGAATAGATCTCCTTGGCATGTCATATGGTTGTTGCAACCTGAATCTATGAACCATTTTTTATCATCACTTCTCGAGTTGTTGTACTCATGCTTCATGGCAAACATGGTTTGCTTGTCGCCTTCACTTGATGTACTCGCATAGTTATTTTGGCTCCTTTGGTTGCCCCCATTCAGCCTTCCATTCTTTTGCCAACAATCATTTTCATAATGTCCTAGTTTACCACAATGATAACATGTTATACCTTTATGAGGATTGTATGAACCTCGACCTCTTCCTCTATTTCTTCCTTGACCTCTTCCATGTGTGTTTTCATTTGAGTTGTCCTTGTTGTCTTCCGAGTTGTCTTGGCTGGAATTTGCGTTGTTGTAGCTTCTTCCTCTTCCTCTCAAGCCTCCTCTTGAGTTCCTTCCTCTACCTCGTCGTGCATATAACATTTAACTATGGTTGTCCTTACCTTTGTTGCCTTCTCCTTGTTGAGCAATCTCTTCATCCACAAGATATGGTATAATCTCGTCGAATATTGGTAGAGGGTCTCTATAGAGAATGTTTGTGATGAGGGGCTTCCACTTTTCTTCACTCCTTAAGCCATTGAGGGTTGTTTGGACAATGTCTTCCTCTTCTATCTTGCATCCAAATGATGCTAGCTAATCTCGAAGCTCCTTGATCCTCAATGTATACTCACTAATGCTTTGGTTTGAGCTTTTCTTCATGTTGTTGAGCTTGTTCTTGAGTTGCATCCTTTGAAACCTTGTTGAGTTAGCATACACCTTCTCCAATGCTTCCCAAACCTCCTTGGCTGTTTCTAAGCTTTGCACATGATCAATCATAATGTTAGAAATAACTTGTGAAATGAGGAACATCACCCTTCGATTCCTCTCTTCCCAATTAGGAAATTGTCTCCTTTGTGCCAGAGTAAGGTTGGGATCTTGAAGGTCCACCGGTTGTGGATCATCTCCAGTAACTAGACTCCGTAAACCTTTACCTTTAAGGTAATTTGTCATTCTATATCTTCAAGACTAAAAATTATCTTTGTCTAACTTCTCAACTTGTTGTCCTAAATCAGCCATTGAAAACTTCCAAGATTGAAGTTTACCTCAATTATGTTGTGGTGCTTTTCCTTGGTTTTACGAAGCTCCCCCTTGATTTGTAGCTTCTACTTTTCTTCACTTTAGTTACAATGCTTTGCCTCTTCAAAATCCAATGCTCCGATAGCAATTGTTGGAGATTCCTCTCCTATTCGCAGCGGAAAGTGTAGAAGACCTTCTCAGGATCAAGACTGTTGCCAATAGCTGAACATTCAAATGAAAACTGGTACCACCTGAAAAATGAAATGAACTCGAAACTTTGGTCACACAAACTAGGTGCTTATAGCTTTCAAATGACCTATCAAACACGCAATTTGGAGTAGTTTTGGGTTGGCAATTCTTTGCTTCAAAACAGGCTACATGTCCACTCAGTAAATCTAAAAACTAGGCTTCACCAAAACTTGGATAACTCACACAACATAAAGAACTTGATATAAATATTCTAGATAAAGGAAATATTGGAGATAGGCTTTCCAAAGAATGTCTAAACTCTAAAATTGGATACATACATTGAGAGATATGACTCTCACAAGTAGACTACCCAAAACTTGGTATGCGGTTCGACATAGTCTATGAGATTGAAGAGACGAAATGACTCAAACCAAATGAACTAGCTACAAGGGGACTTCCACGCCTTCTTCCTCTATACTTGAGTATCCTCCCTTGTCTCTTTTATAGCCAAGTGACCAAAAAATCTCATGATGAATTTGAGAGCTCTTCTCCATAACTCTTCCATTACTTTGAGTAGCCACTCCTCTTCTAGTTCAGCTTTTTTGGATTTGATTCTCCTTTGATTGATTCTCTTTTGATCTCCACTACTTGCTTAAGTAAATGCTTCCATTTTTCATTTTTGTATTTTCCTTCCATTTGAAGAAAATCCTTTTTGCAAAAATATATATGACCTTACTCTTTATTTTTAATAATAATCACATCACCATTTGACAGATCATAAACAAATTTCACAACCAAGCCAATCTTGGCTAAAGCTTAATTGATAACAGATTCTTCTTGATCCCTCGCACAAATAAAGCATCGGACAAAGTGAAAGAACTACCATCAGCAGTAGTCAAAATGACCGTACCAATTCCCATGACAAGATAAAAGAAGTTGTTGGCACATATGATAGTATTCCGTGTAGGGGCAGGCTCAAGTGAAGTGAAGAAACTACATTACGAGGTGATATGTTTGGTCGCCCCACTATCAAAGTACCAAACATCTGAGTCTACTGCAGACATGCACTGCTCATGAGAAGATGGGTCAAAACTGCAAACAGTAGTAAACACCCATTCCTCTTCGTGCACAAGATTAGCAGACTCTGTTTTTGGTGTAGAGGCCTCTGCAACAACCATTCCAGTCTCTTTCTTCTTTGCCTCTTTAGCACCTAGTTTTGGATAGTTCTTTATGATATGATCATTTTCTTTACAATACTTGCAAAACAATTTCTGCTTTTTTTATTTCTTTCATCTTTTTCTTCCCTCTTCAACTGTGCAGAATTAGCAAATTTTTGCTTACTAATTGAAGAGCTCCATTTTCCTTTGCCCTTCTAACTAGCCAAGAAAGCTTGATCTACAACATGCATAATGGACTTGTTTTGCTTGGACTGATCTTCCTGCAACAACACAGAGACTAACTCCTCAAATGACAAGGCATTTGGATTGCCTTTCATCATCAAACGAAGAGTATAAGCAAAACTCTGATATGAATCAAGAAGAGCATTCAGAACGGTCTACACAAGTGAGCTATCTGGTATAACCTCATCGACATAATTCAATTGTTCCTTCAAGTCTTTAATCTTTGCTAAAAAATTGTCCATAGAATCACCTTCATTCATGTGCTCACTCTCCAACTATTTTCAGAGGTAAGCAACACGAGCCTCACTCGTAGCTTTTTACAATGTGGTACGTGTATCCCAAGCATCCTTAGATGTTCTACAAGAGCGTATGCGAGGAATAATGGCACATTTGACAGGCAAAGCTATCAATGCATGTACTTGGGCATCTCTACCATCACAACAAATTTTCTCTGCAGTAGGTGTAGCAGATACCGCAGCACGAACATGAATATGTAGAATATCATCACCATCAACACCTTGTTGGAGTTTATTGATCTCCAAAGTACAGCTAGAAGTAGGTGAAACCCAACAGGACCTAGTTGACTTTTTCACAAACTTGTATGCACAGACCAATTTTCTTGCAGAGAAAAGTTCTCTTAACTCACTTGGAATTTTCCAAAACTGTTTCACACACATAAACTAGACTCTAAGAGCTTTCCAACAAGATATAGAACACCTCAAATGGATAAATACACAATGAGCTATGACCTTTGCAATATGCAGCTTTAATGGAGACCTTGAAACAGAGATGAACCTCAGGACACACATCACTTGCAGAGACTACTGCTCTTAACTCAAAACTCCAATGACTTTGAAACTTTCCAGAATACAAGTATACTTAAAGAGCTTTCTAACAAGCCAAAGAACACATGATTTGGATATATACACAAGGAGCTATGACCTCTGCAAGTTTGAGGTTTAATGGAGACCTTCAGCAGGGATAAAAAACAGAGAACACACATTACTTGCAGAGAGTATTGCTCTCAGCTCACACATCCAATGATTATGAAAATTTCCAGGAAGAAATTAGACAGTAAGAGCTTTCCAATGAGCTATCAAACATGTAATTTGGATATATAATGAGGGAGATACAAGCTCTGCAATCTCTGCATACAAAACTACAGCAGTGTAGAGATACACATATGACTCTCTTGGACATCCCACAAGATCACGACTTTTCTCCTCTTTTTATAGCATGGGAAACTAATCTAAAACCTTCCTAATACATCTAAATTCGTGGTAGACACTTGGATGGAGGTATTACATGACTCAAGTGCTCAAATAAGCAAAGTATTGATGGACTTTGAGAACTAGCCACATCGACCTTCCACTAGGACACCACTGAAGCTCCCTTGTGACTCACTAATTTGACTCACCATGTTCTAGAAATCACGTGGTATTTTTGCTACATTTTATGAATAATATGAGCCTTCTTGAAGTATTAAAAGACTTCCCAAAGGTATTTACATAATTTGAAACTTGTACCCTACATAAAACAAATGTTCGCAACATTCTCCCCCTCAAGTTTCAAAGGGTATTTCCTTCATGCCAAGAATATAGTTGAATCTTTGAAGCTTTGGTCCATCCAAGGATTTGGTGAAGATATCTGCAACTTGATCCTTTGTTCCAACAAAAGAAACCTGCACTTCATTGTTCATGGCCTTCTCTCGAACATAATGATAGTGAACCTCTATATGCTTTGTTCTAGCATGAAAAATAGGATTTGAGGTCATATGAATGCTGCTCAAATTATCCCCATATATCAGTGGTACATCAACCTGCACATTCAAGTCATGAAACAACTTTTTAAACCACATAACCTCAGTAGTAGCCAATGCTAAACCTCTATACTCAGCCTCTGTAGAAGATAAAGCAACTGTAGGCTGTTTCTTTGAACTCCATGTTAATGTCTTGTTTCCTGCTATTACCACATATCCACTTGTGGATCTTCTGTCATCTTTGCTTCCAGCCCAATCTGCATCACTAAAGACTTTAAGAGTTAGATCAGCATCATGACTATAAAATAATCCTTCGTTCATGGTACCTTTCAAATACCTAAGCACTCTTTTCGCTGCATGCATATGAGGTACTCTAGGTTCATGCATAAACTGTGACAATACTCCCACTGCATAACATATATCAGGTCTAGTTTTTGTTGCATAAATCAAAGATCCTACCATGGATCTATATACATTCATATCATGCAACTCATCACCTTCCTTTGCGCTTAGCTTTACATTACATTCCATTGGAGTAGAAACAAATTTACATTCCTGCATACCAAACCTTTTCAGCATATCACATATATACTTTCTTTGTATCAACCACATACCTTCATCGCTATACACAATTTCAATCCCAAGAAAGTATCTGAGCAAACCAAGATCTGAAATTTTAAATTCTTTTCCCAAATTACCTTTTATCTCATCAATTGCTTTTGCATCATTCCCTGTAATCAACAAGTCATCCACATAAATGCATACATAGACACACATGCCATCTACATGTTTTACATAAAGTGAAGGATCAGCATGACTCGCTGTGTATCCTTGCAGCATAAGATACTTTACCAACCTTGCATTCCATGCTCTTGGTGCCTGCTTAAGACCATACAATGCCTTCTTTAACCTGCATACATGATTAGAACATTTTGCATCCACATAACCATCTGGTTGTGACATATACACTTCTTCATTTAACTCACCATTAAGAAAGGCATTCTTTATATCGAGTTGATATATATTCCACCTCTTACTTGCAGCTAAAGCCAACAAAGTTCTCACCGTTGCCATATTTGCTACTGGACTAAATGTTTCCTCATAGTCCACACCTTGAGTTTGATTATATCCTTTTGCTACAAGTCTAGCCTTATATCTAGACACACTACCATCACTATTTCTTTTAATCTTAAAAACCCACTTACAACCAATTACCTTTTGCTTTGGTGTACTTGGAACTAAATTCCAAGTCTTGTTATCATGTAGTGCTTCCATTTCTTCTCTCATTGCTTTCTCCCACTTTTCATCTCCTTTGGCCTCATCATAACATGTGGGTTCATTTTCCTGCTCAACTTTTGTCATAAAAGCATAATGAGTATTCATGAAAGATTCATAAGTATACCTTTGAGGTTGCTTACTTACTCTTGAAGTTCTTCTTACCTCCAATGTAGATGCTCTTCCTTTCTTATTAGGAGTCTTTGATGATTCTCCATACTCACATACATCACTAATTTCCTCTCCTTCATCATTAACTTCAACAAGTTTGAGTTTACCTTTACTTTTAACACTTGGAGGTGACTCTTGCCTTAATCTTCCATTGAAAGGTGATCCTCTTTCTTCATCTAAACCACTCCTTTCATCATTTAAACTTCCTGATGGCTGAACTATGCATTCATCTCCTTCAACCACACCTTCTTCATTTTCATCCATGACCTGCAAACAATTCTTATCTGCATACCATGAAAGTGATTCATCAAAGTTTACATCTCTTGACACAACAACCTTATTGGTATGAGGATTATAGCATCTATATCCTCTTTGAGTATCTGCATAACCAATGAATATACATTTTTCTGATTTTGCATCAAGTTTAGATCTCACCTCACTAGGTACATGTACATAACATACACAACCAAATACTTTCAAATGACTTACACTTGGTTTCCTTCCATGCCATACCTCATATGGTGTCAAATGATGAACTCCAGCAGTCGGAACTCTATTCATAATGTAAACACTTGTGCTAACAGCTTCAGCCCAAAAATAATTAGGCAAACACATATCATTAAGCATGCTTCTAGATGCTTCTGCTATGATTCTGTTTCTTCTTTCTGCGACTCCATTTTGTTGTGGAGTATACCTGCATGTAACTTCTCTTTTGATACCTTCATCATACAAAAAATCAGTAAAAGCTTGAGAGAAATACTCTCCTCCTCCATCGGATCTTAGCTTCTTAATATACCTTCCTGTTTGCTTTTCGACATATGATTTGAACTTCTTGAAACAATCAAAGACCTCACTCTTATGTTTAATAAAATACACAAATGTCATTCTACTATGATCGTCAATGAATGATACATAGTACTTATTACCAACCAAGGATGCCTCTTTAGTAGGTCCCCACACATCTGTGTGTATGAGATCTAGCAAACCATCACTTACATAGCTTGAATGCTTGAAAGGTTGTCTACTCTGCTTACCCATTTGACATGCTTCACAAAGATGCACCATATGTTGCTTAGTAAGATCAGGTAATCCTTCAACAATCCTCTTCTTTGATAGCTCCTTTAACCTGTGTACATTCATGTGTCCAATCCTTTTGTGCCATAGATCAAGCTCTGCTATTCGATGCATACCATAAGAGAAATAGTTTGTATGATTTGGGTTTACCTTGAATGTAAACAATCTACCTTGTTTTTGACCTCTAGCAATTAACCTCCTTTGCTTTGGATCCTCAATGAAGCAACCTGCATGATTAAATCTCACTTGTAGACCTTTTTCTACCATTTGACCAACCGACATCAAATTCTTAGTGATCGTTGGCACATAAAGTACATCCTTCAAGCAATTTTTCTTGCTCTTATCCTGCATAACAACATCTCCAACCTGCATAATCTTATGTGTTGTATCATCTCCTGTTTCAACATGACCTTTACATGACGGATTATGCATATTAGAAAACCATGAAGCATCATGAGACATGTGATTAGAACAACCACTATCTACATACCATACATCGCTATTGCAATTCATCTTAGTTTCTACATTCATCATAAGAAGAGAATCATAATCATCACTTTTACCTTCAACTGCATAATTTCCTTGTTGTTTACCTCTTCTTGAATAGCCTCCTCTTCGATTACCACCTTGATTATTTTCATTTTGATAACAATCTTTGGCATAGTGTCCATACCTTCCACATATATAAGAATTGTTCTTATTATCTTCACTCCTTTGTCTTTGGTTGTAGTTGTAGTAGCCTCTCGTACCTCTAGCGCTTGATCTTCCTCTTCCTCTTGTGTTGAAGAAGCCACTTGAAGTCCTTTGATCATCGCTCCTTCTTCCTCGACCTCTATTTGAACCTCTTCCACCTCTGTTTCCACCTCTTGATGATCCTACATAAAGAGCTTGTCCTTGAGATCCTTTTTGATTTGAAGTAGAACCATTTAGATTCATCTCCTCCGTGACCATGAGGGCAATAAGTTGATCAAAATCTGGTAATTCTCCTCTCACATAAACTGAAGTAATGAAGGGCTTCCATCTCTCATCATCTTTGAGTCCGTTGAGAGTATGTGCAACCAAGTCGTCGTCCTCCACATGAGCTTGAATTGATCCTAGTTGATCTGCAATCTCTTTAACTTTCAATATGTAATCATTGACCGATGTCCTTGTATCTTTCTTTATGTTATTCAACTCATTTTTGAGTTGAATCTTCCTTGCTCTTGTACCTGTAGCATACAACCTTTCCAATGCAAGCCAAACATCTCTACTTGTGTCTAGATCTTGTATGTGTCCTACCATTGAATCTTGAATATTTTGTGATAAAATGAATATAACCCTTTTGTCTCTCTCATTCCAAAGTCTAAAATCCCTCAATTGTTGCTGATTTGGGTCCTCTGGTAATGTGGGTTTGATATCTGTGCCATCAATCAAACCATACAAGCCTCTACCTTGCAAGTATGCTGTGATTCTAAACTTCCATGCTTGATAATTGGTCTTATCAAGCTTCTCTATTTGTGCATGTTGGTCTCCCATAATACAAATGCTAAGCTTCCTCCTTTAAGCCTCCTTTCCAATGTGTGTGATGAGAAGAAATATAATATTTACCTTGTAAATGAGGTATGTGCACCTTTCTTTGCTTGGATGTTGCTTCAGATGCCTCCTTGCAATCTTCTTCTACCTTTGTGTAGTGTTGATGATGAACTGCTTCTTTGATAGCTTCAAATTCTTCGTCAAGGTATGATAACCTTCTCCAAGCCTCCAAGTACTTGCTCTGATACCAATGTTGGAGTTTATTGATCTCCAAAGTACAGCTAGAAGTAGGTGAAACCCAACAGGACCTAGTTGACTTTTTCACAAACTTGTATGCACAGACCAATTTTCTTGCAGAGAAAAGTTCTCTTAACTCACTTGGAATTTTCCAAAACTGTTTCACACACATAAACTAGACTCTAAGAGCTTTCCAACAAGATATAGAACACCTCAAATGGATAAATACACAATGAGCTATGACCTTTGCAATATGCAGCTTTAATGGAGACCTTGAAACAGAGATGAACCTCAGGACACACATCACTTGCAGAGACTACTGCTCTTAACTCAAAACTCCAATGACTTTGAAACTTTCCAGAATACAAGTAGACTTAAAGAGCTTTCTAACAAGCCAAAGAACACATGATTTGGATATATACACAAGGAGCTATGACCTCTGCAAGTTTGAGGTTTAATGGAGACCTTCAGCAGGGATAAAAAACAGAGAACACACATTACTTGCAGAGAGTATTGCTCTCAGCTCACACATCCAATGATTATGAAAATTTCCAGGAAGAAAGTAGACAGTAAGAGCTTTCCAATGAGCTATCAAACATGTAATTTGGATATATAATGAGGGAGATACAAGCTCTGCAATCTCTGCATACAAAACTACAGCAGTGTAGAGATACACATATGACTCTCTTGGACATCCCACAAGATCACGACTTTTCTCCTCTTTTTATAGCATGGGAAACTAATCTAAAACCTTCCTAATACATCTAAATTCGTGGTAGACACTTGGATGGAGGTATTACATGACTCAAGTGCTCAAATAAGCAAAGTATTGATGGACTTTGAGAACTAGCCACATCGACCTTCCACTAGGACACCACTGAAGCTCCCTTGTGACTCACTAATTTGACTCACCATGTTCTAGAAATCACGTGGTATTTTTGCTACATTTTATGAATAATATGAGCCTTCTTGAAGTATTAAAAGACTTCCCAAAGGTATTTACATAATTTGAAACTTGTACCCTACATAAAACAAATGTTCGCAACACACCTTTTGCATCAACTTCAGTACCTGCAATTGTAACAGCTACAAGTTTGATAGGATGTTTTTCAACACCTTGCACAATGTTCCATAGTCCTTTTGCAACCAATACATGCTGCATCATATAAGCCCATAATGGGTAGTTGGTACCATCCAACTTATCCTCAAGAACCAACATACAAAATACATCATTGCTCTTAGCCATGGCCGGTGACTAAAATACCTTGATGCAGAAAATTGACTGTATCTCAAAAAGTTGAACAGAACTGCCCAAATGATTTTTGCTAGACCTGTAGCAGACTTTGAGATGCTTATACTGGCGAACCAAAACTGGTATACACCATTGACACAAAAAGACGAAATAGCCTACACAAGCACTACAATAGTGTGTTTGAAGGCCGAAACGAGCTTCGATCGTAATTTTTGCACCACACAACGAAGCTGTTTTGATCTAGGAAACACGTTGAGCATGCTCACCATAATTTGTGCGATTCTGAGACTGCAATCGGAGAGGTGTCGACGATGATCTAGATGAAGCGGTGACCTGCTTTGATACCAATTGTTGGAGTTAGACGTTCACCGAAGCACACAAACAGCACAAGGAAAAAGAAGAAGCTTGGAGCACAACACACAATACTGAATGTATTACCACTAGAATGTACAAAGATAAGTAGCCCATTAGAGCAATAGGCGTATATACAAGCCGGGCAAAAAAACCTCCTAAAGAGGGAAAAAAGTGCCCCGATAGTCCTAGTGTGTTCACACACATCACCACCTAAATATATCAACACATACCACAAAAAATCTCAATATTTCATTGAATATCCATATTCTGCTCTGTGGAGAATAAAAATTTTCATCCTAAAAAAATAGGTTTCTATTCTGCTCTGTGGAGAATAAAAATTCATCCTAAAAAAATAGGTTTCCTCAATGATATGATGTATATATTATCAATCAAAATATTTCTATAAACATTATAAACTATTGGATATAGAAAAAACTAGCATGTTAACTTTAATCATGTAGCATATGCGATATTTGCTCATAAAATGACATTTTCTTAGCGTAGAAAAATAG
Source organism: Ceratopteris richardii (assembly GCA_020310875.1). Classification (NCBI taxonomy): domain Eukaryota; kingdom Viridiplantae; phylum Streptophyta; class Polypodiopsida; order Polypodiales; family Pteridaceae; genus Ceratopteris; species Ceratopteris richardii. Next base: position 41,880,201 of record CM035419.1, read on the forward strand.
TGGTATTGTTTGACTTGAAGAAACGACATAGAAATTTGACTCCTAAGGTTGTCAAAAAAATATTTATAGCTGTAGTTATATCAAATAGTATTTTGAGAATAAAAAATGAGGCATATTCATACCATCACTTTGTAAAATAATTCATAGATTATAACAGTGTCATATCACACATGAAATTATTTTTATGTCATAAACCTAGTAAAAATCATTATAAATCTCTAATTATGGATAGAAACATGTTGAAATATATAAACTAAGAGATTTTATTGCATTTACATCAATGAAAATTATGAGATCATGATTTTAATAAAAAATAACCACTAACTTGCATCATTGTAGTTTCTGCACCAATATTGAAATTACCATCATAAAATTAGTGAATAAATATTAGTTTTTATATCCTTTGCTTAAAACTATATTTTTCTAAAAATATTCAACCCTTATGCTAACATGTTGCATAGTTACAATTATAAGTGGTTCCTTCTAATAATATAAAAAATTCATGAAATAATGTATCTTTTTCAGGACAATAAAGTGTCCAAGGACACTAAAGTGTCCAAGTACCACACTAATGTTAAATAGAATAAAAAATATAGTTTCAATATACTTACAAATGTAGCAACAAAACCGTGATGGACCATTTGGCCTAAGCATAACATATGACCTGATTCAACCCTCTCCTTTGCAGCACCCTGTGTTTATTTAATAAAACAAGAGTACACAGATCAAATGCAAAATATTTATAAAACATATAAGAATTGTAACTCATAGAAATATAAACTATTTTGCATATGTTTTCCTGAGGAAATGATTCTTGAAGATGTAGCTATCTGCAAAAATACTACCATGTCTCAAGTGGATGTCAGGTCTTCTCTTATTTCTTTCTACCATACAATATCTCCTCTTCTTTGAATCTCAAACAAAAAGAAGGATTAATATACAAGAAAAACTTTAAATTTATAAACATGCATACACACATACATACACTTACACATACAGACATACACATACACATATACACACATATACATAAACACACATACATACATGAGTGTGAAAATAGTCATGAATCACCACACATGAATAGAGATGTATTTATATGTTATAATGTGTATCTATGTATATGTGAATATGTGTGTATGTGTAAATGTGTACATGTGAATGTGTAGGTATGTAAATAATGAAATTAATAATATCTACTACGTTGTTTTGCTACACAATCAGATTTTGATCAATCGGCAAGAAGTGCCTACTCTACTCACATACACACATCTAACAGACTATGGAGGAAGTAACAAAAGATAAGAAAGCATGATGAAATAAATAAATAAAAATAAATTGTCAGCACTCTCACCAAGAGCTTGAGTGAATAGCTTGTGCGGAGTGAAGGGAGGCCTTGCTTATATGGAGTTTGGGAGAATCCCCTTGCATGTGGGATAAATGTGCTTGCATGAGAATGAATAAAGACTTGGAAAAAAGGGTGGAGCATGGAACTCTCAACACCCCCCCTTGATGTGATGACCCATTTTTGTATATTGTGGAGCAGTAGGGACATATGGCATCACTTAGTCCATTGGGATTTTAGATCTAAGGACATATGGGATCCTTAGACATAGCTTGGACATATGGCATCCAAGTGTGGTACATATGGCATCCCTTGGTTTTCATGGACATATGGCATCCATGTGGTTTTTTACCCATGGACATATGGGATCCATGGTGTTGGGACCGTTAGATATGCTCAATAATGCACCCTCAAGTGGTCACAAATGATCCATGGTGCTCTAAGTTGTAAGGCCCCCATTATGAGGAGAATCCATTGTGAGAGACCGAACATTTGTGGAACCCAAAATTCTAAGTTAGATGAGGTCTATGTGTGATTGTTGATGATTATAGATGATCTTTGTGAGCCTAGCCATCAAGTTAGGTAGGGCATAAACTTTTGGGCCATTGGGTTGCCATTCAAGGTGAAAATAAAGGCCCTACGGCGTCGTGCAGTTTCCCCATAGAACCTTAATGGGGGGAGTGGAGAGGGGGGCTTGCCCCCTTCTCCAAGGTCCAAGGGGCCTATCCCCTTGGCCCATAGGGCCAAGATGGTAGGACTTCTAGTCGTGGAGATATTGTCGGATTGTATATTTTAGTGACTATTTTGTATCTCTCAACTATGTTTATCTATACCATCTCTCCCAGGTTGAGCTTTATAGAGCATTCCACACTAGTATGCCCTTCACGTAGAGTCTATTTAGATCACCATGTAAGTTCTACATTGGGAGCACACCAGTGGACAATGCCATCATTATAAGTGCATTATGCTTGATAATATGAGAATTTGAGTTCTCTATCTCTCAGTTTGCATCTATCTTTGTCTGTGTTTTTTCTCTAAACTCTGTATACTAGTCTATTCTCGTGTGCTGTTATTTTCTTATAGGGACATATGGCATCCTTGGGATCTTGGGACCTATGGGATCCCAAGACATATACTTGGATATTTGGGATCCAAGTGGATTTGGGGATCTGGGGACATATGGGATCCATAGACATATAGAAGGGTTTAATACATGGGGCAGGTGATGCTTTGGATCCATTTTTCGTATTCTTGTTGACATCTCCTTTTGCCTTGATGTTGATTTTGCCTTCTCCTTTGATCTTTGTTGGAAGAAATCCTCTTTATTTTTGTTGGTGTAGCCTTTGTTCTTCTAAGCTTTATGTTGAAGATGCTTGAATCATTTTTAGCGTGATTTTGTTATTTGATCTTGGCCGTTTGAGTGCCATTTCCTTGAAAGAGTATATGTGGAGCTTTACGCTTTGCACCATACATATTTGATGTATGAGAGAGTGAACATGGGTCGATAATATCCTTGGAAATTCTTCACGGCATTGAGAAGGTCCTACATTCATTAAGAAGGTGGTGTCTAATCCCTTTCAAGAAGCCACGTTTATGTGCCTTCTTTTCGAAAAATGTATAATCCATATGTAAATACCTCTTGGGAATAATTTTCAAAAAGATTGAAAAAAGGTGATATTTCTATTTATATGTTCTCACATACTTGTTTTTTGGCGGGCCTATTGCTTGTTTTGGCCATTTTGGATCTTAAAATAAGATCTTCAAAATTTGCACCAAAAATACAGATACACGTAGATCACCTTCAAAATTGAAGGGCACGTGTAGCTCAGTGATGAGTAGCACCTCCTTTAATGTCAATCAGGGAAGACGTGAGGATGGTATGAAGACCTCAAGCAAGTGGAGGCACAAGTGCGTGAGTGAGAAGCACACAAACATGCACACACATACACACACACGCGCACACACGGCAAGACAAAGAGTGAGAAGCAATGGAGTTCTTAGATTACTTTCAAAAAGCTCTTACAAGTTCGTTTCAATTACAATCCACCCTCAAAAATGAGCTCTCTAGCTCTTTTTATAGTTTTTGACTAGGTTTTGGCCCTGTCCAGACCTAGTGTCCAGCCTAGTTAAAAATTAGGTTCCAGGGCCAATTTGAGGGCTTAAACGGAGTCTAAAAAATACGAAAATTGATATGTAGGTACTTCTAAGGCTCCTCAAGCTCAAGGACTCCTTGGCTTGCACAAAATGGAGCTACAAAAATATGAAATGGTATTTACAATGATTGTTAGTGATAAGAATCACTGTTATAAAGATGTTGATTTGGAAAAATTTGAAGGGCCTATCTGCTAGATTTGCGTCGACTGCTTTGTCTACTTACTCCTTCGCCTCGCTCTGACTCTCTCCGCTGGCTTCCTTGTCTAGTCAGTCCTTGGGTGCCCATACTACTCTCAACACCCCCCCCCTCTCTCGTGTCTGTCGTCCCTGACAGACCCTTGTTGTTGGGAGTGTTGGATGTAATATTCCACAACCTGAGTGGCAAGCTGATGTTCTTGTAGAAGTAGTCCTCTGGCCAAGTCTGTCATCATACGATCCCAATCAATTGGTCCTGGAATGTCCGGATGTGGCAGACGTAACTGATCTGTATGGATCGCTTGTTCTACTGCGAATAGATGTAGCAAATGTGTGGGTCTGGGAATGAAGATTTCGGAATGATATTCCCAGAATCCCATAGAGAACATTTCCTCAAATGTCTGCTTGAAGCATGCGGGTAAGTACTTTATTCGTGCATGCCAGGCAAAGACTATAGTGACCGAGGGAGTCTGGCTCATGTCGTAGACTAAATCCTTGTTACCTTGAGAGAATCCAGGGGCAGAGATGTATGGAGCTTGTACATTCCGAAAGGTTTTGAAGACAATGGTCATGAGCTCGAATATCTTCATACACATTTTCGCTGCTATGTCGGGTACATTATTTAGACGTGTAGACCAGTGCCGAATTGTTGATATCATGTAAGCTACGGTTGGGGTCCCCCGAGGCGGAGCAAAATATGGATAGTTAACCCAAGCCGAGCATTCTTTATTGTTGCGTACTTTGATTGCAAATGCTTGCCAGGATCTGCGACGTACCACTGGGCAATAGCATGGATTATACTTGATATATAGTGGCATGGTTGCCCAGGTGCTCATCATCTCTGGGTAATCGGTTAGTAGACGTGCACGCCAATTAGGTTGGAAGATCGAGCCAGCACGTGCATCTGTCGGTAAATCCCCTATCTCAAATTGAGTGGCAAATGTGGGCTCCTTCCCTGTATGTCTTTTGACTTCTGCATTATAATCATGTAGTAAGACAAAATAAGGCATGTATTGCGACTCTGATGTTGTGATTAACCGTTGATGGGATAAGTTTTGAAAGTAGGAAGACCGAAGGACAGTTTCTTCCAGATTTGTGAGAGATTGCATTTGCACGGCCACACGATGATCATGTGTCTTACCCACTTTCTCGACCCTTTTGACCCAATCTGGAACTTGAATTTCTAAAGTGTCTTGTCCTTCCTCTGTAGTTCGACCACCGGGTGTCGGCATAGGCTCGTATGGCTCTTCATAGCTGTCATCGACGGGGATTTCCACTACTGTTTCAGGTTCTGGTTCTTCAATGGGCGAGGGTGGCCTTTCGTATGGTAAGAGGCATGCTTGGAGTTCTGCCACCTGTTTCCGGAGGGTCTCTACTTCTTCTGTAGAGTGTTGCAAGATTGCCGGCTCCTGTTGAGCTGTGGGGACACTGGCTATCTGTTTTTTTTAGATCTGCACATTCAGTCTCTAACTTTTCATATGACTCCAAGAAATTTGCATGCTCCTCAAGTAAGATGCGAATGTCTTCCGATGGGACTGCTCTATATCTGGTAGGGCTAATGGTCGCTCCTACAGTTCCTTCCATAGCCGCTTCAAAGTTGTCTTGGTTTTGTTGTTGAAGTCTCTTGTTCTCTTCTAGTGCTGCTTCCATATGCTTCCTTAATAGCCCAATGTTGCGTCTGAGTGTAGCATTAGATATCATTTGCGCTTGGAGCACTGTTTCTAATTCCTTGACTGCTTGGTCATCCACACTTGATGTCTTTGATTCTAGTTCGGAGTGAGCCTGCTACAAGGTGGTATGCTCGGTTAGGAGCGTTTGGTAATCAGCTTCAAGAGTGGTGACCCTAGCTTGCCGACGTTGAGATTCTGCCTGGAGGGCCGTAGTGCATTCTTCCAATTGATGGTATTCTTGTTGTAGTTGATGTGCACACTGAAGTAAGGTGTTGAACGTGCTATTTACATTATGAGATGCAAATGGAAAAGTTTGAAGCGCAGGGGAGGTGGGATTGGGTAGGGGGGTAGTGAATGCTGTGTGTGCCAATGATGTGAGTGGTGAGGTGGGGGGTAAGGGAGGGGAAGATGGTGGAATCGTGGGGAGAGGTGTTGTGGTTGGTGAAATGTCCATTGGGTCAGACAAAGTGGTGTGTACAGGGGCTACCATGTAGGTGGGTATGGTAGGTGAAGTGAGTGTGGTGTTCATGTAAATTGATGTCGTTGCGAACATCGGGGAAACGTGCCTCTGAAACATTGGAGAGCGGATGAACTGCTCCACAAAGGACGGGTATTGGGGTGGTGCGGTCAGGTTGAAAGAGGTGTAGGGGCCAGATGGGAAGTGAGGGTCATGGAATGGAGGTACCCGTATTGGGGGATAGGATGGGAAACACAGGGTGCCTTCAGTGGGTGCTGGGTTTCCAACTACACTTGGAATTATGGGATGGCCAGTCATGGGTTCGGAGGATGGAAGGGTTGAAGTGTACAAGGGATTGGTGACGAATGAGAAGAGGGTTTCTTGTGAGGTGGGTTCTCGAAATGAGAATGATGTGAATGAGGATGGGTTGTAAGTGGAGGTAGAGGTGATGGCTGTCGTTTCTTCCATGGTGGGAGGTGGTGGTGGGGGTGGAGAAGGTGGTGATGGAGGATGCTGGGGTGAGATAAGTGATGTATGAACGAAGGTTTCGGCAGAGAGGTCAGTGGTGGTTGTGGGGGTAGCTGTTGTTTCAATGGGTACTTCTTGTTCTGTGACGGGTATCCTGATAGTCTTACCTGCTCGTGGTAACGTGTCAACTCTGCGTTTGTCATACCTTACGGACTGGCGGACTGCAATGCGGACAGCTTCCGGAACTCCTAAAGATTCTGACACTAATTTGAGGGTGTCAATGAAATGTTGGTCCACCCCTTCATCTGATAGCATTTCTTGCATCAAAGCTTGACCGGATACAAGAGAGAGTTGATGCCTTTCTTGTACTGCTTTGATTGTGTCGTATAACCTTCGTAGTTGAGCTGTATATGCTGGTGCACCTACAAGTTCTGGCACTTCTTGTTGCTCCTCTTGATGCTCTTGATCATAATCCTCCTCATCTTCCTCTTGTTCTTCATCTCCGTCATCCTCTTCATCCACTTCAACTGGTGTGACAGGTGCTTGGGAGGTTGTGGCCTACGTTTGCACGTTTTCCGCTTGTTGTGCCTCTTCTGCCTCCAGCTCTACATCTTGTAATAATTGTTCAAAATCTTCATTAGTGAGTTCTTCCAAAGGTGCACCACTGGGAAATTCAAGATCGGTTGGGATAGGAGGGAATATCAAGGTGGAACCATCAGTGCTGCGTCTTGGAAGTCGGAGTGTGAATGGTCGGACTCTTCGGGGTGGAGGGGTGACGTCTGGTGTTAGGGTGGCTCCACGTGGTTGAGCACATGGGACTTGGACAGTGCCTCTCATTTTCTTAGAAGGCGGTCCAGTGGATGTCCTACCTCTAAACTGCTCTACCCGATTCCACATTAGGGCCCGTTGAATAGGAATGTCATAAGCCAAGCACCTATAAATGATTCTCGTCAGAGCATAGCAACCATATAAAACCTGTTTCCGCGGCCATCGTTTGTGAGCTAGGTGTATCTGATCAATTATCTAGTGGGGTAAGTTGATGGTGAGGCTCTGTGTCTCTGCCAGATACAAACTAAACCAAATCTTTTTGGGCGGCATGGTGAATCTATCTTGTGCCGGGAAAGCAAAGTGTTGCATGCACATGCGAAGGTGTATTGCAATATTAGGCGTCATGGATACCATGTCCTTAAGTTTGGTGAGACTTCGATTCTTCATGTAATCCGGTACTAGGGTTTCCTTCTCTGTAGGAATATGCATTCCGCGCATATCTAGAGCCTCTCTCACCAAGTTGTTTGATAGTCTGAACCTCTTGAGCTCATTCCCCTTTGTTAGAGATGGAATCACAAATGAGCTTGCACCTTTTGGGTTCTGGTTTGGAGTCAAGGTGTTGATGAGGTAGTAGCATCGCATGAAGTCAGGTTTTGGGAGTCGTGCACTGAAATAGGCACTCAATCCTGCCTTTTCCCATATCGAACGTAGACCTTCTGCATTTTGTAATTTCTCAAATTCTCTTGTAAAGAAATGGTATCTGCCTTGCTTCCCATTGAAGTCCAACTCTGATTCCCATAGGTACGTTCCTTCACCCAAGGGTCCTGCCACCTCGGTAAACCAGTGGGAAGTCTTTCCTACGGACATGGTGTGGCCACGCAGAGGGTCCGCAATAGGTATGATTTTGACGGCCTGCAATTCTTCTGGTCTTTCATTTGTCTCAGGCAAAACGGGTAAACTGTCTAAGTCCACCACTTGCGGGCTTGTTTCTGTGTGAGAGCTAGTTCCTGCTGCCTCATCCATGTTGAAAACTTCGCAGCTGGTTCTGTGAGAATATATGAATAAATGTTAACATTGCAATGGACACAAAAATGACACGTTGTCCCCTGTTACAACATTAACTTAAAGTTCAGGAGTGGTTAGGGGTTAATAAGTGCTCGGTGCTAGTGTGTGTAGTTAGGAATTGGGCAGACCTACGAGCTAAGCGGAATGATGTGATGTGAGAGTGAAGCGGTTAGGTTAGTAGGTGGTCATGGATTTACAGTTGGGGTCAGGGGGTTTGTTACAAGACTTGGGCGGCCAAATGCAGTGGATGGGTTTTGCTCTTGGTTCCGTAGAGACTCTCGAGAGCATTATAGGTGTGTCAGCTTGAAAATGAGGCCTTTTAGGGACCCATTTACAAGTGATTCTGTTCGTGCTCATGGGCCTTGGTGTGTTCCCGAGTGTTGAAAACGAGTGGATGCCGGTTGTGCGAGTGAATGGATCATGCTGTGTAGGGTGTGTTCTTGGTGTAGTTATTTGAGCCCGCAAACAAGCCTTAGGCACCCAAATTTGTCTTGATTGTGGGCTGGCCTTCATCGACTTCTTGGGCACCCAAATAGACTTCATGTTAACAGATGAGCTTCTGAAAGACTTCTTATTAGTATCGTGTTGTTGGTTACTAATAAGAGGCTTTGACCGTGTGGTTGGCTTGAGTGCAACCAGGTGTTCGCCTTTCCGCACCCACACTTGTTTCACTTGCTGAGACATTTTGCTGCGCAGGTACTTTTGATCTCTGACATAGGTATTACTCTGCTTTTTCTGTCTTTGATCCACCTTTGGTTGCCGCCTCCCTCTGGCCTTTGGAAAAGAAGGGAGTTCCGTTGCATCCCTAACTCCTTTTTTGCAACCCTCATTCCTCTGCAACACATAGTTTTGGACAAGAACAGCATGGTCATCTTCATGTGTACTCCTGGAAGGACCAGGAGTGTGTGCCTTTCCTAGTTCCTTGAGTGCTCCATTATCTAACTCTACTGTAATTCGACTATGATTGACCCATACCTAAAGAAGTCCACTTCTTAGGTTTAAGTTGACTACTTGGTCATAGATCCAATCTTGACCCAAGACAAGAGGTTCAGTGAGGTCCTCATCTTGACACACTAGTACCTTAACTCTCATTGCCTCATCATGAATGTAGAGGGGAAGTTCCACCTCGCCCATGCAAGGGGTTTCCACGCCTCCCAATCCTATGAGATATGCTTCCACAGGATTGACAGTTAACTGCAACTCTTGACAGTAAGACAATTTAACAACACTAGTGGCTGCGCCTGAGTCAATCAAGGCTCTTACAATCCTTGCACTCTTTCCTTGTCCTATATCTACGGTTATGAAAGGACGTCGATCAGTTATCCTATGTGAGCTAACACCTGAAACTTCACACATAGCTACGTCATATCCTTGATCTGCATATGCATCTTGCCTAGGGTGCTCTCTACCTTGTCTTCTTAATTTCATTCTCCGTATGCACTCTAGGACTTCTACTTGAGCTTCTTCTCGAATTCGTTTTTCCTCTTCTTTACGTTGCTTAGCAGTATCGAGTCGACTTAGCATTTCCTCCGTGAGGGGTTCCTGATACAGCTTGACTCTGCATCCGCTAATATAGTTTGGGAGAACATCACCCTCTAAAGTGGCTAGTTGTACTGCTCCACTCGTGGAGATCCTATTGATGATCATAGGTCCGTAGCCTCTCTTTTCTAGCTTCCTCGCATGTTGTTTCAATGTGTAGACTAAAACTAGATATCCTGCTTTCAAGCCCTTATCCTTCACATGGGCATCAAAGTATGCTTTCTGTCTCTTCTTAGCTGCATATATCCCTGCAGCTGCCCTCAGTCTTGTTTCTCCTAATTGTTCAAGGTCAAAAAGTCTAGAGGAGAGTTCATGACCCGTCCATTCGTGCTCTTGTGCTACTTTCAATGTAGGTATCAAGAAGTCCAAGGGTAGCACCCCGTTTTGGCCAAATACCATCTGAAAGGGGGTGGCTTGGAGTACCGTTTTGTAGGTGACTCGGTATGCCCAAACAGCATGGTGTAGCTGTTTGTCCCAATCAGAGCATTTAGTGTTCACTAATTTTGTCAGTACATTGCATAAGATCTTGTTGGTGCTCTCAGCCTGGCCATTTGCTTGAGGGTGATAGGGGACAGACTTCTTATGTATTACCAAGAATCCTTGGAGCAGATTTTCAATCACTTCATTCAAGAAGTGAGTGCCTCTATCACTAACTAGCTCTATGGGTAGCCCGTATCTAGTGAACACATTCTCAAATAAAAACTTAGCTGTTGTTTGAGCATCGTTCTTCGTTGTGGCTTTTACCTCTACCCACTTAGTAAGATAGTCTGTTGCAACAATGATATATTCTGCATGGGAATTCTTAGCTGGGGGATTAATAGGACCTACGAAGTCTATTCCCCACTTGGAGAATGCACGTCCACCCATCATAGGTTTCAGTGGCATCTCATCTTTACGTATAGGATGCTGAGTTCTCTGACAGACATCACATCGTTTCACATAGGTATGTGCATCCATGTGAAGGGTTGGCCACCAGAAGCCCGCAAATAGTATTGCCTTGATCACCCGATCTGGTCCAAAGTGTCCTCCTGCTACACCTTGGTGAGCAGTTTCCAAGATCTTGAGATATTCACTTTCATGGACACATAGCCTTAGGTACCCATCTTTACCACACTTATATAGATTATCACCAATGAGTGAGTAATCCTGGGCTTCTTGTTCTAAACTCCTTTTCCTAGCCAAAGTCATGTCTAGAGGGAATGCTTTCGTCCTCAGGAAGGATACTAGTGGTTCACTCCAATCTGGCACTATGGACACTTGATAAAGAGTGGCATGTTCCACAGGTGGTTTAGTGCAGCAGATTGGGCATTCCTTGCACAACCTTTGGACATCAGCTTCCATAGTTGGCCAATGTACTCCGAGTCTCCTTAGTGTCTGTAAGGTTCATTGCTTTGAGTAGTGTTGCTCTAACGCACCTACATGTGCTAAATGCAACCATTTATTGTACTCGTCCTCTTCCACACAACAAGCCAAGATTCCTTGATCCGTGTGCTTGTACATGCTTCCTGCCATGATGTGGTACTTTTGGGCTTTCACAACCTCTCTATTCGGTGTGTTTACTACTGGATGTTAGGCCCGTATGTCAATACTGGTACCAATGGCTTAGCCCATTGCGGTACCACTTCCAAGTTAAACAAGTAAGCATCAGGAAGGTCATCTGACACTCCTTGTGGGGCTTCTCCAGATGTGAGCCTAGAGAGATGATCCGCTCTCAAATGAGTCCTACCTTTCCTTACCACAACCTCAAAATCATATTCCATTAGCAAGAGAAACCATCTTACTAATCTTCCTGTATTGCATGGCTTGTTTACGAGATATAACAATGCTTGATGGTCAGTAAAAAATTTAAACTTGTTTGCAAGCAAATAGTGTCTAAATTTCTTAACTGCATATACCATGCCTAAGCCTTCTCTCTCCGTAGTGGTGTAATTTCGTTCAGCTGCATTCAATTGTCTACTAGCGTAGGCAATTGGAAGATCCATATTACCTTCACCAGTAGGTTGCGCGAGTACACACCCAATAGCATAATTGGATGCATCCACATGAACATGGAATGGCTTATTCCAATCTGGTGTGGTCAAGATTGGTGCTGAACATAATCTTCGTTTAAGCTCCTGGAAGGAATTCTCACATTCATCCGTCCACTCAAAGTTAGTCAGAAGTCCATACATGGGCTTTGCAATGACAGCATACATGTGAATGAACCGACGGTAGTAACCACAATGTCCCATGAAAGCTTGTACTTCCTTGACATTCCTTGGCCTAGGTAGCTCTGCTATGGCTCTCACTTTCTCTTCGTCAATAGATATGCCATTCTTTGACACAATGTGTCCTAGAATCTTGCCCTGCCTGACCATAAAAACGCATTTTTCTGGGTTCAGGCAGACCTGATATTCTCTACATTTGTCAAAGATTTGTCTGAGTTCAGGAATATGGGTTTGTCTAATGTTGGAATGAGCACAAAGATCATCAACATAGACTTCTAAATTCTTCCTCAGGAACTCCTTAAACACATGGCACATCAGCCTTTGGAAGGTAGCTGGTGCATTGGTAAGCCCAAATGGCATTACACGAAAGGCAAATATACCCCACTCTGTGGCAAAAGCTGTCTTATGCTGATCTTCTGGAGCTATGGCTACTTGATTGTAGCCCGAAAATCCATCGAGGAAGCTGTACACTTCCTTGCCTGCTACTCTTTCCAAGAGATGTTCTGTGATGGGAAGCGGATAGTTATCCCGAATCGTGGCTGCATTAACCTTCTTCAAGTTAATGCATACACGCAGCTTGCCATTCTTCTTGGGCACCACTACGATGGGGGATACCCACTCAGTGTGCTCAATTTCATAGATAAATCCAGCTTCAACCAGTCTATCTATCTCCTCTTTAATCTTGGCAGCATAATTATCGTTATATGTATAGGGCTTTTGCTTAGAAGGTTTAGCATCTGAAGTCATGGGGATGGTGTGTGAGCATATGTCAGGGTCAACACCTTTCAAATCCTTGTAACTCCAAGTGAACACGTCTCTGTATTCTCTTAGCAAGGCTATCAATTCTTGCTCTTCTTCTTCCGTCAGGTCATGTCCTATGTAAGTGCATCTCTCCTCTCCTTCTTCTAGGGCCACTACTATTTTCTTGGTGGTTTCTTTGTTATCATAGGCCTCTCCTACTTGTGCCTCTCGTTTAGGCATTCTTATCATGACTCTCCTGTCGTCTATCTCATACTTCTTAAAGTTTTCTGGGACCTCAAACAAAGATTCTTCCTCTTCTGGTGAGACTTCTCTCTTCTTTTGTTTCTTTCCTTCTTCCTTTGGGGTCACATGTGTTGCTAATCTTACATCATTTGTAAGCTCTCCATGCCTCTGGGGTTGAAATTCTACTTCATGGAAGTATTCTTCATCTGATGCAAATGGTGGGTCCATAATGATTGACTCTAGATCGGAGTCACTTGCATCTTCAAATGCATCAGGGCTAGGTTCGCATTCTTCTAGAACTGCCTCTCCCATGATTGGCTCTATGGAGAAGACTGAAATGTCATAGCCATCCTCATCACAATGAGGTGTCCATTGTTCCTCATTGATGGCTACATCCATGGTTGCTAAAATTTCTGCCCAGCCGTGAGGTTCAAATTCTTCATCTGGAAAAACTACAGGTGCATAGGCTGGGTCTTGGATTGATCTATGGGTTTCTTTTGCACCTACCTCTCTGGCTTTTTCTCTCTTCTCTTCGTCTACTGCTACTTTGCACATCCATAAGTGGGTGTCTTCATGCATCCATGAGGATCCTGATCCCATGGAATGCACCGATTCCGTATCATCTTTGGCTCTATGGATGGGGTTCCATTGGATAGGAGGGACATCTCTATGAGAGTAATCCTTGAGATTGACTTTGGTCGTAACACCTAAGTGTTGTAAATACAAGGAATTGGTTCCCCAGTCCTGTACCACTTGCAACTGTCGCATAAATGGTCTTCCCAAAATCATCTCATAGGCATGATTTTTGCTGAAGTCACATATGGAAAATGTATGCTCAAACTCGACACCACAGGTGGTGAGAGTTATTCCTTCTAGCAATCCTAAGGGTCTCTCAATATGACCATCGGCCATCTGCAGTTTCATTCTCGTTGGCCTGAGTGCTGGCTTGCCCCAACGCTTCCATAGGGAAGTGGTGGCAATTGCAACTCCTGCACCTGAGTCCAAAATTGCCTTGGTGGTGTACTCTTGGTAGGTAATGGGAAGATAGGTGTTCCCTTCTTCACCTTCACACATATCTCCTATCTTATCCAAGGGTATTTCTAGTACTGTCCTATGTGATCCTACCTGGGAACGAGGTTTTGCTATCTCTGGTACTTGTTTGGCTACATGTTTCCATAATTCAGGTCTAACCTTGAGTAGCTCTTCTAACTTGAGATTGCACTGCACTTTAGTGTTTTTCACTACTTCTGTGTTCCTAGGTAAGACTGAGTCCTCATTTTGTACCATGACCGTGGGTGCTCTCATACAAGTAGACTTAGCTTCCCATGGGCCTGTGAAGGGTAATTCTTGTAGAGAGTTAGACTCAAAGTCTAGTCTGTCCTGAGAGTGGGTACTCTCCTGCTCCTCATAAATGGATGGGATGTCTTGTGGGAATTGGTCGTGTGCATCATCCACAAGTTCAATAGGAGGAGGGACTTCACTCTCTTTAGCCCATTTGTCTTCTTGAATCTCGCGTAGGAATTCTGGTGTGAACCGATTCATAGAAGATGATGTGTCTGGCTCCGTAGAGTTAGGCACATAGGCTTCAGGCACATAGGCTTCCAGGGCAGGAATGCTTAATCTTTCACTTGCCTTGTCCTTGTGTTGAGAGGCGGGTTCCTTCTCTGATTGTGCAATCAGCTTCTCTATTCGTTCTAGCAGTCCATCAAAGTGCAACTACGTCTTTGCTGAGCTAGAGATGTTAAAGAGGCGACTGGCCTCAAACATGGTTTGAGCCAACTCCACCATCTTAGCACAAATTTTGGTTCGTTCAAGCTCTAGTTCTGCTCTTGGGTAACATTTTTCATGATCAGTTATGTTTGGCCCTTCTTGGATTCTGGCCTGATAGGCTTTAAGCATCATATTAAGGTCTTCGGGAGTGGGATCAGCTAATACTGATCCTGCTTGGGGTGAAGGGTGGGTTACGTGGGGTGTATTAGCGGGTGGAGGGATGGAGGGTGATGGGGATGGTAGCGGTGGGAATGTGTGAGAGTGCGGTTGGAATGTGATCTCTATGATTTTGGCCTTGGTCTCTCGTAGACTTTCCTCAAGTTCACTCATCTTCTTTGCCCATTGCCTTTTCATACGTTCACGGCTATCTCCCCAAGCTCTTGTCCTCTTCTTTTTTAGGCTCTCTGTTTCACTAACATCTGGGCTCTTCTCCTGGTCTACACCTTGGTTTTGCTGCAATGCTTGAGCTCTAGTGATCACTTGCACGGGTGTAGTGGAAGTGACACTTCCTGTGGAATCTACCACTAACCCAATAACGTTAATAGGAGTAATTTTTGGCATATTACTAGGATTCCTAGGGCAGTCTCGTAAGAGATGTTCCTTTCCACAGTCTTGGCAAAAACCCTGGATCGTTACTGACTGGGGTTGTGTCGGTGGAGGCAAGGGACAATCACGAATGAGGTGATCTCCTTGACATCTGTAGCATGGTCCTCTAGGGGATGGAGTTCTTACCTGCCTAGATTGAGGCCTAGGATTGGGGTTTGTATACATGAGGTTTGTGTGATCTGACTCCCAACTAGGTTCTTCACTATAGTAGGACTCACCATGTTCAGGAGATTGCATGTAGTAAGCCTGGGGACTATCAACATGTGTAGAATCAAAGCTATGGTCACTGGGATCACTTTCTGAGAGCACTGGTGTTACAGGGACTATAACTCTATTCAGGTTTTCTTCTGCAACTGCATATTTTACTGGGATCACATTAGCTGGAGCTGGGGGTTGTTGTGCTAGCACAGGCTGAGGCCTTTGTTGGTTTTGGTATGGTTGCTGATAAGGTTGCTGTGGCCTGCCATATGGCTGTGGAGGGTACTGGTTCTGGTATCTTCCCTACGGTGGATAGGGTTGAGGGTAAGTTTGCCTAACTGTTTGCTTATTGTAGGGGCAATCTTGTGCGGTGTGATTGGTGTACCTCCGTTCTATGGTGCAGTACTGGCTACTAGGATTTACTTGGGGCTGAGCCATAATGGGACATACGTTCGCCATGTGGTCGCCACCACAAGTATAGCACCTTTTCACAGGGGCAAACCTTGGGATTTGTTTGCTAGTTACACCTAATTTCTGAGCTACTTTCTCTGCAAGTTCCTCAATTGATGTGGATTGCGTGGAAGAGAGGTTAGAGGCACTATCCGAATCTTTGTATATCTTGGAAAGCTCTAACTCCTCCCCTAGGTTATCCTCGATATCAATGCACATGCGTACACAATCTTCTATGGTCCTAGGGTCCTTCAAGTACACATAAGATCTCAATTTGGTACTTAGCAATCCATCCAGGAATAAGGCCACTTGCTTAGCTGGTGTGGGTAGCTCCGAAACAGGGCATCTTTCTAAGTATTGCCTAAATCTTCTTCCTGCCAGCCTCACGGTTTCTTGAGGGGTTTTCTTGAAGCTGTGAATCAGCGAGGAGGTATTATGCCTTATGCCACTCTTAGAGAATTCAATAATGAAAGCCTCTAGGAGTTGGTCTATGCTCCTGAACTGCCTCTCATTTAGTGGCTGAAACCATGTCAGGGCAGTGTTCCTAAGGGTCAGACCAAAGGCATTGTACTGTGTGAATAGATCCTCCACTTGTTCGGCTCTCAGGACTTGCCTAAACTCAGCCACATGATCGTATGGATCTCCAGTGCCATCGAAGTAGTTCTTCATGGACTTAACTAGCTGAGTCGGTCTCAAGGTTCTTGTGTGCTCTCTAGGTCGTGGTAGAGGGAACTCATCCGCATTTCTTTGATTCCTGTGAGCCCTAAGTATCTCAGGTTCTACTCTATTTGTTTCCGTCCTCGTTCTTTCTATGCCCACTGGGTTGGCAAAGCTTACTTCTGGTCTATCTCTGCTTCTGTCTCTTTGCATTCCATGAGCTTGGGATGTTCCAGCTCCAGGGTGACCATAGGATACATTCGATCTTGGTTGGGGAAAAACGAATTCACCCTTCCAAGTGTAAGCATGCCTATCATTTTCTGTCACCACAAAGATCCTCTCCGAAGCGTGATCTAAGTAGGTCACTCTACCTGGGCTATCAGGATCCTTAAACTCATAGATCATGATTGTTCCTATATCAATTGGCCGATCGGGTTTGTACCTCCAAAAGGCTTCCTCAGTCTCTCGATTGAGGAGCAAATCTATGCTCTTATTATCCTGGGGAATCCACTCCGGTGTGATAATCCTAGTGAGAACCGATTTACCTCGAGGGGTTCTAGGTTCTGCACCCATGTTTCCTTGCTCCAGGTCACCTAAGTCTGCTTCAGGGATCACATTTCCAAATTCGTCCGTCCTATCTGGGTGACTGGTGACTACATATATGGTTCCTTCTTTGTCCAAGTATGCTTCGTTTTTGAACTTGACAGCTGGGTGCTCTAGTCCAATGGATTGATCAGGATTCTTAATCTGTACTACAGATCTTCCTAGGCCGTCCTCATAGATGATGGCACCTAATCGTTTGGTCCTAAGGTATTCCAATTGCGTTTTGTAAGGGCCTTCTACCCTGTGCAGGTATGGCACTCCTGAACTGCCTGTAGGTCTCTCCATACCTTGAGACATCTCGGATTCACTAGTCTCAGAACTTGGGTAGTATGAGTGGTGGCTCAACTGCTGGGCCCACGACCTAGCAGTGTGGTTGACACTTGTTGGAGAAACAATCACTACCTGGACATATATTTGAAGGTCAAATCTTAGGAAGAAAACCCCATGCCTATGTGAAGGGACAAATTCACAAGTGTATCATATTTGTAAAGTTAGCTCACTTTAGTTCTAGAAGTTTTTTAAAATCACGAGAATACGAAAATCTATATAAGTTAGTTTGTATCAACTGACGCGGAGTGAGAGAATAGAGAGAAAGAAGAAGAAGGAGTTCATTTTATACGACTGTGTATAGTCGGGCTTCTCTGAGTGAGAAAGCAACTGTAAAAACTTTTGAGTTTTTTATAGTTATGAGAAAGAACTGAGTAAAGTTCTGTGTATGAGTCTCTCTCCATCATCTCCATGCTTGCCTACTGTGTGAAGAGTTACAAAGATCAAATTTTCTGAGCAATTCGATGCCTGGCATCGAATCTTGGCTGATAAGTCATTTTTTCATTCTCTGTGTGTTACAAGTTGTTGAATCTTCTAAAAATATGAAGTTTGTGGAGCAACTCGATGCCTGGCATCGAGTTTGAGCATAAAGTCGATGCCCGGCATCGAGTTCTTGCATATAAGTCATCTTCTTCATGTGTGTGTAAATTAGAGTGTTTCTGGTGCAGAAAATTAGCCAAAAAAAGCCCAAAGTCGATGCCCGGCATCGACTTGGACTGAAATTCGATGCCAGGCATCGAATTTTTTATTTTTGGACACCAGGAATACTAAAACAGGCAAAGTTTCCAGTTTTGGAAACTCATACAGGGTCATCTTGTGAAGGCCATAACGTGAGTTCTAGAGCTCCGTTTGATGCATATGATAGCTTGTTGGAAAGCTCTACTCTTTTAGTTTCAGCCTATAAAGTTTCATGGAGAAATAATACTTGAGCTAGGAGAAATTAGCAAAATACTGAAGGTATGTCATTTCGATGACTAGGAATTTCTGTAGAAGCAAAGTTCTCACTTTAGGCTATCATTTCTCAAAGTTTGGAGTGGCAATGAGTTAATGGTGACCATAGAGGTGTTCTAGTGTCACATTAATTCATTTCTTGTGGTGTTTCATACATGAACAAGTGGTATCAGAGCAGAAAGATTCTCGAGAGCAGAAGACGACAAAGGTACGAGAAGTTTTGTAAGGTTTTCCATTAAAGTTTGAAAGGTGAAGCATTTGAAGACACAAGGCATCAAAAGGTTACTTCAAAATTATCCTCATACACAAAGAACTTCAAAAGGTATTATCCTTTATCCTTTAAGCTCACAGGTTGCAGCAGAAGGAAAGAACTATGGCAGATCATATCTCCATTGACAAACTGGACAGAGATAATTACCCCGCATGGGTAATGAGAATGGAAGCCTTACTTATGAGTAAGGATCTCATGGTATATGTAACAGGTGAAGAAGAGAAGCCAGTATTTGAAGATGAAAGCCGACCAAAGAAAGAGGAACTTGATGCTTTAAAGCATTGGCAGAAGAAGGATGCAAGTGCAAAAGCTTACATTTATAATACAATCTCTGATCATTTGCTACCACACATCAGAGGATTGGAATCATCTGAAGATATATGGAATGCATTGGAGTATCATTTCCAAAGTACTACCAAAGCAAGGAAAGCAAGTCTATGGTCAGAGTTTACAACATTCAAGAAGAAGCCAAGTCAAAGTATTAGTGATTATGTCACTAAGATGAAGGATCTAGCAGATAGTCTTGGATCCATAGATGAAGATGTTGAAGATCACAGATTGATTGCTCAACTACTTGCAGGTTTGAGAGGGGATGAAAGGTGGAAACCTTTTGTCTTATCAACAGAACTTTCATTAAATCATTATGTTCCAGATTTGAACCAGTTGCTTGGTTTGATGCTCACATATGAGCAAGACTTGAAGGGAGATGGAGATAAAGGACAAAGTTCTGCAATGTACATGAAGAACAAGAAGAAAGGAGATAAAGGTAAAGCAAAGGATGAAGAAGAGTCAACTTCTCAAGTTTATTATGCAAGAGGTAAAGGCACTGGCAGAGGAAGAGCAAGAGGTTTTGGAAGAGGAAGAGGTAATCAAAATAACAACAAGAAGGCTTGATGGATCTGTGGATTGAGTAATCATTTGGCTCATGACTGTTGGCACAACCAACAAGGATCAAACCAGAATCAAAACAACAATAGCAGAGGTCGAGGTGGAAGATATCAAAGTAATTTTCAAAGAGGTAGACAAAGTCAAAGAGGAGGCTATGGTAGAGGTGGAGGAAGAAGTTGGGGACAAAATCAATCCTACAACACCACCTACTACAACTATGCAAATGACACACAGAATGAAAGTCATACATCATTGATGATGAATTCAATCAACACATCAGATAAAGAAGATCTAAAGGTATTTTACATTGACTCTGGATGTTCTAATCATTTGTCAGGAAATATAGAATTGATGTCAGATTTGGAAAAAGGCATTTCTAGTCACACAGTTCAAACTGGTGATAATACAAGACATAGTGTACATTCAATTGGAAAAGTGAAATGCAAGAGTGGAGCAGATTTGCTAACCAATGTTTTGTATGTTCCTACAATACCTAAAAACTTGATTAGTGTGGGACAGATAGTTGAAAAAGGTTTTCAAGTGAGGTTTACAAATGAAGGAGTATTTGTGGAAGATCCAGAGAATGGATATAATCAGATTGTCTCTGGTAAGAAAGAAGGTAGACTCTTTACTTTAAGAGTGCAAGGGAACATTGGTCAAGCTTTGCTCACACATGGTGAAGCAGTGATTACAGAACTTGATCTCTGGCATAAGAGATTAGGTCATTTCAATGAAAGAGGAATTAAATCTATGGTTGCTAATCAGTCTATACTAGGATTACCAAATGTGCAAAGTCAACATATGGTTTATAAATGTGAAGCATGTCAAATGGGAAAAGCACACAGGTTACCATTTCAGAAGAAAGGATTCAAACATGATGGAGTACTTGAGCTCATTCATACAAATGTATGGGGACCAACAAAAGAAGGATCTATCAGTGGCTCAAGGTATTATGTTCTTTTCATTGATGATGCTACAAGATGGATAACATTATATGTTTTGAAGGAAAGATCAGAAGTGTTTGGAGCTTTCAAGCATTTTCATGCATATGCAGAGAGAGTAACAGGTCAAAAGCTTAAAAGACTGAGGTCTGATGGAGGGGGAGAATACTTCTCCCAAGAGTTCAATGATTATCTTTGGAATGCAGGTATTAAGAGAGAAATAACCTGCAGGTATACACCACAACAAAATGGTGTAGCAGAAAGAAGGAACAGGACTTTGGTTGAGTTTGCTAGAGCTATGCTAAAGGAGAAGAACTGTCCAAATTATCTTTGGGCTGAGGCTGTAAATACAGCCACATATCTTGTGAATAGATTACCATGTGCAGCTCTGAATGGAATGACTCCATATGAAGCTTGGTGGGGTAAGAAACCAACACTAGATCATTGTAGAGTGTTTGGATCAATTGCATATGCTTATGTGCCATCACAGCTTAGGCATAAACTTGAACCAAAGGCAGAAAAATATGTGTTCATTGGTTATGATGAAAAGCAGATGGGTTACAGGTTGTGGAATCCTTTAACAAAATAATTTATTGTTTCTAGAGATATTACATTTGATGAACAGAAAAGTTGGTATGCAGATCAAAGTCATACAGCTGAAGAATTTGAAGAAGAGGTAAGAAGATGTGAGAAAGGAAAATCAATTGTGCAGGTAAATAGAGATGAAGACTATATGCAAGCAAGTACATCCACAAGTGGATTAACAAGAAGAAATGAAGAAGCTCCTATATTTGATGAAGAGGTGTATCCAGACACTTATGAAGAATGTGAACCAAGAAGGTCAAGCAGGACTAGAAGACAACCAGAAAGGTATTCTTATGATACTTCTTACATAACTCAGAAGAACTATGCATATATGGTCAAAGATGATGAAGAACCCCAGAACTATGATGAAGCTAAAGGTAAGAAGCAATGGGAAGAAGCAATGAAGGAAGAATTCAATGCACTGGAGGAGAACAAGACATGGGAACTTGTTCCTAAACCAAATGGTAAGAAAGTTATTGGAAATAAATGGGTTTATAAAGTGAAGAAGCTTGCAGATGGAAGTATAGCCAGATACAAAGCTAGATTGGTGGTGAAAGGCTATGCCCAGACCTATGGCATAGATTATGATGAGACATTCAGTCCCGTAGCTAAGATGTCAACTATAAGGACAATCATTGCTATTGCAGCTTCAAAAGGCTGGACCCTAAGTCAATTGGATATAAAGAATGCATTCTTGAATGGATACATATCAGATGAGGTATACATGGAACAACCTCAAGGGTTTATAGATTCCAGGTATCCAAATTTTGTTTGCAGGTTGAGAAGAGCATTGTATGGATTGAAGCAAGCTCCAAGAGCATGGAACTATAGACTGGTGAAGTATCTCAATGATCTTGGATATCAAAGTTCAAAAGCAGACCCAAGTCTACTTATCAGAAGAACAGAGGAAGGTACAATCTACATTTGTATTTATGTAGATGACATTATAATCATAGGTACTTCAGATGAAGGAATCAAGGAGGTAAAGAGATTGCTTGAAAAAGAATTCAAGATCAGTGACCTAGGAAAGTTATCATACTTTCTTGGAATGGAAGTTACTTATACAGATCATGGCATATATGTGTCACAAGAAAGGTATCTTCTGAACTTGTTGAAAAAGTTTGATATGGAAAATTGCAGAGAAGCTTCAACTCCACTTGAAGTTAATCACAAGCTCAGTAAATATGATGGTGCAGACTACAAAGATATGAGGAAGTATCAATCTCTTGTGGGTAGTTTGATTTATGCTACACTAACAAGACCTGATCTTAGTTATGCAGTGGGAGTTTTGTCACAATTCATGCATTGTCCAAAGGACCCACATTGGATTGCAGGTCAAAGAGTTCTCAGATATATCAAAGGAACTATAAAGGAAGGATTATATTATCCTTTTACATCAGATTTGAAGTTGAGAGCCTATAGTGATTCAGATTGGGCAGGTAATCAAGATGACAGAAGATCAACTCATGGTTACATGATATATATTGGTGATAAGCTTGTAAGTTGGTGTTCAAAGAAACAACATACAGTCGCATTATCATCAACTGAAGCAGAGTACAAAGGACTTGTGGAAGCAGCTAAGGAAGTCATATGGATGTAGACATTGTTCAAGAGCTTAGGCATTGATCAAGGTACACCTACAATACATGGAGATAATATGAGTTCACTTTATCTTGCAGCAAATCTAGTATTTCATGCAAGGACAAAGCACATAGAGATACAGTATCATTTTCTCAGAGAAAAGGTAATGGAGAAGGAGATTGAAGTGGAGTACATTTCTACTAAAGATCAGTTAGCAGACATAATGACAAAGAGCTTGGATGGTGTGAAGACCAGCAGATTCAAAAGCATGGCAGGAGTAAAAGAAAAGAAGATGATATGAAGAAACAGGGAATGTCAATTAGTGATTGAGGGGGAGCTCTTGGAGAAACAATCACTAACTGGACATATATTTGAAGGTCAAATCTTAGGAAGAAAACCCCATGCCTATGTGAAGGGACAAATTCACAAGTGTATCATATTTGTAAAGTTAGCTCACTTTAGTTCTAGAAGTTTTTTAAAATCACGAGAATACGAAAATCTATATAAGTTAGTTTGTATCAACTGACGCGGAGTGAGAGAATAGAGAGAAAGAAGAAGAAGGAGTTCATTTTATACGATTGTGTATAGTCGGGCTTCTCTGAGTGAGAAAGCAACTGTAAAACCTTTTGAGTTTTTTATAGTTATGAGAAAGAACTGAGTAAAGTTCTGTGTATGAGTCTCTCTCCATCATCTCCATGCTTGCCTACTGTGTGAAGAGTTACAAAGATCAAGTTTTCTGAGCAATTCGATGCCTGGCATCGAATCTTGGCTGATAAGTCATTTTTCATTCTCTGTGTGTTACAAGTTGTTGAATCTTCTAAAAATATGAAGTTTGTGGAGCAACTCGATGCCTGGCATCGAGTTTGAGCATAAAGTCAATGCCCGGCATCGAGTTCTTGCATATAAGTCATCTTCTTCATGTGTGTGTAAATTAGAGTGTTTCTGGTGCAGAAAAATAGCCAAAAAAAGCCCAAAGTCGATGCCCGGCATCGACTTGGACTGAAATTCGATGCCAGGCATCGAATTTTTTATTTTTGGACACCAGGAATACTAAAACAGGCAAAGTTTCCAGTTTTGGAAACTCATACAGGGTCATCTTGTGAAGGCCATAACGTGAGTTCTAGAGCTCTGTTTGATGCATATGATAGCTTGTTGGAAAGCTCTACTCTTTTAGTTTCAGCCTATAAAGTTTCATGGAGAAATAATACTTGAGCTAGGAGAAATTAGCAAAATACTGAAGGTATGTCATTTCGGTGACTAGGAATTTCTGTAGAAGCAAAGTGCTCACTTTAGGCTATCATTTCTCAAAGTTTGGAGTGGCAATGAGTTAATGGTGACCATAGAGGTGTTCTAGTGTCACATTAATTCATTTCTTGTGGTGTTTCATACATCAAAAACACTAGCCTTTGAAGACCTAAGGCTTTGTCTATCCCTTACTAGATGTCGCCCTGATCTAAGGTTCATAAGCCTAGCTGAATAGCCCAATTTTGCCCAAGTACAACCTCGTTGCAGAGTCCTTTTGTATCAATTACTTAATCCCCTTTTTATGTTGATTATCGTGTTTATACTCTTGTCTGATATCATGTTGTTAGGAACACTTGAGTTTAATTTCGCACTTTAGTTTGGTCGTTTCACGTTAGGTTCTTTTCCTTTAAGGTTGTCGTTCACACACACAGGTTCTCTCTTGTCTTGAACTTGATTTCTTAGATAGTCTTTGATTTATCTCGTGCCTATCGTTGCCTGGAATTACTTCTAACACTACCCGCACTTAGCCTAAACTAAGAATTGACAGAGAGTGTTGCGGGTTTTCCAACCTTGAGTTCCTTTCCTTGTGTTGTTGCCCTGGTGTGCCGAGGACGCGCGTTCCCAAGCCTGCACTTACTCTTGCTTTGCATACCCTTCGATGCTCTCAAAGGACCTGTAAAAGGCCCACTGTTAGCTCAAGACTTAAATTCAAAAGATAGAACCAACCACTTTCATTCATGTAACACTTCACCAATTTTCACTATGACTTTTTGGACACAACTCTAGAGATCCCTGAATTTTGTTCCCCCTGGGTATGGTCAACTTAAAAATACCCTATCTAATATTCTTGATCTTAATTTAACCATAACCAGTTGATGTTTTTGTTGTACTCCCCGCGAGCTTTCCAACAAAACAAAAATCACGGCAAACGGATTTCGTATGAGAAAGTTATGACCGTTCAGGGTTCTAGGGTTAATACAGGGTTCAAACAGGATCACTGTGCAACAGGTTTTCCCCAAGTTGTTTTCCTAAGGCCTCCTTATGTGCTCTAGAGTAAAATGTTTATGCCCAAAATTAGCCCAACTCTTCAATTAACAAACCCTAAAAAATTTGGCTAAAATTGGCTGTCAATCGCGATCGACAGGGCTGTCAATCGTGATGGACAGAGTATCAATCGCGATGGACAGAGTATCAATCGCGATGGACAGAGTATCAATCGCGATGGACAAAGTATCAATCGCGATGGACAGGGGTTCAGTCAATCGCGATGGACAGGCAATCAATCGCGATGGACAGGGGGTCAGTCAATCGCGATGGACAAGGGGTCAATCAATCGCGATGGACAGGGGGTCAGTCAATCGCGATGGACAGGGGTTCAGTCAATCGCGATGGACATGCAATCAATCGCGATGGATAGGGGGTCAGTCAATCGCGATGGACAGGGGTTCAATCAATCGTGATGGACAGGCAATCAATCGCGATGGACAGGGGGTCAGTCAATCGCGATGGACAGGCAGTCAGTCGCGATGGACAGGCAGTCAGTCGCGATGGACAGAGCTGTCAGTCGCGATGGACAGGGCTGTCAATCGCGATGGACTGAAATTTTGCAAAATTTTCAAAAATTTTTGTGGGAATGTGGTGTGCAGGGTCTCTAGTCCACTGTGGTGCACTCAGATTTACCAAAAGGTGAAAATTTCTGTCAATCGCGATCGACAGGAGTCGGTGACTGCGAGACAATTCTGCACATTTCCGTACCTGCGCGACGTGCTGGAGGGGATGATGCTGCTGAAACCTGCAAGAAACTCCACAAGCATGCAGAAAATAGCACACAACAGTTCGCTCTCTCGCTCTCTCTCACAAGTGAAATGAGGGAAATGGGGTGGAGAAGGTGATATAATCAAAAAACTGAAATTTTCGCGATGATGGAAGTGGAGGTGGAAGATGGTGATGATGATGATGGTGATGATGGTGGTAAGGTAAGAAAGAAAAAATAGGAAAAGTAGAGAAATTACCTACAACGTCAACGTCTCCAATCTACGTCTTACCATCACACGCTCGTCCTCAAAGCTCAATCCCCGGCAACGGCGCCAAAATTTGGTGTAGCTCAGTGATGAGTAGCACCTCCTTTAATGTCATCGGGAAGACGTGAGGATGGTATGAAGACCTCGAGCAAGTGGAGGCACAAGTGCGTGAGTGAGAAGCACACAAACATGCACACACATACACACACACGCGCACACACGGCAAAACAAAGAGTGAGAAGCAATGGATTTCTTAGATTACTTTCAAAAAGCTCTTACAAGTTTGTTTCAATTACAATCCACCCTCAAAAATGAGCTCTCTAGCTCTTTTTATAGTTTTTGACTAGGTTTTGGCCCTGTCCAGACCTAGTGTCCGGCCTAGTTAAAAATTAGGTTCCAGGGCCAATTTGAGGGCTTAAACGGAGTCTAAAAAATACGAAAATTGATATGTAGGTACTTCTAAGGCTCCTCAAGCTCAAGGACTCCTTGGCTTGCACAAAATGGAGCTACAAAAATATGAAATGGTATTTACAATGATTGTTAGTGATAAGAATCACTGTTATAAAGATGTTGATTTGGAAAAATTTGAAGGGCCTATCTGCTAGATTTGCGTCGACTGCTTTGTCTACTTACTCCTTCGCCTCGCTCTGACTCTCTCCGCTGGCTTCCTTGTCTAGTCAGTCCTTGGGTGCCCATACTGCTCTCAACAGCACGGTAGACCGTGAAAATGCAACCCTTTGTTATCATATGATAGAGAAAACTATTTCATAACCAGGTATGTAGAATGGCGTGTGGTATTCATTTAAGTCCACCAACAATTAAGTCCAAAGCTTGGAGTGCCCATGACATCATGTTAGGATCAAAATGGCATCACAACTTACTTAAATTTTGGTGCAGCTACATGTAATTTGGAGGAAACTTTTATGGCTTTTACTCATGTCTTATGATAGAGGAATTGCCTACCTTATGGATGATGTAGCTATTTGATTTTTCCAATAGTTGAACTCTCTCGGACATACAGTTGTGCAACCAAAATGGAAAAGTTCTCTGTTTCTATGAATGCACTTTCTATCTGAGCATTAATGGTGCCGATAGCCAATTCGAATCTGACTACATATGGAATACTCTCATCTCTCTTTTGGCATGACTCAACGATGTGCTCCATGTTATTGTTTCATAGATTTTCTACCCCTCCTAATCTGTGATGTAGACTGAGTTCATGAACTCTAGATTTCTATCGAGTCATCATTAACTTTAAATCACAAGAAATTTAGCAAGACATCCAAATCTTTTCCTTGCTTCTCTTACTATAACTAAAGCCTTATATTATCTGTTTTAGATGCATGTGCTATGTAGAACCTTTCCATAGCTGAGTACAAGTCGATCGAATTAGGTGATGCTAGGAATGGTCGAAGATTTCTCTGCACTGCATTAGCGAATGACTGAAGAACTTTGTGCACTGCAGCTTCTGGCTCATTCTCGCATAGTTCTTGGTTTGAGATTGAAGAGCATATTATATGTTGGTGTAATCTTTGCTATGGTACATATCTAAGACCATGATTGGAATGTAATGAACATGATGCATATTATGGTATTTGAGCATGCAACACCACCTGATCAAGGTGATCATGCTTGGGTATGTATTGATTTCTTAACTCCTAGTCACTCTTTCATTTTAAAATCATATACAAAACAAAATTATCCTTAATATACAAGAATATTTGCTTGATGCTGATGATGATAATGATTCTCCGACTAATAATGTCAATATTCTTCGTACACATTAGAGACATGCCATTTATCAATTACAAGGTGAGGTTTCTTGAAATCCTTTAGCTCTTGGTTTACAGACTGAAATGATTGGAGATTGACCATTGTCAATTCGTGATCATCCTCTAGTATATGATAGAAGAAGAGATGAAGGATGGCATAGAGCACCACTTCCTTTGGATGTATAGGTTTTTAAATTTTTGGGTAATCGTTATCTGATTGCTCCCTCCACCATCATTGGTGCTAGTCATGGTCTCTTTATTATAGAGGATTTGTATCCATCTCCAAACTTTGAAGTCACTCTTATGTCACTTTAACCTCCTATATATAGATGGGGAGATTGGCATCGACTCATAGGTTAAGTTCAAAGCATGAGTACTTATGGATTATGCTTGAATGCACCATCTCTTGCTAGTAGAGGGATTACACATGCAGAAAATGAAAGATTATATATTGACGAAAGACCTTACATGCGTGGAAATATAGTAAGTTTAATAAACAATAGTCAAGGATGTAATAATTCAATGACTAACTGCACATTTGAAGAGCATGAAAGTATTCATGGACCACCATACATGAGTAGAGATGTAGCAAGATACATAGTTGTCAATGCTATTACTTCATTACATGCTGGTGATGAATTATTAGTGTATAATGGATGGCGCAGAACTCCATGAGCACCTTTTAGAGAGTAATGAAAATTTTTTTCCCACCTATGTTGTGTTGTAATGAAAACTCTAATTAATTGAAACTCTTTTCAAATTAACTTACATATTTTTTAAAGTTTTTTTTCTTCCAAGTATGGAATACTAATGATTTTTATTCATGTATGTAGATTCCGATGTATATTGATGATTTTTTCCACCATGCCATTCAAAGTTTCCAATAAGATCTCATTTATCAAAAGCATTCAAGAGGAGGCTGTGAAAAAGTCATCCTATAGAATATGCAAGATTAAATTAATCAAGATGAAGATTCCTTGAATCAAGCTAACTTTACTAAAGGTAAAGGAAATAGCAGAGGTAGAGGAACAGGTGGTAAGAGCAAAGATAATGGTAAAAACTCTTAGATTTTTGGCAAAAAAAAATCACTTGGCAAATGGTTTTTGTCACAACACTCAAAACAATGGCAATTACAATCAGAACTTCAATCAAAGAGGAAGAGGTGGCAGAATTGAGAGAGGAAGTTTTGAAGGAAGAGCTCGTTGGACTACATGTGGTAGAGGAGGTGGAAGAAGTTTCCAAAATCAATTTTACAACAACACATATTATAATTATGCATAGGATTGAAAGGAGGACTCAACCCTCATCATGAATTCTACACATGAAGTAGAAAGTGTAGCCCAAACATGAGCACCACCTCCATTACTTGTCAATCCATGGAGATGTGAGGAGGATATGAAGATCGTGAGCAATTGTGGCAAGAAAATGTGATTTGACAAGCACATACATGCACACAAGGCAAGATAAAACAGATAGGAACAAGCTTTGATTCTCACTGACTCACTTGCACTCTTCAAGAAGCTCTTTCTCTAACTTGTTAACCTAAAAAATGCTAAATTCAACTAATTAACCTCAAAAATTGTTGAAAATCAAATCTCAATCATGCAAAAGGCCTCAACCACAAGCTTTGCAAGCGGACCAATCAAAAGGGAGGAGAAAAAGTCATGGAATAAAGTTAGAAGCTCCACCAAACTCAATCAAATTCAAATATCATCAAATCAACCACAAAAAAGTGCACCTATACAGATTGGTGGGTGGCTAGCTAGATTGTCAGGAAAAGTAAAGCTCTATATAAGTATCATATCGCCTTTGTTTCTAGAGTGGTATGCATTCCACGAGTTTCCCACTTAATTTAGTGAATTCATAAACTCCAGCAAGCAGCCCCCTTGCTTGCTTACCTCATTTTCTCATGATTTCATTCCTCTCTATCTAGAGGTGTAGTTAGGCTCTTCCAAATCTAATTGTACCACATTGTAGATCATTTTTTGCTTTTTTGCTGTACTCATTTTACTGATTTCAAGCTTCATTTGGTCTCCCATATAGTTCCCTTACCTTTGCCAAAGTTTCAAGTTATTTGACTGAGTTGGTTGTGAGAAATTGCCAACTTTGTGAAGGTATATCTCTGCATATAGGCAGAGAGTGTTGCAAAGAGGTAGCCTATTTTGCAGAGGGTGGTTCTCCCAGTGGGAATATACATCTTGGGTGATTTAAAGCATGCTCGGTAGCTCTTAAAGTCTACTATAAGTACCCAAATTTTCACATTAATTCTTTGTAGTGGTGTAGAGAAAAAATTATAATAGTGAGCATATATCATTGCTTATGGACCTAGTGGAGGGCAGCCATCTTCCATTTTTGCATTGGGGTGTTAGAATCATACACCGTCAGTGGTATTAGAGCCATTGTGGAGGCTTGAAGACATCAGTGGCATCATATTGAAGACTTGAAGGGATCAAGACAACTCATGGAAGCACAAGGAGGACTTATCAAAGCAAGAAGACATCGAAAGGGGGCTACATTGATGGAGATCTCAACTAGTCAAAGATTAGCAAGGGAGAGGCTACCAAAAGGTAATATCCACACCTTCTACATCATACAAAAGCTTGAGGAGAAGATAGATGAGCATTGTAGAGCTCATTATGGCTTAGTATAATGCACAAATAGAGAATCTAGAGAAAGGGAATTATCAACCATGGAAATTTAGAGTTAGCAACTACCTTATGTGTTGCGAACATTTGTTTTATGTAGGGTACAAGTTTCAAATTATGTAAATACCTTTGGGAAGTCTTCACATACTTCAAGAAGGCTCATATTATTCATAAAATGTAGCAAAAATACCACGTGAGTTCTAGAACATGGTGAGTCAAATTAGTGAGTCACAAGGGAGCTTCAGTGGTGTCCTAGTGGAAGGTCGATGTGGCTAGTTCTCAAAGTCCATCAATACTTTGCTTATTTGAGCACTTGAGTCATGTAATACCTCCATCCAAGTGTCTACCATGAATTTAGATGTATTAGGAAGGTTTTAGAGTAATTCCCCATGCTATAAAAAGAGGAGAAAAGTCGTGATCTTGTGGGATGTCCAAGAGAGTCATATGTGTATCTCTACACTGCTGTAGTTTTGTATGTAGCGATTGCAGAGCTTGTATCTCCCTCATTAGATATCCAAATTACATGTTTGATAGGTCATTGGAAAGCTCTTACTGTCTACTGTCTTCCTCTAAATTTTCATAATCATTGGATTTGTGACGCTGAGAGCAATACTCTCTGCAAGTAGTGTGTGTTCTCTGTTTTTTATCCCTGCTGAAGGTCTCCATTAAACCTCAAACTTGCAGAGGTCATATCTCCTTGTGTATGTATCCAAATCATGTGTTCTTTGGCTTGTTAGAAATATCTTTACGTCTAATTGTATTCCAGAAAGTTTCAAAGTCATTGGAGTTGGGAGTTAAGATCAGTAGTCTCTGCAAGTGATGTGTGTCCTCAGGTTCATCTCTGTTTCAAGGTCTCCATTAAAGCTGCATATTGCAGAGGTCATAGCTCATTGTGTATTTATTCATTTGAGGTGTTCTATATCTTGTTGGAAAGCTCTTAGAGTCTAGTTTATGTGTGTGAAACATTTTTGGAAAATTCCAAGTGAGTAAAGAGAAATTTTCTCTGCAAGAAAATTGGTCTGTGCATACAAGTTTGTGAAAAAGTCAACTAGGTCCTGTTGGGTTTCACCTACTTCTAGCTGTACTTTGGAGATCAATAAACTCCAACATTGGTATCAGAGCAAGTACTTGGAGGCTTGGAGAAGGTTATCATACCTTGACGAGGAATTTGAAGCTATCAAAGAAGCAGTTCATCATCAACACTACACAAAGGTAGAAGAAGATTGCAAGGAGGCATCTGAAGCAACATCCAAGCAAAGAAAGGTGCACATACCTCATTTACAAGGTAAATATTATATTTCTTCTCATCACACACATTGGAAAGGAGGCTTAAAGGAGGAAGCTTAGCATTTGTATTATGGGAGACCAACATGCACAAATAGAGAAGCTTGATAAGACCAATTATCAAGCATGGAAGTTTAGAATCACAGCATACTTGCAAGGTAGAGGCTTGTATGGTTTGATTGACGGCACAGATATCAAACCCACATTACCAGAGGACCCAAATCAGCAACAATTGAGGGAGTTTAGACTTTGGAATGAGAGAGACAAAAGGGTTATATTCATTTTATCACAAAATATTCAAGATTCAATGGTAGGACACATACAAGATCTAGACACAAGTAGAGATGTTTGGCTTGCATTGGAAAGGTTGTATGCTACAGGTACAAGAGCAAGGAAGATTCAACTCAAAAATGAGTTGAATAACATAAAGAAAGATACAAGGACATCGGTCAATGATTACATATTGAAAGTTAAAGAGATTGCAGATCAACTAGGATCAATTCAAGCTCATGTGGAGGACGACGACTTGGTTGCACATACTCTCAACGGACTCAAAGATGATGAGAGATGGAAACCCTTCATTACTTCAGTTTATGTCAGAGGAGAATTACCAGATTTTGATCAACTTATTGCCCTCATGGTCACGGAGGAGATGAATCTAAATGGTTCTACTTCAAATAAAAAAGGATCTCAAGGACAAGCTCTTTATGTAGGATCATCAAGAGGTGGAAACAGAGGTGGAAGAGGTTCAAATAGAGGTCGAGGAAGAAGGAGCGATGATCAAAGGACTTCAAGTGGCTTCTTCAACACAAGAGGAAGAGGAAGATCAAGCGCTAGAGGTACGAGAGGCTACTACAACTACAACCAAAGACAAAGGAGTGAAGATAATAAGAATAATTGCTATATATGTGGAAGGTATGGACACTATGCCAAAGATTGTTATCAAAATGAAAATAATCAAGGTGGTAATCGAAGAGGAGGCTATTCAAGAAGAGGTAAACAACAAGGAAATTATGCAGTTGAAGGTAAAAGTGATGATTATGATTCTCTTCTTATGATGAATGTAGAACTAAGATGAATTGCAATAGCGATGTATGGTATGTAGATAGTGGTTGTTCTAATCACATGTCTCATGATGCTTCATGGTTTTCTAATATGCATAATCCGTCATGTAAAGGTCATGTTGAAACAGGAGATGATACAACACATAAGATTATGCAGGTTGGAGATGTTGTTATGCAGGATAAGAGCAAGACAAATTGCTTGAAGGATGTACTTTATGTGCCAACGATCACTAAGAATTTGATGTCGGTTGGTCAAATGGTAGAAAAAGGTCTACAAGTGAGATTTAATCATGCAGGTTGCTTCATTGAGGATCAAAAGCAAAGGAGGTTAATTGCTAGAGGTCAAAAACAAGGTAGATTGTTTACATTCAAGGTAAACCCAAATCATACAAACTATTTCTCTTATGGTATGCATCGAATAGCACAGCTTGATCTATGGCACAAAAGGATTGGACACATGAATGTACACAGGTTAAAGGAGCTATCAAAGAAGAGGATTGTTGAAGGATTACCTGATCTTACTAAGCAACATATGGTGCATCTTTGTGAAGCATGTCAAATGGGTAAGCAGAGTAGACAACCTTTCAAGCATTCAAGCTATGTAAGTGATGGTTTGCTAGATCTCATACACACAAATGTGTGGGGACCTACTAAAGAGGCATCCTTGGTTGGTAATAAGTACTATGTATCATTCATTGACGATCATAGTAGAATGAAATTTATGTATTTTATTAAACATAAGAGTGAGGTCTTTGATTGTTTCAAGAAGTTCAAATCATATGTCGAAAAGCAAACAGGAAGGTATATTAAGAAGCTAAGATCCGATGGAGGAGGAGAGTATTTCTCTCAAGCTTTTACTGATTTTTTGTATGATGAAGGTATCAAAAGAGAAGTTACATGCAGGTATACTCCACAACAAAATGGAGTCGCAGAAAGAAGAAACAGAATCATAGCAGAAGCATCTAGAAGCATGCTTAATGATATGTGTTTGCCTAATTATTTTTGGGCTGAAGCTGTTAGCACAAGTGTTTACATTATGAATAGAGTTCCGACTGCTGGAGTTCATCATTTGACACCATATGAGGTATGTCATGGAAGGAAACCAAGTGTAAGTCATTTGAAAGTATTTGGCTGTGTATGTTATGTACATGTACCTAGTGAGGTGAGATCTAAACTTGATGCAAAATCAGAAAAATGTATATTTATTGGTTATGCAGATACTCAAAGAGGATATAGATGCTATAATCCTCATACCAATAAGGTTTTTGTGTCAAGAGATGTAAACTTTGATGAATCACTTTCATGGTATGCAGATAAGAATTGTTTGCAGGTCATGGATGAAAATGAAGAAGGTGTGGTTGAAGGAGATGAATGCATAGTTCAGCCATCAGGAAGTTTAAATGATGAAAGGAGTGGTTTAGATGAAGAAAGAGGATCACCTTTCAATGGAAGATTAAGGCAAGAGTCGCCTCCAAGTGTTAAAAGTAAAGGTAAACTCAAACTTGTTGAAGTTAATGATGAAGGAGAGGAAATTAGTGATGTATGTGAGTATGGAGAATCATCAAAGGTTCCTAATAAGAAAGGAAGAGCATCTACATTGGAGGTAAGAAGAACTTCAAGAGTAAGTAAGCAACCTCAAAGGTATACTTATGAATCTTTCATG
This sequence comes from Ceratopteris richardii, assembly GCA_020310875.1. Classification (NCBI taxonomy): domain Eukaryota; kingdom Viridiplantae; phylum Streptophyta; class Polypodiopsida; order Polypodiales; family Pteridaceae; genus Ceratopteris; species Ceratopteris richardii. The sequence goes on from CM035419.1 coordinate 41,914,575, forward strand.
AATACTCATTATGCTTTTATGACAAAAGTTGAGCAGGAAAATGAACCCACATGTTATGATGAGGCCAAAGGAGATGAAAAGTGGGAGAAAGCAATGAGAGAAGAAATGGAAGCACTACAGGATAACAAGACTTGGAATCTAGTTCCAAGTACACCAAAGCAAAAGGTAATTGGTTGCAAGTGGGTTTTTAAGATTAAAAGAAATAGTGATGGTAGTGTGTCTAGATATAAGGCTAGACTTGTAGCAAAAGGATATAATCAAACTCAAGGTGTGGACTATGAGGAAACATTTAGTCCAGTAGCAAATATGGCAACGGTGAGAACTTTGTTGGCTTTAGCTACAAGTAAAAGGTGGAATATATATCAACTTGATATAAAGAATGCCTTTCTTAATGGTGAGTTAAATGAAGAAGTGTATATGTCACAACCAGATGGTTATGTGGATGCAAAATGTCCTAATCATGTATGCAGGTTAAAGAAGGCATTGTATGGTCTTAAGCAGGCACCAAGGGCATGGAATGCAAGGTTGGTAAAGTATCTTATGCTGCAAGGATACACAGCGAGTCATGCTGATCCTTCACTTTTGTTGGGGCTTCACTCACTAATTAGGCATGGATATATGAAGACATATGAAGACATATGATGGAGGAAAGAAGAAGTGAAGAAAAGACTTACAAAAAATCAAGCCTAAGTGAAGGGACAATTTCACTATTGTAAATTAGTGCAAAATTAGAATCTAGTTTTTCATTTGATCTTCAGAACTTACGAGTTCAAGTCTAGAAGAGTGTAAACCATAGGTATATAAGTTAATTTGAGTCAAAAATATGTAAGAGAGAACTCAATTTTGTAATCTGAGTGAGTAGAGAAAAGTCGTGTAATTTCTGAGAGAGATGGTGAGAGAAAACTTCTGAGTCTGAGAGAGTTTTCCATGGCTGTGAGCAAAATTAGGCCAAGCCATTTTGTACACATCTTCTCTGATAATCAACACATGTTTGTGTAGAAGGATTGAGTCTAATTCCTCTTGTACATTGAGTTCTAAGTCATTTTATATGACTATGTAAGGTAGTTGACAGATACGAATTTTCTGGCGCACATTTGACTGATCTTCTGAAGGTCAGATCTCGAAGCATACTGTAAAGTTTTTGGTAAGTGATAGCTCATTTTAAAGCTACTATCCTCAACTACTTTTGGTCAAAAGATCTTTAAGAAATGGGACGCATACTCAGAGAAATCAGCTTAAGAGTGAAGGTATGTCAAATCGATGAAGTCAAATTTCAGTTTTCAGACATAGTGGAAAGATTGAAGCAAAATCAGAAGATTTTGAAGTTATTACTTGAAAGTTTTGTTTGTTATATGTTGCTTAACATTAGCAAGAACTTCTCTTAGCAAGTGATCAAAAGATTTGGAAAAGATTGAGCTAATACAGGTCAGATTGAAGGATTGAAGAAAAGGCGCAGATTTCTGTGAAGTGAAATTTTGATTTTCATCAAGTTCAGAGTTAAAGGTTCAAAAGTTGAGTATTGCTAAGCTAATGGTGGTTATGGAGGTTTTCTAATACCACATTAGTTTGGTTCTTGTGGTGTTTTACACACCAACAAGTGGTATCAGAGCAGATAAGGTCCTCGAGAGTAAAGGAAGAACAGATACAAGAAGTTTTGAAGAGTTCTTTATCAAAGAAAGTGGAAGCTGAGGTGTTCAACAAACAAAAGTCATTAGAAGATTATTTCGAAGTTTCTTCCAAGGGTAAAGGTCTACAAAAGGTATCATTCTTTATCTTTATACTTACAGGTTGAAACAGAAGCAAGGATACCATGGCAGATCATGTATCCATTGACAAATTGGACAGAGATAACTATCCTGCTTGGGTAATGAGGATGGAAGCCTTACTTATGAGTAAGGATCTAATGGTATATGTGACAGGTGAAGAAGAGAAGCCTAAATTTGAAGATGAAAGTCATCCAAGAAAAGAAGAGCTAGAAGCTTTGAAGCTATGGCAGAAGAGAGATGCAAGTGCAAGAGCTTATATATATAACACTATTACAGATCATTTGTTGCCACATATCAGAGGTTTAGAAACAGCTGAAGATATTTGGAATGCTTTGGAAGATCACTTCCAAAACACTACTAAAGCTAGGAAAGCTAGCTTATGGTCAGAGTTCACCACATTCAAGAAAAAGCAAAATCAGAGCATTAGTGATTATGTCACTAAGATGAAGGACTTGGCAGATAGCCTTGGATCTATTGATGAGGATATTGAAGATCATAGGTTGATAGCACAATTACTTGCAGGGTTAAGAGGTGATGAGAGATGGAAGCCCTTTGTACTTTCAACAGAACTCTCATTAAACCATTATGTGCCAGAACTGAATCAATTACTTGGATTGATGCTCACATTTGAGCAAGACTTGAAGTCAGATGGAGACAAAAGTCAAAGTTCTGCAATGTATATGAAGAACAAAAAGAAAGGAGATAAAGGCAAAGCAAAGGATGAAGAAGAATCAACAACTCAAGCAAATTATGCAAGAGGAAGAGGTTTTGGCAGAGGTAAAGGTCGAGGAAATGGAAGAGGTAGAGGTAATCAGAACAATAACAAGAAGACATGTTGGATTTGTGGATTGAGCAATCATCTAGCATATGATTGTTGGCACAATCAACAAGGAGCAAGCCAAAATCAGAACAACAATGGCAGAGGAAGAAGTGCAAGGTTTCAGAATCAATTTCAAAGAGGAAGACAGAATTCAAGAGGAAGTTATGGAAGAGGTGGTGGAAGAAATTGGAATCAGAACCAATCTTACAACACCACATATTACAATTATGCAAATGATACACAGAATGACAACCATACAACATTGATGATGAATTCAATAAGTTCATCAGAGAAGGAGGATCTCAAGGTATTTTATATTGACTCTGGTTGTTCAAATCATTTGTCAGGTAATATAGAATTATTGTCAGAATTGGAAGAAGGCAATTCAAGTCATACAGTACAAACAGGTGACAATACAAAACATAGTGTGCATTCAATTGGAAAAGTGAAGTGCAGGAGTGGAGCTGATTTATTAACAAATGTTTTGTATGTTCCAACAATACCAAAGAATTTGATTAGTGTTGGACAAATAGTGGAGAAAGGTTTTCAAGTCAGATTTACAAATGAAGGAGTATTTGTTGAAGATCCAGAGGATGCATACAAACCTATTGTTTGTGGTAAGAAGGAAGGTAGACTTTTTATTCTCAAAGTGCAAGGAAATGTTGGTCAAGCCTTAATCACACATGGTGATGAAGTAATTACAGAGTTAGATCTTTGGCATAAGAGATTGGGACATTTCAATGAAAGAGGAATCAAAACTATGGTGGAGAACCAATCTGTAATGGGACTACCAAATGTGAAGAATCAACATATGATATACAAGTGTGAAGCTTGTCAGATGGGAAAAGCTCATAGACTACCATTTCAGAAGAAAGGTTTCAAGCATGATGGTTTGCTTGAACTCATACATACAGATGTATGGGGACCAACAAAAGAAGGTTCAATAAATGGATCTAGGTATTATGTTTTGTTTATTGATGATGCTACAAGGTGGATAACCCTTTATGTTCTAAAGGAAAGATCAGAAGTTTTTGGAGCCTTCAAACATTTTCATGCTTATGCAGAAAGAGTTACAGGTCACAAACTCAAGAGGCTAAGATCTGATGGAGGGGGAGAATACTTCTCTCAAGAGTTTAATGACTATCTTTGGAATGCAGGTATCAAGAGAGAAATAACTTGCAGGTATACACCTCAACATAATGGGGTGGTAGGAAGGAGAAATAGAACATTGGTTGAATTTGCAAGAGCAATGTTAAAAGAAAAGAGTTGCCCTAATTATCTTTGGGCTGAGGCTGTAAATACAGCTACATACCTTGTGAATAGGCTACCATGTGGAGCTTTAAATGGTATGACCCCTTATGAAGCTTGGTGGGGTAAGAAACCAACACTTGACCATTGTAAAGTGTTTGGTTCAATTGCCTATGCTTATGTGCCATCACAACTCAGACATAAGCTTGAACCAAAGGCAGAAAAATATGTGTTTATTGGATATGATGAAAAGCAAATGGGTTATAGGCTATGGAGTCCTTTAACTAAACATTTTATTGTTTCCAGAGATGTGACTTTTGATGAACAGAAGAGTTGGTATGCAGATAAAGATTGTGATCTTGAAACATTTGAAGAAGAGATAAGAAGGAGTGCAAGAGGTAAGTCACATATGCAGATAGATGGAGATGAAGAACATATGCAAGCAAGCACATCAAGAGTTGAATCATATAGAAGGAATGAAGATGGACCAATATTTGATGAAGAACTACATCCAGATATACATGAAGATTGTGAGCCAAGAAGGTCAACCAGAATGAGGAAGCAACCTACAAGGTATTCATATGATACTTCTTACTTGACTCAGAAAAATTATGCTTACATGGTTAAGGAAGATGAAGAACCTCAAAGCTATGATGAAGCAAAGGGTAAGAGACAATGGGAAGTAGCAATGAAGGAAGAGTTTGATGCACTTGAAGAGAACAAAACTTGGGAACTTGTTCCAAAGCCTAATGGTAAGAAAGTGATTGGAAATAAATGGGTTTACAAAATTAAGAAGCATGCAGATGGAACTATAGCCAGATACAAAGCCAGATTGGTGGTTAAAGGCTATGCTCAAACTTTTGGCATAGATTATGATGAGACATTTAGTCCTGTGGCAAAGATGTCAACCATAAGGACAATCATTGCCATTGCAGCATCAAAAGGATGGACATTGAGTCAATTGGACATTAAGAATGCATTTTTGAATGGATATATATCAGATGAGGTTTACATGGAGCAACCTCAAGGGTTTGCAGATCATAAGTTTCCAAATTATGTTTGCAGGTTGAGAAGAGCACTTTATGGTTTGAAGCAAGCTCCAAGAGCTTGGAATTATAGACTTGTAAAGTATCTTAATGATCTTGGATATCAAAGTTCAAAGGCAGATGCAAGTTTACTTATCAAAAGAACAGATGAAGGTATGATCTACATTTGTATATATGTAGATGATATTATAATTACAGGTACCTCAAATGAAGGAATCAAGGAGGTGAAGAAGTTACTTGAGAAGGAATTCAAGATAAGTGATCTAGGAAAATTGTCATATTTTCTTGGAATGGAAATCACTTATGCAGAACATGGCATCTATGTATCACAAGAAAGGTATCTCTTGAATCTTCTAAAGAAGTTTAATATGGAGAATTGCAGAGAGGCATCAACACCACTAGAGGTCAATCATAAACTCAGTAGATATGATGGTGCAGAGTTCAAAGACATAAGAAAGTATCAATCTTTAGTGGGAAGTTTGATCTATGCTACATTAACAAGGCCTGATCTTAGTTATGCAGTTGGTGTCCTTTATCAATTCATGCATTGTCCAAAGGATCCACATTGGATTGCAGGTCAAAGAGTCCTTAGATATATCAAAGGGACTTTGAAAGAAGGATTGTATTATGCTTTTACATCAAATATAAGATTGAGAGCCTATAGTGATTCAGATTGGGCAGGAAGTCAAGATGACAGAAGATCTACCCATGGCTATATGATATACATTGGAGAGAAGCTTGTGAGTTGGTGTTCAAAGAAACAACACACAATGGCTTTATCATCTACAGAAGCTGAATACAAAGGACTTGTGGAAGCAGCAAAAGACGTAATATGGATGCAGGCATTATTCAAAAGCTTGGGAATTGGTCAAGGTACACCCATCATTCATGGAGAAAACATGAGTTCATTATATCTTGCAGCAAATCCTGTATTTCATGCAAGGACAAAGCACATAGAAATACAGTATCATTTTCTTAGAGAAAAGGTAATGGAGAAAGAGATTGAAGTGGTATACACTTCTACAAAAGATCACATTGCAGATATTATGACAAAAAGCTTGGATGGAGTGAAGACAAGTAGGTTCAAGGAGATGGCAGGAATAAAAGAGAAGAAGACTATGTGAAGAAGTCAAAATATGCTAATTAGTGATTGAGGGGGAGCTGTTGGGGCTTCACTCACTAATTAGGCATGGATATATGAAGACATATGAAGACATATGATGGAGGAAAGAAGAAGTGAAGAAAAGACTTACAGAAAATCAAGCCTAAGTGAAGGGACAATTTCACTATTGTAAATTAGTGCAAAATTAGAATCTAGTTTTTCATTTGATCTTCAGAACTTACGAGTTCAAGTCTAGAAGAGTGTAAACCATAGGTATATAAGTTAATTTGAGTCAAAAATATGTAAGAGAGAACTCAATTTTGTAATCTGAGTGAGTAGAGAAAAGTCGTGTAATTTCTGAGAGAGATGGTGAGAGAAAACTTCTGAGTCTGAGAGAGTTTTCCATGGCTGTGAGCAAAATTAGGCCAAGCCATTTTGTACACATCTTCTCTGATAATCAACACATGTTTGTGTAGAAGGATTGAGGCTAATTCCTCTTGTACATTGAGTTCTAAGTCATTTTATATGACTATGTAAGGTAGTTGACAGATACGACTTTTCTGGCGCACATTTGACTGATCTTCTGAAGGTCAGATCTCGAAGCATACTGTAAAGTTTTTGGTAAGTGATAGCTCATTTTAAAGCTACTATCCTCAACTACTTTTGGTCAAAAGATCTTTAAGAAACGGGACGCATACTCAGAGAAATCAGCTTAAGAGTGAAGGTATGTCAAATCGATGAAGTCAAATTTCAGTTTTCAGACATAGTGGAAAGATTGAAGCAAAATCAGAAGATTTTGAAGTTATTACTTGAAAGTTTTGTTTGTTATATGTTGCTTAACATTAGCAAGAACTTCTCTTAGGAAGTGATCAAAATATTTGGCAAAGATTGAGCTAATACAGGTCAGATTGAAGGATTGAAGAAAAGGCGCAGATTTCTGTGAAGTGAAATTTTGATTTTCATCAAGTTCAGAGTTAAAGGTTCAAAAGTTGAGTATTGCTAAGCTAATGGTGGTTATGGAGGTCTTCTAATACCACATTAGTTTGGTTCTTGTGGTGTTTTACACACCAACAACTTTATGTAAAACATGTAGATGGCATGTGTGTCTATGTATGCATTTATGTGGATGACTTGTTGATTACAGGGAATGATGCAAAAGCAATTGATGAGATAAAAGGTAATTTGGGAAAGGAATTTAAAATTTCAGATCTTGGTTTGCTCAGATACTTTCTTGGGATTGAAATTGTGTATAGCGATGAAGGTATGTGGTTGATACAAAGAAAGTAGTGGTTGATACAAAGAAAGTATATATGTGATATGCTGAAAAGGTTTGGTATGCAGGAATGTAAATTTGTTTCTACTCCAATGGAATGTAATGTAAAGCTAAGCGCAAAGGAAGGTGATGAGTTGCATGATATGAATGTATATAGATCCATGGTAGGATCTTTGATTTATGCAATAAAAACTAGACCTGATATATGTTATGCAGTAGGAGTATTGTCACAGTTTATGCATGAACCTAGAGTACCTCATATGCATGCAGTGAAAAGAGTGCTTAGGTATTTGAAAGGTACCATGAATAAAGGATTATTTTATAGTCATGATGCTGATCTAACTCTTAAAGTCTTTAGTGATGCAGATTGGGCTGGAAGCAAAGATGACAGAAGATCCACAAGTGGATATGTGGTAATAGCAGGAAACAAGACATTAACATGGAGTTCAAAGAAACAGCCTACAGTTGCTTTATCTTCTACAGAGGCTGAGTATAGAGGTTTAGCATTGGCTACTACTGAGGTTATGTGGTTAAAAAGTTGTTTCATGATTTGAATGTGCAGGTTGATGTACCACTGATATATGGGGATAACTTGAGCAGCATTCATATGACCTCAAATCCTATTTTTCATGCTAGAACAAAGCATATAGAGATTCACTATCATTATGTTCGAGAGAAGGCCATGAACTATGAAGTGCAGGTTTCTTTTGTTGGAACAAAGGATCAAGTTGCAGATATCTTCACCAAATCCTTGGATGGACCAAAGCTTCAAAGATTCAACTATATTCTTGGCATGAAGGAAATACCCTTTGAAACTTGAGGGGGAGAATGTTGCGAACATTTGTTTTATGTAGGGTACAAGTTTCAAATTATGTAAATACCTTTGGGAAGTCTTCACATACTTCAAGAAGGCTCATATTATTCATAAAATGTAGCAAAAATACCACGTGAGTTGTAGAACATGGTGAGTCAAATTAGTGAGTCACAAGGGAGCTTCAGTGGTGTCCTAGTGGAAGGTCGATGTGGCTAGTTCTCAAAGTCCATCAATACTTTGCTTATTTGAGAACTTGAGTCATGTAATACCTCCATCCAAGTGTCTACCACGAATTTAGATGTATTAGGAAGGTTTTAGATTAGTTTCCCATGCTATAAAAAGAGGAGAAAAGTCGTGATCTTGTGGGATGTCCAAGAGAGTCATATGTGTATCTCTACACTGATGTAGTTTTGTATGCAGAGATTGCAGAGCTTGTATCTCCCTCCTTATATATCCAAATTACATGTTTGATAGCTCATTGGAAAGATCGTACTGTCTAGTTTCGTCCTGTAAATTTTCATAATCATTGGATTTGTGAGCTGAGAGCAATACTCTCTGCAAGTAGTGTGTGTTCTCTGTTTTTTATCCCTGCTGAAGGTCTCCATTAAACCTCAAACTTGTAGAGGTCATATCTCCTTGTGTATGTATCCAAATCATGTGTTCTTTGGCTTGTTAGAAAGCTCTTTAAGTCTAATTGTGTTCTGGAAAGTGTCAAAGTCATTGGAGTTGTGAGTTAAGAGAAGTAGTCTCTGCAAGTGATGTGTGTCCTCAGGTTCATCTCTGTTTCAAGGTCTCCATTAAAGCTGCATATTGCAGAGGTCATAGCTCATTGTGTATTTATTCATTTGAGGTGTTCTATATCTTGTTGGAAAGCTCTTAGAGTCTAGTTTATGTGTGTGAAACATTTTTGGAAAATTCCAAGTGAGTAAAGAGAAATTTTCTCTTCAAGAAAATTGGTCTGTGCATACAAGTTTGTGAAAAAGTCAACTAGGTCCTGTTGGGTTTCACCTACTTCTAGCTGTACTTTGGAGATCAATAAACTCCAACATTATGGGCAAAGGATTGTGGGGATTAGTGAGTGGCATGGAGGCAATGTCTCATGTACATGATCCACCACTTCAAGGGCAGGTCAAGACACTGAAGGAAAGGATAGAAAGGGATAGGAGAGTCATATTCATTTTATCTCAACACATAAGCAATACCACAATATGGCATATACAAGACTTGGACACATCCAAGAAGGTTTAGGAGACCGTGGAGAGATTGAAATCTTCATCAACCAATTAAAGGAAGATTCAGCTCAAGAATGAGCTTAATAAGCTTAGGAAAGTACCAAGTATTAACATAAATAAGTACAAGTTAAAGGTTAAGGAGCTTGCAGATGTCATAGGCTTAGATGGGAGCTAAATTGAGGATGATGATCTTATCATGCACACTCTTAATGGCTTGAGAGAGGATGAAAGGTGGAAAGCATTCACCACATCAGTTTCTGTGAGGGATTCCCTACCAGAATTTGATCAATTAGTCACATTGATGGTGATTGAGGAGCTAAACAAAGGATCTTCACAATCAAAGGGTAGCCAAGTCCAAGTTTCTATGCAGATAGAGGGAAAGGAAAAAAGGGTGGACAAAACTCCCAAGCCAACAGGAGAGGAAGGTCAAACTCAAGCTCAAGCAACCAGGAAAGCTCCAACCAAAGCTTTGGATCAAGAGGAAGAGGAAGGAGTAGAGGAAGATGACATGGAAGAGAAGCATCCAATGTAGAATGCTACAATTGTGGAAAATCGGGTCATTTTGCAAAAGATTGTTGGCCCAAAGGAGGAGGCAATCAAGGATACAAAATGATCCAAGGTAGTTATGCTAGTACTGCAGCAAATTTTCAAAATGAGATTCTTATAATGTATGGGTCAAGTGAAAGAGTCGATTCAGATTTTACATGGTACATTGATAGTGGTTGTAGCAACCATATGAGTTGCAATAAAGATGTTTTCTTTAATCTACAATCTCCCATCACTCAAGGACATGTAGAGATAGGGGATGACACTGAGCACAAAATTACACCTTTGGGAGATGTTGCATTGAATGGATCCCAAAGCTCCAAGGTTTTGAAGGATGTGTTGCATGTGCCAACCATCACAAAGAACTTGGTATTGGTAGGTCAAATGTTTGAAAGAGGTTATGAGGTGAGGTCCAATGATCAAGGATGTTTTGTTGAAGACCCCATGTAGGACAACAAGCTCATAGCAAAAGGAAAGAAATAAGGAAGACTCTTCACCATGGAGGTAAAGCCATCAACCCCTCACACTGTCTACTTGTCAATTGGAAATAAACAGATTGCAAAAATCAACTTATGGCATAAAAGAATTGGACACATAAACCTCAAAAACCTAGTGGATAAGGAAACATGGAAGTATATAAAGACTCCACACACACACACACACACACACACATATATATATATATATATATATATATATATATATATATATATATATATATATATATATATATATATATATATATATATATATATATATATATAGGATTGAGGGGGAGAGTATTTTTCAAATGAATTTTTAGATTTTCTACATGACCATGGCATCAAAAGGAAATTCACTTGCAGGTATACACCTCAACAAAATGGGGTGGTGGAGAGGAAGAATAGATACATAATAGAAGTGGCTAGAGCTTTGTTAAATGAAATGAATGTTCCTAACTCTTATTGGGCTGATGCAACAAATACTGCCATATACATCATGAATAGGTGTCCAACCTCAGGAGTACATGGATTTACACCTTGAAGCTTGGTGTGGTAAGAAACCCAATGTTGAAGCTCAAGGTCAAGGACAAAGCATGGAAGCGCATCAAGGAAGTGGACACACAAGAAGAAGGAGCTAGTAGGGAGCTCCAAGAAGCACCTGTCAAATTTTCAGATGAAATCCCTATAAAAATAGTGATTATTATCACTAAAAACCATTGTAAATACCATTTTCCATTTTTGTAACTCCATTTTGTTCAAATCGAGGAGTCCTCGAGCTTGAGGAGTATCAGAACTACCATCCTACCAATTTTCATAATTTTTAGACTCCGTTTGAGCCCCCAAATAAGCCCTGGAACCTATTTTTTAACTAGGCCGGACACTAGGTCTGGACAGGGCCAAAACCACTCAAAAACTATAAAAAGGGCTTGTTGAGGGAGAGTCAAGTAAAAAGAAGAAAAGAAGAAGACAACGAAAGAAGCAGCTTCACTAAAAGGAAATATCTAAAGATATATCTCTGCAAGAAGCCCCGCAGGGGCGCAACACCCATCTCTGCAGAGAGCCCGGCAATGGCACACACACCAAGGAAAAGCACGCAGCTGAGAGGAGGAACCAGGGTCAACAAGTATTCCATATGTGGGTGCTTCAACCTCTTGAGTTATAGAGGATTAAGATCAAGGCTTACGAGCTACATCCGCATATGTGCACTAATGGCGTGCGTGGCAAACCGAATCAACCAGCTTGGAGTAATGCAACCAGGTCCGATGTGTGCAACCAGGACAAATCAGAGCGCCTCTAAAACGTAATGTAAGATCAAGAATCAGGCAATACTGACCACTGGATGCGTGCGGACAACAAACTGAGGACAAGAAGCAAAGCCTGTCAAGGGACGACAGAGATGAAGAGGGGGAGAGTGTTGTAGAGCTAAAGAAAGCACAAAGCAGAGAAAAAGACGGGCCCCAAAATTTTTCCGATTTGGACATCATATTTTTGTATCATAATCATTCTTGTAATATATTTTCCATTGTAAATGCACTAAAGGAGTCCTCTAGATGCATCCCCACAGAAGATTAGAGATTTACCCATGTAAAATAGTAGGAAATTAGTCTTTTAGTGAATAAAGTGCCGGTCTCTTGTGTGAAAGGACCATTTTTAGGGCACTAGTATATAAGTCAAATGTGACTCTTTGTAAAGAACTTTTTGCCATTGTGAGAATAGAGAGCACAGAAATTCGAATTTGTGTCTTCTTCACTCCATATCTCCTTCTCTGTGAGCTTGTATGCATGTGTATTGCTTGGAAAGAGTGCTTGTAAGTGTTGTCTATCCATGAAAGTGTTTATTTTCTGTAGGTAAGGTGTGTGTGAAGTGTAGGAAGTGCTGATGTGTAGGAAAGTATTCCTGCGACTCAGTATTTTGCTCATAACTTGAAGTAGGAGTGTCCGAATTGAGTGAAACCACTGCCATTGGATGCGTCTTCTTGAGAGCTTCGAAACGCATATGCTATTCACTATATTTGGAGCTCGGAGCTGGGCGAAAAGTCCAAAATACTGACGGCTGCTGCACCAAGTATCGTTTCGCCATGACCAACAGTTGAAGCTTGTTTGGATAAGTCTTTGTCTTATTTACACTCTTTGAGCAGTTCATTTGCATTGATGATCACATGATTGCATGTCCTCATACACTCGGCTAGGTTTGCATACTCCTTGGATTGATAATTAAAAGCGTGTATCCCCACTATATGCACTTGAGAGGGGATTGAGGTATAGTCTCTCTCTCCGCAAGTCCCTAAGTTGGTACTTAGGTCAACACACTTTTTGGCACCGTTGCCGGGGAGTGACGAATCAAACCGAGGCATTCGTGTGATGGTAAGTAGCTTTTTTGCATTGAAGTAAGTGGAGGAGTGGAAATTTTCTCTTCTTTGGTAAGTCACTTTCAACCGCACTTGCTACTTCTCATTCTGGGAGTGTGTGTAGTGAGTTGTTAGTTTAGGGAAGTGAGTGAAGTGAGTAGAGTAGGAGTAGTGAGAGAGTAGGTCAAGTCCGGAGAGTAGGAGTTAGTCTTTGTTCAGTAAAGGTTTCTTTTTGAAAGCAAAAAAAATCCCAAGTATAAAAGCCAAAAAGAGTCATTTTGCAAATCACTTGCCTAGAAAGCAAGTATCGTGAGTTGCAGTGTCGAGTATCGTGAGTGCTGCGTCAGAGATCGCGTGGGAGCAACTAGGCTATCTGAGGCTACACAGAGCAAGGGGAAGTGATAAAGGAGTTGGAAGAGCCTCCAAGGTGAGCACATTATTGCTGTGTGGTGATCTCTTCTCTGTAAATCAAATTTTTGGAACAAACGATCTGCGTCAGGTATTGTTTAGGAGTTGCAGAGGTTATAAAGTGTGATTTGAATGATACAAAGAGTGAGGAGAGGGTAGGAGACCTTATAAAACATCTGTGTGTAATCAAAACTTGAAAAATCTTAGCAAAAATTTTGAAAAAGGGTCAAGTATCGTTTTGCTCCCGCAGTCGAGTATCGCGATACTTAGCAAGTATTGTTTTGCTCCTGTGGTTGAGTATCGTGATATTTCCCTCCGATCGTGTATCGTTTCATACCGATCGCGATACTTGGTCAGAGATCGTTTTTTACCAGCGATCGTTTCCTCAGCGATCATCTCTGAGAGATCGTTTTGACAGCGATCGTTCCTCTGAACGATCTTGTGCCAAAGATCGTCCCTCAAAGATCGTCAATCGTGCATCGTATGGTCTTCAGAGATCGTGATACTTGATCAGTGTCGTGTATCGTCAGGGGCAAGTATCGCTTCGGTCAGGTATCGTGTATCGTCACTCTTATCGATTGTGTATCGTTTGGTTTAGCGATCGCGATACCTAACAAGTATCGTGTATCGTTTTGCCAGCGATCGTCTGCGAAAGATCGTTTTTTGAGGTATCGTTTTGTGAGAGATCGTGTATCGTTTGGTTCAGCGATCGGGATACCTAACAAGTATCGTGTATCGTTTTGCTAGCGATCGTCTACGAAAGATCATTTTTTGAGGTATCGTTTTGTGAGAGATCGTGTATCGTTAGGTGGAAGTATCGTGTATCGTCTGTGTTCAAGTATCGAATATCGTTTGGGATCAAATATCGTGTATCGTCTGTGTTCAAGTATCGAATATCGTTTGGGATCAAATATCGTGTATCGTCTGGTCTTCAGAGATCGCGATACTTGATCAGTGTCGTGTATCGTAGGATCAGAAGTATCGTGTATCGTTTGGAGCGAAGTATCGTTTGTACTAAAGATCGTTTTGATCAAAGATCGCGATACCTAACAAGTGTCGTGTATCGTTTTGTCAGCGATCGAGTATCGTCTGTAGTCAGAGATCATGGAAATCGGAGGTTAAGTATCGTGACTTGAAAAGTTATTTTCAGTCAATTTTTAGCCAACCTTCTTCCTAGAATTTTGACCCTTAGTGAAGAATCCTAGAGGCTAGAAGATTACAAGGACTGATTAGAGTTGTTAGGTGGATGAACCTGAGATCCGGAAGAGTGCTAAGTAGTCGAAGAAGTGTCATATCTTCGGTAGGAAGTGCTGCCCAGGCTAGTCACCACTCCATTTACTCAGAAACCTCTAGTGATTCGGAAGGGGAATTACACATGGCTTCGGAAGACATGCAAGGTCCAACGCCAAAAAGGAATTTCATGTCCACTGTTGAGGGGGATTACGGTACCTCCTTACAATATGTGTCCACCAATGCCCAGGAAATCCCAATCTACCTGGATGGGTTAAACAGATCTGTTGCTAGGATGGTAACTTCCCAGAATGCCACAATTGTGCCCAGTCCTGCTGTCAAGTACGAAGGAGGAGCATATGTAGACAAGATTGGTCATATCTATATCGTGACTGAATTTCCTGAGAGAATCAATGAGAGAGGAGAGTTTGTGGACCCCAACAACTCCGAAAGAACACAACCTGAAGAGTCTGTGTCTACCCCGAGGGGCAGGTCTCAAGTGTCACGGGTCTTGAGAGGAGATTTGATACCTCAAGATGATTACCTGTTGGAAGTCTATATGATCCGTGGATCAGACCTGTTGCTTCAAACTGACTTACCGGCCCCAGGGAGAGAAGAAAGCCCCATGACATTTTATGAGTTGAAAGACCCAGATGATGAAACTAGACTTACTTACTTGGATAAGGATCAAAGGAGATATTGACCTGTGAGTGCCTTAGACAGGGCTCGACTAAGATACATGGGTACGCCTGTATTTCCTCAGAGAGGTCAGGCAACTACTTCACAAAATCCTTTTGGGAATCAACATGAAACAGAGCAAACCACATTAGGACAGACCAGTCAACGAAGTGTGCCCAACCATACTCATGTACAGTTTGCAACTCCAGGAGTGCACACACACAATCAGGCCCACGCAGGGATAGGGAACCAGTACCGACCACCAGCAAGACCACAACCACCGGTAGGAAGACAGCTGGGAGTACCGCCATTACAACCAGCTATCCCAGTCTTCCCTGTGATGCCCAGACCACCTGAACCAATGAGAAGGCTGAGACCTATCCAAGTAGCTAAGTGTGTAAGAGACCATTATGATGGGCTGGGAGAGCCATATGATCATATCGCAAAATTTAAACAAGTTCTAAGAGCGGAGCAAGTAGAGGACTTCTTTGTGCAGTATGAGTCTTTTGGGCTCACTGTTGAAGCTCAAGATCAAGGACAAAGCATGGAAGCGCATCAAGGAAGTGGACACACAAGAAGAAGGAGCAAGTAGGGAGCTCCAAGAAGCACGTGTCAAATTTTCAGAAGAAATCCCTACAAAAATAGTGATTTTTATCACTAAAAACCATTGTAAATACCATTTTCCATTTTTGTAACTCCATTTTGTTCAAGCCGAGGAGTCCTCCAGCTTGAGGAGTATTAGAACTACCATCCTATCAATTTTCATAATTTTTAGACTCCGTTTGAGCCCCCAAATAAGCCTTGGAACCTATTTTTTAACTAGGCCGGACACTAGATCTGGACAGGGCCAAAACCACTCAAAAACTATAAAAAGGGCTGGAGAGCTCATTTTTGGGGGTAGCTTGTTGTAGATTTCAGCTTTGTAAGAGAGCTCTTGGATAATTGAAGATCTTCCATTGTTCCACTCCTTGCTCTTACTTTGTGCGCGTGTGTGTGTATGTGTGTGCATACTTGTGTGCTTTCAGTCACGCAGTTGTGCCATCACTTGCTCACGGTCTTCATACCGGTCCTCACGTCTCCACGGATTGACATTTATGAGGTGTATCTCCTCACGTTGGTACTCACCATTGTGCTAGAGTGACACCAAATTTGGCGCCGTTGTCGGGGAGAGAGCTTGGAGGACGAGCGTGTGACGGTAAGACGTAGAGTAGCGACGTTGGAAGGTAAAGAAATCATCATTTTCAGTTCAGTTTTTGAATTTTCCTTCTTCTTCATCTTCATCATCATCACCATCTCCACCTGCCTTCATCTTCTCAGTTTTTTCCATTGTTTAGAGTACATTCACCTTGTTTTTACTTGTGGTTGTGAGCAAGAAGCTTAGAGAGGGTGCAGAACAGAGGCGCTGAAGAAGTAGCACCAAAACAACTAAAAATCTGAGTGAATAGCCCCGGACAAGACTAAACCTGCGCCAAGTATCGTGAGAGCTGCGCCAGAGATCGCGAGTGAGCAATCGGGCAACCGGGGGTTACACAGAGCAAGGGGAAGTGACAAAGAAGTTAGAGAGGCTCTCAAGGTGAGCAAACACCCATTTAATCTACAAATTCTCAGTAAATTAAGCTTGGAAAGGAAAACGATCTGCGTCAGGTATCGTTTGGTACTGACAGAGGTGAAAAGGAGTGATTTGGGGTGATACAGAGAGTGAGGAGAGGAGAGAGGAAAGAGTAGAGCATGTGTACAACCAAAACTTAGAAAAAATCTTTCCCAAAATTTGTCTAAGGGTCAAGTATCGTTTGGCTTCCGCGGTCGAGTATCGCGATACCTGACAAGTATCGTGAATCTCCTGTGGTTGAGTATCGCGATATTTCCCAGCCATCGTGTATCGTTTCGGCTAGAGATCGTTTTGGCCAGAGATCGCGATACTTGAGAGGTATCGTGTATCGTTCAGGCCAAAGATCGTTTCGGCCAAAGATCGTGTATCGTTTGGCTTAAGTATCGTCTATCGCTTCTCAGAGATCGCGATACTTACCAAAGATCGCGTATCGTTTTGTTCAGGTATCGTCGATCGTTTTGAGCCAAGTATCGAGTATCGTTGGTGCCAAAGATCGTTCCAATCAAAGATCGCGATATTCACCAGCGATCGTGTATCGTTTGGTTCATAGGTCGTGTATCGTCTGCATTAGAGATCGGTATCGTTTCGGTCGAAGATCGGTATCGTTTATCAGAGATCGCGATATTTATTAGAGATCGGGTATCGCCTAAGTCAGAGATCGTGTATCGTTTTCTTCCAAATATCGAGTATCGTCTTGAGTTAAGTATCGTTTTGCCTGAGTATCGTGATAGTCAAGTATCGTGTAGCGTTATACAGCGATCGCGATACCTATCAAAGATCGTGTATCGTGGAGTTTGCTCGCGATACTTGTTGAAGATCGTGTATCGCCTACTTCAAGTATCGCGATACATACCAAGTATCGTGTATCGAGTTCCTCAAGTATCAAGTATCGTGTCCTACAAATGTCGTGTATCGCCTGATTTGAAGCATTTCCTGAGAGGCCCTGTTTCCCTGTTTTAAACCCTAAAACCCTGAACTGGCATAACTTTCTCATACGAAATCCGTTTGCTGTGATTTTGGTTTTGTTGGAAAGCTCGTGGGAGATTAGAAAACCAAGGTGTTCCAAAGGATTTTGAGCAATAGAAGAGAACTTTGGGACTAGAAGCCAAGGCTTATGAACCTGAGATCTGGCAGACACTTAGGCAAGGATAGAAAAAGCATTAGGTCATCTGAGGCTAGTGTCAACCATACAGCCAAGTCTTGGGCTGAACAGCTTAGTGGTTATCCTTACACACGAAGTTCAGAAACTAGTGACTCGGAAATGTATTTTAGCATGGAGAGACCCACACGTGGCTCAGGCACTGCCTATTTACAGACACCAGAAGGTCCTTATAAGACCCAATTGGAGTATATCAGGACCAACCAACTAGGTGCTCGCATCTATGAGGATGGTCTAAGACGATCAGTGGTTCAACTTAAGAATCCTGACCAACCCTTTGGACTTGAACACCCAGTGGTCAAGTTTGAAGAGGGTGCTTACATTGATAAGGAAGGAACAATGTATGTGGTTACCAACTTACCAGATAGGACAGATGAGTTTGGAAATATCATTCATGAGAATGAGATAGGAGACCTAGAGAAAGGGAACCTAGGAGGAGAACCCAAGACCCCTAGAGGTAATACAGTCTTGACTAGAGTGATCACTCCAGAATGGATTCCTCAAGATAACAAAAGCATAGAACTATTCGTGAATAGAGAAACGGAGGAAGCCTTTTGGAGATTTAGGCTAGATCAACCCAGCCCAGTAGTCACCATCTATGAATTCAAGGACCCAGAGACACCAGGGAAAGCTGTCTATCTAGATCACACATCTCAGAAACTATTCTTGGTATCAGATCATGATAGACATGCTTACACTTGGCAAGGTGAATCAATTTTCCCTCCACCAAGATCTAATGTTTCCCAGGGCCTCCAAGGAGCCGGATCATCCAAGGCTCATGAAACCCAGAGGGAAAGAACTAGAGAGAGACCGGAGGTAAGCTTTGCAGACACTATAGGCAGAGATAGAGCAGGATATGGAACGGAAAGACCTGAAAGGGAGAGACATAGAGTTTATAGGCATCAAAGAGAGGATCATGATTTCCCATTGCCTAGACCACGAGAGCACTCAAGAACCCTTAGACCCTCTTAAGTGGTTAAGACAATGAAGAACTACTTTGATGGATTTGGAGATCCTTATGATCATGTGGCGGAGTTCAAACAAGTGCTAAGAGCTGAACAGGTTGAAGACTTATTCACCCAGTTCGAGGCATTTGGTTTGACTCTTAAGGGTACTACCTTAGCTTGGTTTCAACCTCTAAACAGTCGCAACTATAGAGAGATAGGTCAGCTGCTAGAAGAATTCATTGTGGAATTTTCCAAAAGTGGTATCAGGCATAACACATCATCCTTGATCCACAGCTTCAAGCAGACACCCCAAGAAACAGTGCGACTTGCAGGAAGAAGGTTTAGACAGTACTTGGAAAGATGCCCTGCACCAGAATTACCCACATCAGCCAAACAGGTGGCACTGTTTTTAGATGGCCTATTGAGCACAAAATTAAGGTCATATGTATACTTGAAAGAGCCTAGATCCATAGAAGAGTGTGTCCGGATATGCATTGACATAGAAGACAACTTGGGTGAGGAGTTAGGACTATCCAAACTCTATAAGGACTCTGATAGTTCTACAAGTCATACCTCTAGAACCTCCACTGAGATAGATGAGATAGCTGAGCAAGTGGCCAAAAAGCTAGGAGTTCAAAATAAACAAATGCCAAGGGTCACTTCAGTGAAGCGATGTTATACATGTGGAGGAGATCACATGGCTAATGTTTGCCCGTTGACGACTCAACCCCAAGGAAACCCTAATGCTCTATATTGCACCATTGAGAGGAAATATACAAATCATACGACCCAAGATTGTCCCTATAACAGGCAGGCTGTTAGACAAAATTATCAGCAACCTTACCAGCAGGGTAGGTATCAGAATCAGTACCAACAGCCATATTATAGGCCACAACAATATCAACCTCAATACCAGCAGCAATATCAGGCACCATATAGGCCACAACCAGTCCTAGGAAACCAACCGCCAGCTCCTGCCAATGTGATCCCAGTTCAATATACGATGGCGGAGGAGAACCCTAATAGAGCTTTGGTGCCACTAACCCCATTGGTCTCAGGAAATGATTCTCACGCTCATGGTTCAGACTACTTCCATGAAGATAGTCCACATGCTTATTATATAGAGTCACCTGAGCAAAGTGAGATTTCTCAGTGTCAATATGAGACACCACCTATGGAACAAAATTGGGAGCCAGAATACTCCAACGTCATGTATACGAATCCAAATCCTAGGCCCCAATTGAGACAAGTAAGACCACAAGCCCCTGGAGGACCATGCTTTAGATGTCAGGGCGACCATTTCATTTGTGAATGCCCCCACCAACGAGTCTGGGACAAGGGCAAAACATTACAATACAAGGCTTTTGTCCTGAGTGTGGCCAGGAACATCTTCCTAGAGAGTGTCCGAGAAACCCCTCTAGTGCACCCAAGGTTACACCCATCAACGTGGTAGGCTTAGTGGCAGATTCAAGTTCAAGTAGCAGTAATGTGGCTCCTGTACAGGCAGTTACTAGGGCACAGGCTGCACAACAAGCAAAACCATCCGAGCAATCGGAGTCAAGTGAGCCAGGAGAGCCTAGTAAGAGGAAACCAAGAACATGGAAGGATACCAGAGAGAAGGCTAATCGCAAGTGGAACAAAAAGATATCTGAAATAGAAGAAAGCCTAAAAGATGCCAAAACAAAAATAGAAGACATTGCATCTCAAAGCCCCTCACATACCGAAGCTCCATCCACTCCACCTCATTCCACCCCACCACCCAATGTAAATAACCCACAACCAGAAGGTCCTTATAAGACCCAATTGGAGTATATCAGGACCAACCAATTAGGTGCTCGCATCTATGAGGATGGTCTAAGACGATCAGTGGTTCAACTCAAGAATCCTGACCAACCCTTTGGACTTGAACACCTAGTGGTCAAGTTTGAAGAGGGTGCTTACATTGATAAGGAAGGAACCATGTATGTGGGTACCAACTTACCAGATAGGACAGATGAGTTTGGAAATATCATTCCTGAGAATGAGATAGGAGACCTAGAGCAAGGAGACCTAGGAGGAGAACCCAAGACCCCTAGAGGTAAGTCAGTCTTAACCAGAGTGCTCACTCCATAATGGATTCCTCAAGATAATAAAAGCATAGAACTATTCGTGAATAGAGAAACGGAGGAAGCCTTTTGGAGATTTAGGCCAGATCAACCCAACCCAGTAGTCACCATCTATGAATTCAAGGATCCAGAGACACCAGGGAAAGTTGTCTATCTAGATCACACATCTCAAAAATTATTCTTGGTGTTAGATCATGACAGACATGCTTACACTTGGCAAGGTGAATCAATTTTCCCTCCACCAAGATCTAATGTTTCCCAAGGCCTCCATGGAGCCGGATCATCTAAGGCTCATGAAACCCAGAAGGAAAGAACTAGAGAGAGACCGGAGGTAAGTTTTGCAGACACTGTGGAAGGAGACAGATCAGGATATGGAATGGAAAGAACTGAAAGGGAGAGACATAGAGTTTATAGGCATCAAAGAGATGATCATGATTTCCCATTGCCTAGACCACGAGAGCACTCAAGAACCCTTAGACCCTCTCAAGTGGTTAAGACAATGAAGAACTACTTTGATGGATTTGGAGATCCTTATGATCATGTGGCGGAGTTCAAACAAGTGCTAAGAGCTGAACAGGTTGAAGACTTGTTCACCCAGTTCGAGGCATTTGGTTTGACTCTTAAGGGTACTGCCTTAGCTTGGTTTCAACCTCTAAACAGTCGCAACTATAGAGAGATAGGTCAGCTGCTAGAAGAATTCATTGTGGAATTTTCCAAAAGCGGTATCAGGCATAACACATCATCCTTGATCCACAGCTTCAAGCAGACACCCCAAGAAACAGTGCGACTCGTAGGAAGAAGATTTAGACAGTACTTGGAAAGATGCCCTGTACCAGAATTACCCACATCAGCCAAACAGGTGGCACTGTTTTTAGATGGCCTATTGAGCACAAAATTAAGGTCATATGTATACTTGAAAGAGCCTAGATCCATAGAAGAGTGTGTACGGATATGCATTGACATAGAAGACAACTTGGGTGAGGAGTTAGGACTATCCAAACTCTATAAGGACTCTGATAGTTCTACAAGTCATACCTCTAGAACCTCCACTGAGATAGATGAGATAGCTGAGCAAGTGGCCAAAAAGCTAGGAGTTCAAAATAGACAAATGCCAAGGGTCACTTCAGTGAAGCGATGTTATACATGTGGAGGAGATCACATGGCTAATGTTTGCCCGTTGATGACTCAACCCCAAGGAAACCCTAATGCTCTATATTGCACCATTGAGAGGAAATATACAAATCATACGACTCAAGATTGTCCCTATAACAGGCAGGCTGTTAGACAAAATTATCAGCAACCTTACCAGCAGGGTAGGTATCAGAATCAGTACCAACAGCCATATTATAGGCCACAACAATATCAACCTCAATACCAGCAGCAATATCAGGCACCATATAGGCCACAACCAGTCCTAGGAAACCAACCGCCAGCTCCTGCCAATGTGATCCTAGTTAAATATACGATGGCGGAGGAGAACCCTAATAGAGCATTGGTGCCACTAACCCCATTGGTCTCAGAAAATGATTCTCACGCTCATGGTTCAGACTACTTCCATGAAGATAGTCCACATGCTTATTATATAGAGTCACCTGAGCAAAGTGAGACTTCTCAGTATCAATATGAGGCACAACCTATGGAACAAAATTGGGAGCCCGAATACTCCAATTTCATGTATACGAATCCAAATCCTAGGCCCCAATTGAGACAAGTAAGACCACAAGCCCCTAGAGGACCATGCTTTAGATGTCAGGGCGACCATTTCATTCGTGAATGCCCCCACCAACCAGCTCTGGGACAAGGGCAAAACATTACAATACAAGGCTTTTGTCCTGAGTGTGGCCAGGAACATCTTCCTAGAGAGTGTTCGAGAAACCCCTCTAGTGCACCCAAGGTTACACCCATCAATGTGGTAGGCTTAGTGGCAGATTCAAGTCCAAGTAGTAGTAATGTGGCTCCTGTACAGGCAGTTACTAGGGTACAGGCTGCACAACAAGCAAAACCATTCGAGCAATTGGAGTCAAGTGAGTCAGGAGAGCCTAGTAAGAGGAAACCAAGAACATGGAAGGATACCAGAGAGAAGGCTAATCGCAAGTGGAGCAAAAAGCTATCCAAGCTAGAAGAAAGCCTAAGGGATACCAAAACAAAAATAGAAGACATTGCATCTCAAAGCCCCTCACATACCGAAGCTCCATCCACTCCACCTCATTCCACCCCACCACCCAATGTAAATAACCCACAACCAGGGTCTGTTCTTGCAGATCCAACCCTAGAAGGCTTGGACATGATGTTCAAGGCCTACCAGGCTCGTCTTCAAGAAGGGCCAATAGTTGCAAACTTGGACAAGAGTTACCCGAAAGCAGATTTAGAGATTGAACGGATGAAAATGTGCATGAAAATGGTGGAACAAGCTGAGGCTATACTTGAGACTAGTCAAAAGTTCAATCAGACAAACTCTGTCAAATCGGATTTGCATTTCCAGGGCTTACTAGAAAAATTAGAGCAATTGGTAAACAAACCACAAGTTTCTTTACCTCCACAGGCTCAACCAGTTTTTGAAAGAGGAAGCTCACCACCAATGGGAGATTATGTTCCTAATTCCACGGATGCTAGAATACCTCCTTCAATTCAACAGTACTCTCAAGAGTTCTTGCGGGAAATACAGGAAGAGAAATGGGCCAAGGAGAAGGGTAATTCCCCTCCTATTCCTGAGATTGATGATCTTCATGATCAATTTCCCCAAGACATTCCGTCTATCTATGGAGATCAAACAGAGCAACCAGAGGATGAGAGATTAGATTTTGAATCTAATTCTTTACAAGAGTTGCCTCATTTCACAGGCCCATGGGAATCTGAATCTCTCGAGATCAGAGCTCCCACAATATTGGCAAGAAATGAAGACTCAGTGATTCCAAGAAACACTGATGTTGTGAAGAACACTAAGGTTCAATGTCATCTCACTGTAGAGGAGCTGCTCAAGGCAAAACCGGAGCTCTGGAATCATGTGAAGGATCAGGTTCCAGAACTTGAATCCAATATGCCAAAAGTAGGCTCTAAGCAAAAAGTTCCAGAGATACCTCTCGACAAGATAGGAGACATGAGCGAAGGTGAAGAAGGTAACACTTATCTTCCGATCACCTATCAAGTTTATACAACCAAAGCAATTGTAGATTCGGGTGCTGGTGTTGCTATTGCGACCACCTCCTTGTGGAAGCGATGGGGCAAACCCACATTAAGACCAACAAGAATGAAGCTTCAAATGGCAGATGGTCATTTTGAAAGACCTCTAGGATTGCTCGAAGGGATAACTCTAACCACTTGTGGTGTAGAGTTTGAACATACATTTGCTATATGTGACTTTGAAAAAAATAATGTCTACGAGATGATCCTAGGAAGACCCTTCCTACGACAACTGCAAATAGTACAGGATTGGGGAACCAATTCCTTGTACTTACAGCACTTAGGGGTCACCACCAAGGTCAATCTGAAGGATTACACCTTCAGAGATGTACCACCCCTACAGTGGAACCCTCTCCACAAAGAGAAAGAAGATTCTATCTCCGTGCATTCTGTAAGTTCACCTGATCCATCATGGCTGCATGAAGATACTCACTTGTGGATGTGCAAGGTCGCAGAGGAAGAGGAAAAGCACCTAAAAGCGAGAGAAGAAGGAACTCCCCCAGGAGATAGACCAATAAAAGACCAAGCCTATACACCGATGATATTTCCAGATGAGGAATTTGAGCCTCATGGTTGGGCAGAAATCTTAGCTACCATGGACATTGCAATCAATGAAGAACAATGGACACCTCATTGCGATGAGGAGGGTTATGATATTTCAGTGTTCATGTGTCAGCCCCTGTTGGAAGAGTGTGATCCTAGTGAGTTCATAGAAGAAGAAGAGAATGATGATGATCTAGAATCCATTGTGATGGATACTTACTTTGACTCAGAGGAACACTATTTAGAAGACATAGGAGTGTTAACCCAAAAAGAAGGGGAACCCCTCACAAGTATTAAAACGATAAATTCAAAGGAAGGAAGTGAAGGAGGTCAAAAGAAAAAGAAAAGAAAAGCAGTGAAACAAGAAGAGGAAGAATCATTGTTTGAAGTACCAGAAAATTTCAAGAAATATGAAGTGGAAGACCGAAAAATTTTGGTACGGATGCCTAAGAGAGAGGCCATTATAGGAGAAGCATATGACAATAAAAAAAAGACCAAAAAAATTGTAGTGACCATTGAAGGGAACGAAGAACGATGTACGTACATAGGAGATGACCTAAGTGCAAAAGAAGAAGCAGAGCTTGTAGCTCTATTAAGGGAATATAGGGATGTGTTCGCATGGCACTATAGAGACTTGAAAGGAGTAGATCCAAAGATTTGCTCTCATACGATTCCGATGACCGCTGATGCCAAGCCCACCAAACAAAAGCCCTACACATATAATGACAATTATGCAGCCAAAATAAAGGAGGAAATTGACAAGCTGATTGAAGCTGGATTCATCTATGAGATTGAGCACACTGAATGGGTGTCCCCCATTGTAGTGGTGTCCAAGAAGAATGGGAAATTGCGAGTGTGCATTAACCTTAAAAAAGTTAATGCCGCTACGATCAGAGATAGTTATCCACTTCCAATCACCGAACATCTATTGGAGCGTGTTGTAGGCAAGGAAGTTTATAGCTTCCTTGATGGATTTTCAGATTACAACCAAGTAGCCATTGCCCCCAAAGATCAACACAAAACGGCCTTTGCCACAGAATGGGGAATCTTTGCATTTCGTGTGATGCCATTTGGGCTCACCAATGCACCTGCAACATTCCAAAGGCTCATGTGTCATGTCTTCAAAGAGTTCTTGCGAAAGAGCTTAGAAGTATATGTGGATGATTTGTGCGTTCATTCCCAAGAAAGAAGTTACCACATCCCTGAGCTCAGACAGATCTTCAACAAGTGTAGAGAATATCGAGTGTGTCTGAACCCAGAGAAGTGTGTGTTCATGGTACGACAAGGTAAGATCTTAGGTCACATTGTTTCTAAGAATGGAATTTCAACAGATGAAGACAAGGTAAGAGCGATAGCAGAGTTGCCAAGACCAAGGAATGTTAAAGAGGTACAAGCCTTTATGGGCCATTGTGGATATTACCGTAGGTTTATCCACATGTATGCCATCATTGCTAAACCTCTTTATGGGTTGCTAACAAATTTTGAGTGGAACGAGGAATGCGAGAATTCCTTCAACGAGCTGAAAAGACGTTTGTGCACAGCACCAATATTGACTACTCCGGACTGGAGCAAACCCTTTCATGTCCATGTAGATGCCTCCAATCATGCAATAGGATGTGTGCTAGCACAACCCACAGGTGAAGGAAACCTAGATTTGCCGATAGCATATGCTAGTAGGCAGTTAAATGCAGCTGAATGAAATTATACCACAACGGAGAGAGAAGGCTTAGGCATGGTATACGCTGTGAAAAAGTTTAGACACTATTTATTGGCCAATAAGTTCAAGTTTTTCACTGATCATCAAGCTTTACTATATTTGGTCAATAAACCTTGCAATACAGGCCGCTTGTAAAAGAACTTGGAGAAGCTTGTCGAAGGTAGAAAAGTGCGTTTCGAAGCGATGAAGTTTGGTCAAGCCAACCGGCACAAGACCAGCCCTTGAGCTTTTGGAGACTCAAATAGACCTTATAGGCATGCTATAAGTGCAAAGAAACACACTATGTACCTTGGAGCATCAAGGAGAATGAGTCGATACAAAACAGATAGGTTCGTACTGCCATTGGAAGCTTTGACATTACCAATCTTCTCCACATTGTGCTTCGTGTCATCCCCTGTTTGCACTTCATGTCTATGCTTTGGACTTTCCAAGTTAGATAGAAGAGCAATGTTGCCTGCAACATGATTCGAACATCCTGAATCTATGTAGAACAAATGATCATCTATGCATCACACCTGTTGATCATGTGTTGCTTTGATATGTTCGGCAGTCCTAGAACACTTTGATCCCTGCATATATCCTTCAAGGTTCTTTCATTCACATGAGCAAGTCTCTTATGCCACACTTCAAGCTCACTTAGGGTTTGAGACCCAAAGTTGAATAGAGCTATGTTCCTGGTATCTCCTACTTCAAAAGTAAAGAGCCTACCATGCTTCTCACCTCAGGCTATCTTCTTGAAGCCTTGACATGGATCTTCCACAAAAGCTCCATGTTGGGTGAACCTAACTTGCAAGCCTTTTTCAACTATTTGGCCTACACTGATTAGGTTTTTAGTGATAGTGGGTACATAGAGAACCTTACTCAGAATGTTTGTACTGCCATTGGAAGCTTTGACATTACCAATCTTCTCCACATTGTGCTTCGTGTCATCCCCTGTTTGCACTTCATGTCTATGCTTTGGACTTTCCAAGTCAGATAGAAGAGCAATGTTGCCTGCAACATGATTCGAACATCCTGAATCTATGTAGAACAAATGATCATCTTCTTTACCTTCTTTGTGGCTTAGATTCATGAGAAGTAATGAGTCTTCATGTGGTTGATCTTCTGAATAATTGTTGTAGTCCCTTCGATTATAGCTTCTATTGTTGTTGTTGAAGTTGTGTCCACCTCTACCTCTATGGCTGCCATATCCACCTCTTCCACTTCCTTTCTGGGTCTTCCCATTGAACCAGCAATTCTGAGTGGTGTGGTTGGTCTTATCGCATATGGCACAAGGTTGAACATTCTGACCTTTGGCTTTGTCTTGCTTTGGTCCTTTCTTCTTCCCTTTCCACTTGCTCTTGCTTGCGAAGTTGGCTTGGGAAGTCTCTTCTTCATCTTCTTCCTTCTTCTTGCCTTTCTGCTTCTTATCCTTCTTATCTGCATATAGAGCACTTGTTGAATTACCATGATAAGAGTTACCTTCCTTTATGCTATTGTTGGCTTCTTGATTGAAGAGTTGTCCAAGAAAGATGTTGAAGTCTGGAGTCTGCACATCCATGATGAGATCATAGGCCGTCGTGAAGGATTGCCATTGCTTATCACTTCGAATGCCGTTGAGAATTTGCCTCATGATGACCTCTTCTTCAATCAGCTCTCCAATGGATGCTAACTGATCCGCAACCTCTTTGACCTTGGTAACAAACTCTGTGATGGTTTGTTTAGGTGTCTTCTTCATTTGGTTGAACTCGTTCCAAAGATGATTCTTTCTTGCTTTGGTACTAGCAGAAAAGAAAGTCTCCAGGGCATCCCAAGTCTCTTGAAATGTCTTGCATCCTCTAATATGTGGTAATAGAAAGTCAGAGATAGAGTTTAGTATATACGACCTTGCTTGAGCATCCCTTGCGCACCAAAGTGTGAGCTTATCTGTCTCCTCTTGTGTAGGTCCTCCTTTGGATCTTGGAATAGGCATAGCTTCATCACCTGCTACAATTCCATAAAGATTTCTACCTTGCAAGTAGGCCTCCATTCTGATTTGCCAAGCCGCGTAGTTGTGTCGATCAAGCTTCTCGATCATTGAGGGAAAGCCGTCACCCATCTTGATCTAGCTCTGATACCACTGAAAGAACTTGGAGAAGCTTGTCGAAGGTAGAAAAGTGCGTTTCGAAGCGATGAAGTTTGGTCAAGCCAACCGGCACAAGACCAGCCCTTGAGCTTTTGGAGACTCAAATAGACCTTATAGGCATGCTATAAGTGCAAAGAAACACACTATGTACCTTGGAGCATCAAGGAGAATGAGTCGATACAAAATAGATAGGTTCGCGGGTCGAGTAGCTCAAAAAACTTTCTATCTATGGAAGAGACAATGAACTTCAAATGCCCATAGCGACCAGCGTGATTACAATTAGAAAACATCCTTTTATGGGAGTGATACACATAGGGTTGAGTGTATGGAATGCACAAAAGTATAAGGAATAAGAAAAATATGCTATAGGAATGAATGCGACATTCACCGGTGGTAGCTCCTATTTTTCAGGAATACGCAGAGATTGACCCCGAGGCAGAAAAACTGAGATTTCTCCAAATCTGCTGAACCAAATGCTTTGAAAATTTACAAGCAAGAACTATACACTAATACCTTTCCAATGAGTCCTCTTGCACTCAATTTGAAGCTCTGAGAAGAGAGCAGCAGCCTCTGCAAGATTACTGTTGGCGAAGAAGATGATGCCGAAAATTGAAGGAGCAAGACAATGATGGTCACAAGTGTATGTATATTGCTTCCATGTAATGTACAAGTGATTTCAACTCCTTATATAGCCTCTAGGAGTGTTCCACGACTTTTACAACTTGAATTTGAATTCAAATGAAGGTGGGAATGGTTGTTGGAGGGAATCAATTCACTTCCCTACAATCTAGGAAAAGTGAAGATCTTGATTGATCTACTTTTAGGTGACTTGATTTGCTTGATTGAATGCAACTTCAACCACCAAAATTTCGTGGGATTTTGGCCCTATATTTGTACCTTTACATGTGTACAACTCAAGGCTTTTACAACGGTAAATGAGCCATCAAAATATTTTCAAAAAATACAATAAATGAGCATATGAAAAAGAACTCTCCAACGGATATTCTTTTGACGCGATAGCCTTTGATGTAGATCAAATCCACCTCAAGCATAGTGTAAGCTTGATGTTCCAACAGCTCCCCCTCAAGCTAAAGTATGCTTGAGTCTTCATTCTCTGATAGGTTGAATACCTGCCATAGCTTTGAATCTACAAAGCTTTATTCCATCAAGTGCCTTTGTCATCATATCTGTTACTTGCTTTTCAGTCGGAACAAAAGAAATGTCGATCTCCTTTGCCATGAGCTTCTCCCTGATGAAGTGGTAATGGACTTCTATGTGCTTGGTTCTCGCATGAAAAATAGGATTTGCCGCTAGATGCATGGAACTTACATTATCTCCAAATATGTGAGGTTTGGAACTCACAAGTCCCAAATCTGTATACAATGCTTTTAACCATATTGCCTCTTGAGTTGCTATGGTCAAGCCTCTGTACTCTGCTTCAGTTGAAGATAAAGCAACTGTTGGTTGCTTCTTGGAACTCCATGACACTAGCTTCGAACCTACAAATGCTAAGTAACCAGATGTACTTTTTCTATCATCCTTAGCTCCTGCCCAATCTGCATCTGAGTAGATTTTGATATCCAAATCGGAAGAATAAGGATAGAATATACCTTCGTTGATTGTACCTTTGAGATACTTAAGTACTCTCTTAGCCGCATCCATGTGTGGTCTTCTTTGTGAGTGCATGAACTGACTAAGCACTCCCACACTATATGAGATGTCTGCCCTTGTATGAGTGGCATATATCAAGCTACCTACCAAACTTTGATACTCTTTAATGTCTTCAATTTTCTCACCTTCATAAACACTAAGTTTATGATTCATCTCCAAACGTGTACCTGTAGGTTTAGTGTTCTCCATTTTGAACTTGAGAAGAAGATCCTGAATGTATCTTCTTTGAGTCAAATACATTCCTTCATCTGTATATATCACCTGCATACCTAGGAAATATGTGAGCTCACCTAGGTCACTGATTTTGAACTCCTCTTGCATGTGTCTCTTGATCCTTTGAATGCCATTTAGATCATCACCTGTCACAATAATATCATCTACATATACACATAGATAGATAACCTCATTGTGATCCCTTTTGATGAATAGAGAAGGATCTGAGCTGCTAGCTTTGAACCCTTGATCTTGAAGATATGTAGCCAACCTGTAATTCCAAGCTCTTGGAGCTTGTTTCAATCCATACAATGCTTTCTTAAGTCTGCAAACATAAGATGGATGATTAGGGTTTTCAAAACCTGGTGGTTGTGACATGTATACCTCTTCACTTATCCAACCATTTAAGAATGCATTTTTCACATCAAGTTGGAGGAGTCTCCAATTCCTTGCAGCAGCTACACTTATCAATGTCCTGATTGTAGTCATCTTTGCAACCGGTGAGAATGTTTCCTCATAGTCTATACCATGAGTTTGTGAGCATCCTTTGGCAACTAATCTTGCCTTGTACCTGCAAACTGATCCATCTGAATTTCTTTTAACTTTATATACCCATCGGCAACCAATTACCTTTTGATTCGGTGACATTGGAACCAAATCCCAAGTGTCCATTTCCTTCAATCCATCTATCTCTTCGTTCATGGACTTTTCCCAATTAGGGTTTCCCTTTGCCTCTTCGTAGGTTGAGGGTTCCTCTGAAATAGAGTCTTTTGCCAAGTAGATTGAATGCTTTGTAATAAATGTGGAATCATATCCATACCTTTCTGGTTGTTTCTTCTCTCTTGCTGATCTTCTAGGTGCTTGTTTGGAGCATTCTCCAACCTCTTGCATCTTTGCTTTGCCTCTTGACTTCCATAGCTTGTAATCCCTTTCTCTTTCATCTTGGTCATCGTCTGTATCACTTCTTGGATCCTGGACCTGTGTATCATGCTTGCTTCCTAATTGATGAGAGTCATAATCAAGATCATATGGTAGTGTTACCTTTTGTTTGTCTTCATCATACCAAGACCTGTGTTCTTCAAACACAACATCTCTACTTGTAGTGAATTGCTTGGTTGAAGGATTGAAGAACCTGTAACCCATCTGAGTTGAATCATATCCAATAAACACTGCCTTCGTTGCCCTTTCATCTAGCTTACCTCTTATTTGTGAT
Organism: Ceratopteris richardii; assembly: GCA_020310875.1. Taxonomy (NCBI): domain Eukaryota; kingdom Viridiplantae; phylum Streptophyta; class Polypodiopsida; order Polypodiales; family Pteridaceae; genus Ceratopteris; species Ceratopteris richardii. The sequence goes on from CM035419.1 coordinate 41,946,028, forward strand.
GGTACATGAACATAAGCTAAACAACCAAAAACCTTGCAATGTCCAAGACTAGGTTTTCTTCCATGCCATGCTTCATAAGGAGTCATACCTTGAAGTGATTTGGATGGAAGTCGATTGACAAGGTACACTGCAGTTGAAATAGCTTCTGCCCAAAGATAATGTGGCAACTTCTTCTCTTCAAGCATTGTTCGGGCTGATCCAACCAATGTCTTGTTTCTCCTCTCTGCAATTCCATTTAGTTGAGGAGAGTACCTGGTAGTCACTTCCCTTTTGATACCTTTATCCTGAAAGAACTCATCAAACTCTTTGGAGAAGTATTCTCCCCCTCCATCAGATCTGAGCTTCTTTAGTGATCTACCTGTATGATTCTCCACATGTGCAAGATACTTCTTGAAGCAATCAAACACTTCATTCTTACTCTTGATAAAGTATAGAACAGTCCACCTACTATGGTCGTCAATAAATGAGACATAATACCTTGATCCTGCCAATGAAGGTTCTTGGCTTGGTCCCCATACATATGTGTGCACTAAGTCCAATAAGTTGTTGTGGATGTAGCCTTTGTGATTGAATGGTTGTCTTTGTGCCTTCCCAATCTGACATGCATCACACCTGTTGATCATGTGTTGCTTTGATATGTTCGGCAGTCCTAGAACACTTTGATCCCTGCATATATCCTTCAAGGTTCTTTCATTCACATGAGCAAGTCTCTTATGCCACACTTCAAGCTCACTTAGGGTTTGAGACCCAAAGTTGAATAGAGCTATGTTCCTGGTATCTCCTACTTCAAAAGTAAAGAGCCTACCATGCTTCTCACCTCAAGCTATCTTCTTGAAGCCTTGACATGGATCTTCCACAAAAGCTCCATGTTGGGTGAACCTAACTTGCAAGCCTTTTTCAACTATTTGGCCTACACTGATTAGGTTTTTAGTGATAGTGGGTACATAGAGAACCTTACTCAGAATGTTTGTACTGCCATTGGAAGCTTTGACATTACCAATCTTCTCCACATTGTGCTTCGTGTCATCCCCTATTTGCACTTCATGTCTATGCTTTGGACTTTCCAAGTCAGATAGAAGATCAATGTTGCCTGCAACATGATTCGAACATCCTGAATCTATGTAGATTAAATGATCATCTTCTTTACCTTCTTTGTGGCTTAGATTCATGAGAAGTAATGAGTCTTCATGTGGTTGATCTTCTGAATAATTGTTGTAGTCCCTTCGATTATATCTTCTATTGTTGTTGTTGAAGTTGTGTCCACCTCTACCTCTATGGCTGCCATATCCACCTCTTCCACTTCCTTTCTGGGTCTTCCCATTGAACCAATAATACTGAGTGGTGTGGTTGGTCTTATCGCATATGGCACAAGGTTGAACATTCTGACCTTTGGCTTTGTCTTGCTTTGGTCCTTTCTTCTTCCCTTTCCACTTGCTCTTGCTTGTGAAGTTGGCTTGGGAAGTCTCTTCTTCATCTTCTTCCTTCTTCTTGCCTTTCTGCTTCTTATCCTTCTTATCTGCATATAGAGCACTTGTTGAATTACCATGATAAGAGTTACCTTACTTTATGCTATTGTTGGCTTCTTGATTGAAGAGTTGTCCAAGAAAGATGTTGAAGTCTCGAGTCTGCACATCCATGATGAGATCATAGGCCGTCGTGAAGGATTGCCATTGCTTATCACTTCGAATGCCGTTGAGAATTTGCCTCACGATGACCTCTTCTTCAATCAGCTCTCCAATGGATGCTAACTGATCCGCAACCTCTTTGACCTTGGTAACAAACTCTGTGATGGTTTGTTTAGGTGTCTTCTTCATTTGGTTGAACTCGTTCCAAAGATGATTCTTTCTTGCTTTGGTACTAGCAGAAAAGAAAGTCTCCAGGGCATCCCAAGTCTCTTGAGATGTCTTGCATCCTCTAATATGTGGTAATAGAAAGTCAGAGATAGAGTTTAGTATGTACGACCTTGCTTGAGCATCCCTTGCGCACCAAAGTGTGAGCTTATCTGTCTCCTCTTGTGTAGGTCCTCCTTTGGATCTTGGAATAGGCATAGCTTCATCACCTGCTACAATTCCATAAAGATTTCTACCTTGCGAGTAGGCCTCCATTCTGATTTGCCAATCCGCGTAGTTGTGTCGATCAAGCTTCTCGATCATTGAGGGAAAGCCGTCACCCATCTTGATCTAGCTCTGATACCACTGAAAGAACTTGGAGAAGCTTGTCGAAGGTAGAAAAGTGCGTTTCGAAGCGATGAAGTTTGGTCAAGCCAACCGGCACAAGACCAGCCCTTGAGCTTTTGGAGACTCAAATAGACCTTATAGGCATGCTATAAGTGCAAAGAAACACACTATGTACCTTGGAGCATCAAGGAGAATGAGTCGATACAAAACAGATAGGTTCGCGGGTCGACTAGCTCAAAAAACTTTCTATCTATGGAAGAGACAATGAACTTCAAATGCCCATAGCGACCAGCGTGATTACAATTAGAAAAAATCCTTTTATGGGAGTGATACACATAGGGTTGAGTGTATGGAATGCACAAAATTATAAGGAATAAGCAAAATATGCTATAGGAATGAATGCGACATTCACCGGTGGTACCTCCTATTTTTCAGGAATACGCAGAGATTGACCCCGAGGCAGAAAAACTGAGATTTTTCCAAATCTGCTGAACCAAATGCTTTGAAAATTTACAGGCATAAGCTAGACACTAATACCTTTCCAATGAGTCCTATTGCACTCACTTTGGAGCTCTGAGGAGAGAGCATCAGCCTCTGCAAGATTACTATTGGCGAAGAAGATGATGCCGAAAATTGAAGGAGCAAGACAATGATGGTCACAAGTGTATGTATATTGCTTCCATGTAATGTACAAGTGATTTCAACTCCTTATATAGCCTCTAGGAGTGTTCCACGACTTTTACAACTTGAATTTGAATTCAAATGAAGGTGGGAATGGTTGTTGGAGGGAATCAATTCACTTCCCTACAATCTAGGAAAAGTGAAGATCTTGATTGATCTACTTTTAGGTGGCTTGATTTTCTTGATTGAATGCAACTTCAACCACCAAAATTTCGTGGGATTTTGGCCCTATATTTGTACCTTTACATGTGTACAACTCAAGGCTTTTACAACGGTAAATGAGCCATCAAAATATTTTCAAAAAATACAATAAATGAGCATATGAAAAAGAACTCTCCAACGGATATTCTTTTGACGCGATAGCCTTTGATGTAGATCAAATCCACCTCAAGCATAGTGTAAGCTTGATGTTCCAACAGCTTGGTGAGATGGTTCCTTTTACTAATGGAATACGACTTTGAAGTTGTTGTCAGGAAAGGTAGGACCCATCTTAGGGCAGACCATCTTTCTCGTATCACTTCAGGAGAGCCACCGCAAGGAGTGTCTGATGAATTGCCCGATGCTTATCTGTTCAATTTAGAAGTTGTTCCTAAATGGGAAAATAAGTTGGTACCAGTCCTAACCTTTGGGCCTGCAAATAAAAATGTGAAAACAAGCAAAGAAGAAATTGTAAGATCACAAAAGTATCAAATATTGGCCGGAAGCATGTACAAAAAAGATCCAGAGGGTGTACTAGCTTGTTGTGTTGAGGACGACGAACATACTAGTTGGATGCAACAAGCCCATGAGGGACTGCTAGGAAATCACTACTCTAAACAACGAACATTGCAGAATCTAAAACGTTTAGGAGTGTATTGGCCTAGCATGGACAAAGAAATACAGGAGTGGATCCAGAATTGTCCAGTGTGCCAGAAGAGACCCCCAGTGGAGCATGCCACTCTTTATCATGTGTCATTAATCCCAGATTGGAGTGCTCCATTGGTTGAGTTCATGAGATTGGGAACATTACCCAATCAGGCTAGTCTTGCAAGAAAACGGAGCATGGAGCAAGAGGCTCAAGACTATGCCTTAGTAGGAGACAACCTATATCGGAGAGGCAAAGATGGTTATCTAAGATTGTGCGTTCATGAATCAGATTATTTGAAGGTCTTAGAAACTGCACATAGTGGTGTTGCAGGTGGACACTTTGGGCCTGATCGAGTAGTCAAGACCATTCTATTCTCAGGACTTTGGTGGCCCACTCTTCATATGGATGCACATACCTATGTGAAGAAATGTGACACATGCCAACGTGCACAATATCCGATACGAAAAGATGAGATGCCTTTAAGGCCAATGATGGGAGGACGTGCATTTTCAAAGTGGGGTATAGACTTTGTAGGTCCCATCAACCCCCCAGCTAGAAACTCCCATGCTGAGTACATTATTGTAGCCACAGATTACCTCATAAAGTGGGTAGAAGTAAAAGCCACAACAAAGAATGATGCTCAAACGACCGCTAAGTTCTTATTCGAGAATGTATTCACGAGATATGGACTGCCAATAGAGTTGGTTAGTGATAGAGGTACACACTTCTTGAACGAAGTCATTGAAAACCTCCTTCAAGAATTCATGGTGATACATAAGAAGTCTGCCCCTTATCACCCACAAGCCAATGGACAGGCTGAGAGCACGAATAAGATCCTATGTAATGTCTTGACAAAACTGGTGAATAATAAACGCTCTGATTGGGACAAACAACTTCATCATGTTGTTTGGGCATACCGAGTGGCCTACAAAACGGTACTCAATGCCACCCCATTTCAGATGGTCTTCGGGCAGAATGCGCTGCTACAATTAGATTTCCTAATTCCGGCTTTAAGAGTATCACAAGAGCATGAGTGGAATGGACATGAATTGTCCTCTAGGATCTTTGATCTAGAACGTTTAGGTGAGACGAGGCTACGAGCAGCAGCAGGCATCTATGCTGCAAAGAAACGGCAAAAGGCATACTTTGATGCCCATGTAAAGGATAAAGGATTGAAGGAAAGAGATCTAGTGCTGGTTTATACGCTAAAGCAACATGCCCGCAAATTGGAGAAATGAGGATATGGACCCATGATCATCAATAGACTCTCCACTAGCGGTGCAGTTCAATTGGCCACTTTAGAAGGTGATATCCTACCAAACTATATTAGTGGATGCCGAGTCAAATTATATCAAGAACCTCTTACAGAGGCAATGCTCATGAGACTCAACACTGCTAAGAAGTGAAAAGAAGAGGAGTTAAGGGTTAGAGAAGAAGCACAAGCAGAGGCAAGAGAGCACATCAGAAGAAATAAGCTACGGCGGCTAGGCCTAGATGTCAACACAAAAGCTCCAAAATATCACATGGACATGTGCCAAAAATCGGGCATAACTACTTCTCAAATAATTGATCGACGGCTCTTTGTGACTATAAAGGTAGGACGAGGAAAGAGTGTAAAGACTGTGAGAGCATTAGTTGATTTAGGTGCAGCAACTAGTGTAGTTCGACTTTCATACTGCCAGGACCTGCAATTGGACATCAAGCCCATAGAAGCCTATCTCATAGGATTGGGAGGTGTGGAAACCTCTTGTGTGGGAGAGGTGGAACTTCCCATCTACCTTCAAGATGTTCCAATAAAAGTCAAAATGCTAGTGTGTCATGATGAGGACCTCACAGAGCCACTTGTCTTGGGTCAAGATTGGATTTACGACCATGCTGTCAACTTGAACCTAAGAAGTCAACTTCTTCATGTTTGGGCACATGAACAATGCATTACATTAGAATTGGAGAATTGCATGGCCACTGACCAAGACACCACACGCTCTCTTCTTTCCTCTAAGGCTAATCTTCTCGAACAAGATGTTGTAAATTTCAAAAGATCTATGATCCAGACGGACACAATCATGGAAGGAGAGTTGCAAAGGCAAGAAGAACCTTCTTCTTTTTCAAAGAGTAAAGCATCCACATTAGTCCAACCTCAGAAGCAAACAAAACAGTGCAAGATAACCAGTCTATCAAATAGACAAAGAGCCTTCAAGAAGAAAGAAGTTATGGGCATGAAGCAGATCTGGGTAAAGAAAGGAGTGCAACCATCGATGTTGCCTCAAAGATTCCCACCCAACCATATCGACCATGAAAAAATAAGGACCAAGCACCTACGACAGGCTCAAGCACAAAGAATCCAACAAATTTGGGTACCGAAGCTATCAAAGAAGGCCGACCACAATCATGTACAAATTTGGGTGCCTAAAAAATTAGCTACAGCTCAACACGGGCGATTACAGATGTGGGTACCCAAGAAGCTCTTGCATACACAATGGCCTATGCTCCCCACCAGGCAAAAGGTCTCAACAAAGAAGCTAAGGAAAGCAAAGGGTAAGAACAAAACACAAAAAACAAACGAAGATAAACTCAACCCTTCTGCAACAGTAAGCAGGCAATCATCAAGGATATGGGTTTGGAAGCCAAAAGCACCAACAACATCCACAGAACCAAAAGGCCAACCACACGGGATACCAAAGTTTGGAAAGCATCCAAAGATGAAGTGGCCTGAGGTGATCTCTACAGTACCAAACCCTATTCCAAAATGGGTTCCAATCCGGAGGATTACATCATTTCGAGATCCAATAGACACCTCCAATCAAAGAATTCATCAAGTATGCAAGTAACATCAAAAGCCTCGACCAGCAGCAACCATGTGCCTTTGGCATAACCCAGTCGTTTGCACCATTCAGGTCATGCATTTCCAAAGTATGCATCAATATAGGGCCACCTTACATGGTCGTGCATAGACACAATTGAGAAATCCCAGGCACATGAGACACAATTTTCACATGCAAAATATGTTATTGATACTAACCTCTTTCTTCTTGTTTGATGCCATCGTGTGCAAAAAAAAAAAGGGCAAAGAAGAGGATTGTGCTTGAAAATGCTCATCAACAAACTTTCAGCAAGGACATCCATCAACAAAAAGGACAAGCCGATGGTCAAACACCATGATGGAACTACAACACGAAGAGATGAAGATCAACGGACCCTTCACCATGGTAAGACGTGTATGCTTCAACAACACTATAACCATGATCGATTAGGAAACCTCTTCGTCAGCATACCCTTGAGCACTTAGCTCAAGACCCAATCTTTTGCACCATACTTCTTGCCATGCATTTTCTAAGTACGCACACATAGGGCCACATTACAAGGCCTTGCACAAGGCACATATTTTGTTCAACCCACGCACTAAGCACTTAGCCATCATCCATTATGGGTTACAAGTACTTGGCAGGAAAACTATGAAAGCCATCTTTGGAAGAATCAGCGGACATCACGGTGACCACTACAAGAACAAGTGAGCCATCCACCACTGAGAGTTGCTCATAATCAACATTGAACACCTCCTTTGAGCAACTAGTAGTTTTGGAAAACTCACAAATGCACCATCCAGATGGAATACAAGGCAGAAGTACGTACAAAGGGACTACAAACTGCAAGAGATAACAGTGGCAAAGTGAAGAACTAGACAAACGACCAGGATACATTGGGAAGAGGGATCGCCCCTGTTGGACGCAAAGGACGCTACCTCTCAACGTACTACATGGAACAACCACTACAACAAGGGTCTATCAGGGACGATAGACTCAAGAGGGGGGGGAGTGTTGAAGCTCAAGGTCAAGGACAAAGCATGGAAGCGCATCAAGGAAGTGGACACACAAGAAGAAGGAGCTAGTAGGGAGCTCCAAGAAGCACGTGTCAAATTTTCAGATGAAATCCCTATAAAAATAGTGATTATTATCACTAAAAACCATTGTAAATACCATTTTCCATTTTTGTAACTCCATTTTGTTCAAGCCGAGGAGTCCTCAAGCTTAAGGAGTATTAGAACTACCATCCTACCAATTTTCATAATTTTTAGACTCTGTTTGAGCCCCCAAATAAGCCCTGGAACCTATTTTTTAACTAGGCCGGACACTAGGTCTGGACAGGGCCAAAACCACTTAAAAACTATAAAAAGGGCTGGAGAGCTCATTTTTGAGGTTAGCTTGTTGTAGATTTCAGCTTTGTAAGAGAGCTCTTGTATAATCGAAGATCTTCCATTGTTCCACTCCTTGCTCTTACTTTGTGCGCGTGTGTGTGTATGTGTGTGCATGCTTGTGTGCTTTCACTCACGCACTTGTGGCATCACTTGCTCACGGTCTTCATACCGGTCCTCACGTCTCCACAGATTGACATTTATGAGGTGTATCTCCTCACGTTGGTACTCACCATTGTGCTAGAGTGACACCCAACCTTTCACATCTCAAAGTATTTGGTTGTGTGTATTATGTTCACATACCTCAAGAATTGAGACACAAGTTAGACCCGAAGGTAGATAGGTGTACATTTTTTGGATATTCTTCAGAGCAAAAGGGTTTTACATGATATACTCCTTGCACCAAAGAGCTTAAAGTGTCTAGGGATGTAATATTTGATGAGTTGCTGCCTTGGTATGGTAGCAAAGATGTGTTACAAGTTGATGATGCATATGAAGTCTAGAAGAAGTTCAAAGAGCAACAACAAAGCATGGAGATGAGTGGTCCAACCACCTCAAGCACACCATCAGAGGAGAGGAAAGTGCTCATTCAAGTGAAGGAATTAGCAAAGGAAAGGAAAAGGCAAATGATGAAGACCATCGATGGGTAGACATGGAATATACAAGTGACGAAGATATGGAAAAATTAGAAACTCCAAGATTTAAAGCATCTAAACTAAGGAGGAGGATATTCCTACCACCTAATGGTGAGATAAGGTAATCCAATAGGGTTAAATACCCTGCTCAAAGGTTAACATATGATTCATTCATTGCAAGACACTATGCTTACATGAGTCAAGTCATAGCTTGTGAAGAACCTAACTTTTTTGAAGAAGCAAATAAGCATAGGGAATGGATTGAATCCACGGAGGAGGAAGTCAAGGCACTTGATGAAAATGATACTTGGTCATTGGTGCCAAGAACAAAGGACATGAAAGTGATTGGAAACAAATGGGTGTACAAGGTAAACATGCATGGAGATGGGAGCATCTCTAGGTATAAAGCAAGGTTGGTTGCCAAAGGTTTTTCTCAAACCTATGGCATAGAATTTGAGGAAACATTCAGTCTAGTATCTAAGGTGTCCACCATCAGAAGTTTGATTGCAATTTGAGCCTTGAAAGGTTGGAAGATGTACCAGTTGGATGTGAATAATTCTTTCCTGAATGGAGAACTTGAAGAGGTAGTCTTCATGGAGCAGCCCGAAGGCTTTGAACATGAGAAGTTTCCACATCATGTATGTAGGCTAAAGAAGACTCTTTATGGACTCAGGCAAGCCCTAAGAGCTTGGAACCAAATACTTGTGGAATACTTGGTAAAATGTGGATACAATCAGAGTCATGCAGACTGATCACTCTTTGTGAGGAAGGAAGGTGGAAAAATTGTTTTCATATATATATATGTTGATGATTTGATCATTACAGGGGATGATAAAGCCAGCATCAAGGAAATAAAGAGGAAGCTTGGATGTAAGTTTAAAATCTCATATTTAGAGATTTTAAGGTACTTCCTTGGGATTGAAGTACTATATAAAGAGGAAGGTATATCCTTGATGCAAAGGAAATACATTCTAGATCTTTTGAAGAAGTTTGACTAGTGTGATTTCAAGCCCATTTTAAATCCATTAGAAGTAAATGTTAAACTAAGTGCTCATGAAGGTGAAGAAGTGAAGGATGTTACCATGTATAGGTCAATAATTGGCTCCCTCTTGTATGCTACTATGAAAAGACCAGATATTGCACATGTAGTTGGAGTGTGATATCAATTTTTGCAAGCACCAAGAGTACCTCATCTTGTTGCAGTCAAAAGGGTACTTAGGTACCTCAAACAATCAGTAAATGAAGTTCTATATTATCCATCTGATGATGGATTAAATGTACAAGATTATTGTGATGCTGATTGGGCAGGTTCCAAAGATGACAGGAGGAGCACTAGTGGATATGTTATCATGTTAGGGAAGAAGAACATCTCATGGATGTCAAAGAAACAACCAACACTGGCTCTCTCATCGATTGAAATGTGAGATTATGTCGCTCAAGAAGTTGTTTGTTGATCTTGATTTGAAAGTTAAGCAAGTACCTATTTTTTGTGACAACATTAGTAGCATATGCTTGGCTCAAAATCTAGTGTTCTATGCAAGGTCGAAGCATGTAGAAGTGCATTACAACTTTATTAGAGAGACGATCATGTCAAAGGATGTCAAGGTGGAGCATGTCAATACAAAGGACCAATATGCAGATATGTTTACCAAAGCGTTGGATGGAGTAAAGCTACAACACTTCAAGGCATGCATTGGAATGAAGGACCTAGGTATTGAGACTTGAGGACGAGTGTTGAAAATCAACTCTCTATCATGCAAAAGGGACCAACCATGAGTTTTTCAAGTGAACCAATCAAAAAAGAGGACTCAAAGTCATGGAATAAAGTTAGAAGCTCCACCAAACTCAATCAAATTCAAACCTCATCAAATCAGCCACCAAAAAGGTGCACCTATAGTGATTAGTGGGTGGTTAGCTAGATTGTAGGAAAAGTAAAACTCTATATAAGCATCATCCCACCTTTTTTCTAGAGTTGTATGCATTCGAAGAGTTTCCCCCTTAGTTTAGTGAAGTCATAAACTCCAGCAAGCAGCCCCCTTGCTTGCTTACCTCATTTTCTCATGATTCTGCTCCTCTCTATCTAGAGGTGTAGTTAGGCTTTTCCAAATCTAGTTGTACCAGATTGCAGAGCATTGTTTGCTCTCTTATCATACTCATTTTCATTGATTTTTTAAGATTCATTTGGTCTCTCATATAGTTCCCTGAACATTGCCAAAGTTTCAAGTTATTTGACTAAGTGACTTGTGAGAGACTTCCAACTTTGTGAAGGTATATCTCTGCACATAGGTAGAGAGTGTTGCAAACAACTAGCCTATATTGCAGAGGGGTGGTTCTCCCAACTAGAATATCCATTCTGAATGATTTAAAGCTTTTTGGGCAGCTTGTATAGTCTACTATAATTTTGCAAAATGTAACTTTAATTCTCAAAACTGGTGGAGAGAAAAGTTTAGAACAGTGAGCATATATCAATGCTTGTGGACCTAGTGGAGGGCAACCATCTTCCATTTTTGCATTGTGGTGTTAGAATCATCCCCATAAAAAATGAGCTCTCTATCTCTTTTTGTAGCTTTTTGACTAGTTTTGGCCCTGCCAAACCTGGTGTCCGACCTAGTTAAAAATTAGGTTCCATGGCTTATTTGAGGGCTCAAATGGAGTCTACAAATCATGAAATTCGGTATGTAGCTACTTCTAATACTCCTCAAGCTGGAGGACTCCTCATCTTGAACAAAATGGAGTTGCAAGAATATGAAATGATATTTACAATAGTTTTTAGTGATCAAAATCACTATTTTCATAGGGGTTTCTTCTGAAAATTTGACATATACTTCTTGGAGCTCCCTACATGCTCCATCTTCTTATGTGTCCACTTCTTTGACATGTTCCTATGCCTTCTCCTTGACCTTGAGTGCCAACACTGCCCCCCTCTTGAGTGTGTCTTCCCTAATAGAACGTTGTTGGATTGGGTGTTCCATGTAGTACTTTGAGAGGTAGTGTCCATCATGTGTCAATAGGAGCGGTTCGTTTTCCAAATGTATGAGGGTTGGTTGTCCTGTTCTTCCTTTTTTAATTGCTAGCCTTTGCAAGTTGTAGTCCTGTTGTATGTAATTCTTCCTTGGATTCTAGCATGATGGTGTATTTGGGATCTTTCAAAGATTGATGGTTTCTCAAAGGAGGTTTTCAATAATGATTTTGAGAAGCTTTCAACAGTGATTTGCTTCATAGGTACTAATGTTGTAACCTTGATGTCCTCTTGATCTTTCCAACATAGGCTTCATAGTTGTCATGCCAAGTATGTTAGTATATGATCAATGTCTACCCCTCATGATTGTATGCACATTTTGTAAGGCCCCCTTTATGAGGAGAAGCCAAGCGTGCATTACCCAATTGATGGGAATCCCAACTTGAATGTTGGATGAAGGTCATATTGGACCATGTAAGATATTATAAGGAAAGGGAGTTACTAGGGTCCCCAATTGTGGGGTCCGGGGCAGCGGTGAGCAGCCCCGGCTGGGGGGTCCAAGGGGGCCAGCGGGCCCCCTGGTGGGGGTCCGGGGGCAGCGCCCCCGGCGCGACGGTAAAGGGAATATTCCATGGAATATTCCCTGTCGGAGTCAGAAATCATTTATATTTGTTAGGTCGGTTCAACCAGTCAAAGACGTGTATGGCAATTACGCGGGCGGTGGCCGCCCACGCTCCACCGCCCATGTATTGCCGTCCATGGCAGGCCACCCATGATCCTATATATATACATGACTTCTGCACTACCTAAGACACTGAGTTGAGCCAGCATACCTCTACCTTGTATCTCCCTATCTAGAGTTGTCTAGATCACCATTTAAGCTCTACCTTGAGAGCGCACGGGTGGACAACGCCATCATCTTTGTACTTGCTGCTAGTAGAAAATTGTTGAGATTCTCCTATATCTGTTATCTTCTCTGCTATTGCTCCTGTGTTATATTGCGTAACTATTGTCTTACAAAGTACTCGTAACTCATAGTGAATGATGGATAAGTGTGTTAGTGCATAGGTTGAAATAAATATGTGCCTTGTGCATGGACTTGTAATGTGGCCCTATGCATGCTTATTTAGGGAATGCATTGTAAAAAGTATGGTGCAAAACATTGGGTCTTCAACTAAGTGCCCAAGGGTATGTTGATGAAGAGGTTTCCTAATCTATCATTGTTATAGTGTTTCCAAAGTAGGGGAGCCCTACCATGATGAAAGGTTGGTCAATATTCATCTCTTCATGTTGTACTCCCATCACAGTGATTGAACATTAGCTTGTCTTTCATTGTTGATGGATGTCCTTGTTGATGGCTCATTGATGATATTCTTCGAGCACATGGTCTTGTCTCTTCTTTTTTTTTTCCTTTTTCCCTTTTTTTATTTGGAAACAATGTCACAAAACAAGAAGAAAGAGGTTAGTCTCAATAAAATAGTCTACGTATGTCAAATGTGTCTCATGTGCCTAGTATTCTCAATTGTGTCTATGCATAACCTTGAAATGTGGCCCTATATTAATGCATACTGTGGAAATGCATGACCTGAATGGTGCAAACGACAGGGTTATCCCAAGGTCACATGATTTTTGCATGTCGAGGCTTCCAATGTTATTTGTAGGTGTTGATGCAATATCTATTTGGAGGAATCCATTGGATCTCAAAATGATGCAATCAATCTATAGTTGAATGACAACTGATCATTTCGTTGTATAGGGATCCATTTTACAACAGTGTTCTGTCGTGTACAGATCACTTTTGGCCTCTTCATCTTTGAATGTTTTCTTAAGTTTTGCATCTTGCATGGTTGGCTTTTTGGTTCTATTGGGGCTATTGGTACTTTTGGCTTTCGAACCCAAACCATTGTTGATTGTTTTCTTACTATTACTAAAGAGATGATTTGATCTTTGTGCTTGGTTCTAACCCTTGCTTCTCCTTGCCTTCTTTGTTGAGACGTTTCTCATGAGGAAGAGCATAGGGTTTTGAGTATGTAAGAGTTCCTTGGGCACCCACATGCATAATCGCCCTTGTTGAGCTATAGCTAATTCCTTAGGAACCCAAATTTGTCGGATACCTTGTGGTTGAGCTCGTCCTAGTTGCTTCATTCTTCTTTTGGCTGGTTGGCTTGCTTGAATGGGAATTGTTGGGGCAAGGCTGGTGTTTCTTACCTTTCATTAACCATATTTTTATAGTCTTGAAATTTGGTTTAGGTTTTGTCCTTGTGCATGAGGAGCAAGGTTGTGTGGTAGCTTTTTTCACTAAGGTGGCCTCCTTCTTGCCATTTGGTTGCAGTTGCCTCCCAGGCTTTGAGAAATGCATTGTTCGAATTGTGATGTTCATACTTTTGGAAGAGAAGGGCGTTCTAGCACTTGCATGACTTACCCATCAATAGGTGAGGAATGGTGCACATTGGACTTTGTAGTGTTTGAAAAGTGTGGGGTATTGGAATCAAAAGAGCCCTTGCCTTCCAATTCAACTTTTAAGCATTGTGTGTTAACCCAGACCTAAAGTGATCACTATCACAAGTTTAAGTCAATTGCATGATTGTACAACCAATCTTGCCCTAATATCATATGTTCTGTGATATCCTCATCATGACAAGCTTGCAACTTTACGATCAAAGGAACATCCTTTAAGAGGATAGGAGTGTCTGCTTTGCTGATACAAGGGGTTTCCATGCCTCCCAAGCCCACTAAATAAGCTTCTAATGGCATAACGTCCATGCCCAATCCTTTACAACATGAGTACCTAATTGCACTAGTGGCTAATCTAGAATCCATCAAATCTTTGATTGTCTTATTTGTAGTGTTATGCCCTAGCTCAATTGTGATGAATGATCTTATATCTATGATGCTAGGATGTGTACTCGTTTTGGTGCACATATCCATGTGATATCTTGGGGCACTGAGATTGACATCTAGGCCTTGTCCCCTTAACTTATTTCTCCTATTGCAACTATCCATCACAATGGACTCTAGGTCATTGACATCCTCTTCTTCTTCTATGAACTCATTAGAGTCACACTCTTCTAGCAAGGGTTCACACATGAAAAAAGAGATATCATAACCCTCCTCATCACAATGAGGCATCCACTATTATTCATTGACAACAATTTCCATGGTGGCTAAGATTTTTGCCCAAACATGAGGCTCAAATTCCTCATCTATAAAGATCATGGGTGCATAGGCTAGGTCTCTAACTGGTCTAGATCCTTGAGAAGTTTCTTTTTCTCTCACTTTTAGGCATCATACCTCTTCCTCTGTGAGATTGCACATCCAAAAGTTTGTATGTTCATGCATCAAGGATGGATTAGAAGAACTTATACAATGGATAGAGATTGAATCTTCTTGCACCTTGTGGATAGGATTCCATTGTAGGGGTGTTATATCTCTGAAGGTATAATCCTTCAGATTGACCTATGAACTCTAAGTTCTAAAAGTACAAGGATTTGGTTCCCCAATCTTGTACTATTTGCACTTGTCATAGGAAGGTCTTCCTAGAATCATTTCATAGATGTTATTTTTGCCAAAGTCATATATAGCAAAGGTGTGTTCAAACTCTACACCACAAGTGGTTAGATTTATCTCTTCTAACAATCCTTGAGGTCTTTCAATATGGTTGTGAGCCATTTGAAGCTTCATTCTAGTTGGTCTTAATGCGGATTTTACCCATTGCTTCCACAAAGAGGTGGTGGCAATCACAACACCAACACCTGAATCTAAGATAGCTTTGGTTGTGTAACCTTGGTAGGTGATTGGGAGATAAGTATTACCTTCTTCACCTTCACTCATGTCTCATGTTTTGTCTAGGGGTATCTCTGGGACTTTCAGCTTAAAACTTGCTTTTGACACATTGAGACCAAGTTCTGGAACCTGATTTGCCGAATGTTTCCACAACTCAAGTTTTACTTTGAGCAGATCTTCTAAGGTGAGGTGACACTACACCCTAGTGTTCGTCATGACTTTAGTGTTTCTTGGAACCACTAAGTCTTTATTTCTTATCAATATTCTGGGAGCTCTAATATGAAGAGATTCAGATTCCCATGGGCATGTGAATTGTGGAAACTCTTGTAAAGAATTAGAATCAAATTCTAATATTTCATCTTCTTACTTCTTTGCTTGGTCTCCATAGATAGATGGAATGTCTTGGGGAAATTGATCATGAAGATCATCAACTGCAAGAATAAGAGGGGGAGTACCCTTCTCATTGGCCCATTTCTCTTCTTGTATTTCTCGCAAGAACTCTTGAGAGTAATCTTGAATTGCAAGGGGTGTTCTAGCATAACTTTCATTGGTGGTGAGCTTTCTCTTTCAACAGCTAGTTGAGCCTATGGAGGTAAAGAAACCTATGGCTTGTTTAGCAATTGCTCTAATCTTTCTAGTTAGCCTTGGAAATGCAAACCCAGTTTGATAGAATTTGTCTTAGTGAACAATTGATTGGTCTCGAGCATAGCCTAAGCTACTTCTACCATTTTCATGCAAAATTTTGTCTATTCAATCTCTAAATTTGCTCTAGGGTAACCTTGTCTAGGTTTGAAACTGTTGGCCCTTCTTGAAGTCGAGCCTGGTAGGCTTTCAACATCATGTCAAGCCTTCTAGGGTTGGATCTATGAAAACAAACCCTGGTTGTGGTCTATTCACAATGAGTAGTGGGATGGGATGAAGTGGAGTGGATGGATGGGTTTTGAGATGCAATGTCTAAAAATTTTATTTTTCCATCTCTCAGGCTTTCTTTTAGTTTGGATAACTTTCTATCCCACTTACAATTGGCTTTCTCCCTGGTATCCTTCAAGGTTCTTGTTTTCCTCTTACTAGGCTCTCTTGATTCACTTGAATCTCATTGTTCAACTAATTTGACTCTTTTAAGGCTTGTGCCCTAGTGACTTCCTATATAGGAGCCCATCAATGCTACTTGAGGTTGAATCCACCACTAAGCCTACCAAATTAATGAAAGTAACCGTGGGCTCACTAGAGGGGTTCCTTGGAAACTCTTTTGGGAGATGTTCTTTATTGCACTACAAAAAAAGGCTTATATTGTGATGGTTTGTCCTTGTTCAAGAGTCAGTGGGTGGGGACATTCATGAATGAAATGGTCACCCTGACATCTAAAACATGGTCCTCTAGGGGCTTGTGGTCTCAACTGTCTCAATTAGGGCCTAAGGTTAGGATTGGTATACATGACACTAATGTATTCTAGCCCCCAATTTGTTTTTGCTCATGGTGCCTCATATTAATATGAATAAGTCTCACCATGCTAGTGTGATTCTCTGTAATAAGCACATGGACTATCTTCATGGGTGTAGTCAGAACCTTGAGCATGAGGGTCATTTTCTGAGACCAAAGGGGTCATCAGAACCAATGCTCTATTAGAGTTCTCCTCTATCACTGCATACCTAATTGAAATCACATTCGTAGGAGCTAGCGGTTAGTTTCCTAGGACCGGTTGTGGCTTATATGGTGTGAGGAATTCTTGTTGGTATTGAGGTTGACTATTGTGGCCTATAATAAGGTTGTTGGTATTGGTTTTGATACTTGCCTTGTTGGTAAGGTTACTGATAAGTTTTTTTGGAAGCCTACCTATTGCATGGGCAATCTTGAGCCATATAGCTCATGTATTTTCTCTCAATAGATCAATATGGACTATAAGGGTTTCCTTGGGGTTGAGCCATGATCAGGAAAACATTAGCCATGTGGTCTCCTCCATAGTTGTAACATTGTTTCACTAAGACCATCCTAGGGTTATGCTTACTTGCAACTCCTAACTTCTGAGCCACTTTCTCTGCCAATTCTTCTATTGATGTAGATGGTTTAAAGGTGAAACTTATAGCACTATCTGAGTCTTTATAGATCTTAGAAAGCTCTAACTCTTCACCCAAGTTATCCTCTATGTCTATGCACATCCCCACACACTGTTCTCTTGATCTAGGCTCTTTCAAGTACACATATGATCTTAACTTGGCACTTAATAAGCCATCTAAAAACAAGGCCGCTTGTTTGGCTAGTGTGGGTAACTCTGGGATAGGGCATCTCTCTAGGTATTGTTTACATCTTCTTCAAGCTAGTTTCACCATTTCTTGGGGTGTCTGCTTGAAATTGTGTATTAGCAATGAAGCATTGTGCCTGATGCCATTTTTGGAGAACTCCATAATGAATGCTTCTAGCAACTCATCTATATTCCTGAACTGACCTTGGTGTAGTGGCTAAAACCAGGTTAAGGTAGTGTTCTTGAGAGTTAGACTGAAGGCATTGCACTGAATGAATAGGTCCTTGACTTGTTCGGATCTTAACACTTGTCTAAACTTTGCTACATGGTCCTAAGTATCTCTAGTGCCATCGATGTAATTCTTCATGGATTGCCTAGGAAAGGGAAACTCATCCATGCCTCTTTGATGTCTCGAATTTTTTTTCCTCTCTTTATCTTTTCTTTCTCCATCTAGTCTTGATTGTTCTCTTCCTAAGGGGTTAGCAAAGCTCACTTTAGGTCTCTCTCTCTTCATAAGGTTGGGATGACCCTGCTCCTTGGAGGCCATGGGAAACATAAGATCTTGGTGGAGAAAAATCAATTCACCCTTCCAAATGTATGCATTCTTGCCATGCTCTATTACCAAGATCATTCTCTCTGACGTGTTATCCAAATATAGAACTTTGCCTGGTATCTCAGGATCTTTGAACTCATAGATGTTGACTTTGCTTATTTTGCTAACTTGATCTGGCTTGAATCTCCAAAAAGCTTCCTCCATTTCTCTATTCAAGAATAGTTCTATGATTTTGTTATCTTGGGGAACCCACTCTAGTGTTATCACTCTAGTCAAGATGGATTTGCCTTGCGGAGTCTTGGGCTCTCATCCTAGGTCTCCTTGCTCTAGGTCTCCTATCTCATTCTCCAGAATGACATTTCCAAACTCATCTATCCTATCTAGTAAGGTGGTGACCACATACATCGTTCCTTGATTATCAATATAAGAACCCTCTTTGAATTTAGCCACTGGGTGTTCAAGTCCGAAGCTTGATCGAGATTTTTGAGTTGGAAAAATGGTTCCCTCAAACCATCCTCATAACTGATTGGTCCTAATATATTCCAATTTTATTTTATAGGGAACTTCTGGTGTCTGTAAAAAGGTAGTTCCTGAGCTACCTGCAGTTCTCTCCATGCTAAAAGACATTTTTGAATCACTTGTTTCTGAACTTAGCATGTAGGGATAATCACTAAGTTGTTGTGACCATGACCTAGTTGTGTGATTTACACTAGCTTTAGATGATTTAACGCTTTATCTATCCTGGCCTAGGTGTCTACTTGATCTAAGGGTCATAAGCTTTGTCTAGTAGTCCCAATTTTCCCAAATACAACCACATTGCAATGTTCTTTTGAATTACTTACTTGTTCTTTTATAGATTTCTCTAGTGTGATCTTTTCTAGCAAATATCATTGTTAGCAATACTTTCGTTTTATTGCACCTTGAGATGTGATCAATCCAATTGAGTCCTTTTCCTTTAGGGTTTGTCACAACAATATCCTAGCTTATGCTTGAGCTTGAGTAATTAGGGTTTCTTGTACTTATGTCTTGCATATCATCACTCTAATTAGTTAATACAACTAGTCATGCTTAGCCTAGGCTAAGAATTGATCGAGGGGGTTAAGAATGCTTACAATCTCAAGTTGCTTGTCCCTTGATCACACTTGAATGCTCAAGAGACATGTTCCCAAGCTTCCAATGCACTTGTCACCTTGCTTAGACATCCTTGAATGGCTCTCAATGGACCTATAAAAGTCCCAAGTTTAGATCAAGCTTTAAATCTAACTTATTTGATAGACACAATTTGATACAAGCATTTTTAAAGACCCATTTTTCCCCTTGTATTGCTAAAAAATCCTCACTAATGATGGATTTTATGTGGAAGATCCATATCAAGGATACAAGAGTATTGTTGTAGTTCAGAAGGAAGACTTTTTACCCTCAAGGTAGAAGGTAATAAGAGATATGCCTTGTTCACTTATGGAAACCAAAAGATTTCAGAAGTGGACTAATGACACAAAAGGCTAGGTCATTTTAATGAAAGAGGTATAAAGAACTAGTAAGAAATGGGTCAATGTTAGGGTTGTAAGAAAATAACAGCATAACGAAATACACCAGTAGAAAAAGTTGAGAGAAAAAATGCAGACAACGATAGATGCAGACTGAGAGATAGAGAACTCAAATTCTCATATTGCCGAGCGTAATGCAGTTACAATGATGGTGCTATCCACCCGTGCGCCCCCAATGTGGAGCTTAGACAGACTCTAGATGAAGGGATTACAAGTGCACAATGCTATGTAAAACTCAACCTGCACCATGCTTATATAGCTTTTACAAGGGGATTCAGTATAGATAAATGCAGTCGAGAGATACATAATAGACAGCATAATATATAATCCAACAATATCTCCATGACCAAAAGTCCTACCGTCTCAGCCCAATGGGCTAGGGGATAGGCCCCCTAGACCTCGTAGAAGGGGCAAGCCCTCCTCTACATTCCCCCCATTAAGGTTCTATGGGGAAACCACACAAAATGAGAGGGTCTTTATTTTTTCCTTGAACAGCAACCCTATTCCCTAGAAGTTTATGCCCTACTTAACCTAAAGGCTAGGCTCACATAGATCATGTATAACCATCAACGGTCACACATAGACCTCATCTAACTTATAAGTCAGGGTTCCACAAATGTCCAGGCTCTCATAGTGGCTTCTCCTCATAATGGGGGCCTTACAAATTAGAGCACCATGGATCATTTGTGGTCACTTGAAGGCGGAGTATTGAGCATATCTAACACCCCCTCAAAACCCACCCTATGGTGAACTTCCTCCTTGGTCCGATCCCAAGCTTTGGAAAGTGTCAAATAATTTTCTCTCTGCCAAGAGCCTTGGTGAAGATATCTACTCCATTTTCTTCACTTGGACAATAGGTTATCTCCATGACCCAACCCTCAGTCAATTTATGCACATAGTGATATTGAATTTCTATGTGCTTGGTACGCACATGGAACACAAGATTCTTGGCAATGGCCATGCAACTTTTTTTTCACACTTCAATTATGTAGCTTCACGTCCTTGTATTCCTATATGCCATAGAATCCTCCTCAACCATACTGCTTCACATGCTGCAACACATCCAAATTTGTATGTAGCTTTAGTAGAAGATAATGCTATAGTTGGTTGCTTATTACTAATCCAAGAGAAGACCCATGACCCTAAAGAAACAAAATACCCTGAAAGTGATTTTTTGGTATGAATATCTCTTGCCCAATCTACATGCTTGCCTTCCAATGAGTTTGGCAAGGCTTATTAGAGAAGCTGCTTACTACTCCAACATCATAAGAGATATCTGGTCTGCCATTGGACAAGTAGATGAGACTTCCAACTAATTTCTTGTATATTCTGATATCCAATGAAGATGAAGTATCTTCAATGGATAATTTTGTGTTGACCTCCATAGGTGTAGAAATTTCCTTCCAATCCTCCATGTCCAATGCCTTCTATATCTGTCTTGCAAACTTTTGTTGAGAGATGAAAATCTTCCCTGGTTCCTCTCAAACTTCAAGGTCTAAGCAATAATGCATTAAGCCCAAGTCTGTCATTTCAAATTTTGAACTTAGTGCATCATTCATTTATTGAACAATAGCATCATCATTTCCAATAATCACAAGGTCATCTACACAGAGTACAAATGTTGATAGTTCCATGCTCCACCCTTTTGTCCAAAGCTTGAATCATTCTCAAGCAGGTGCATTTATCCCACATGCAAGGAGATTTTCCCTCAACTCCATATAAGGAGGGCCTCACTTCACTCCTTTCAAGCTCACTCACTTAAGCTCTTAGCAACAGTGTCCATACTCTCCTCATGGAGTCTCCATGCTCATAGAGCATTTTTTGTAAGTTCATTTCTATTTATTTAGTTCATCATGTTTTCTTATCTTTTTTTCCTTCCTCCATAGTTTGTTTAGATGTATGTATGTGAGTAGAGTAGTAGTGCTTTTTTATTTCAATATGATATCAAAATACATCTATTGTTTTGATTTTTTTTTTCATTATCTTCATTAGCATGTATTTCTTTGTTAATCACTCCCTCCCTCTCCTATTTCTTTAATAAGAGTGCTTCTAAGCATTATTCCATCATTTCTCTTATTTATTAAATCACTCTTAAGTCTTTTATGGATTTGTATTGAAGTTTTTAGATTCTAAACGATCATTTAATTAGTTAGCATCTTTGCATTCTCTTCTCCCCTTTTGGTGCTATTTGCATTTTTTTTCCTCACTAGTAGTTGGTCCACATGCAATGCTGATGAGCACTCCACCTAATCCAAGCACATCCCACACCTTGTTGCCAATGTGCTTTGTGCCATTGCACAACAGATAGATAACCACTAGAACTAAGTCGACTCCGAGAAAGCGTGAGAGTGAAGCTTTTGGACTCTTCTCTTGCTATGCATAAGTATGTACATAGTTGACTCATGCTCTCAAAGAGAAATTCTGACTGAAATATGCATGTAAAAATTACATTGCCTTAGAAAATGTAGAGGTCCGACCTGAGGCGGGTTGCTTCATATGCATGCACAAGCTATTGACTATAGACCAAAGAGATCGCACACATGTTGTAGAGAAAATGCATGCACTATTGGATCTTTCAGGTGCTACCATAGCAACAGGAAAAACAACAGGTGGGTTGAGTATAACATCTGCTCTCTGTATATTTGTTATGCAGAGTAAGAATATGGACCTTGCACGCTTGCGGCGATGACAATGTACTACTTGGGGCTCAATGTTATCAGTACTTCTTGCCCTGTAGCTCTTAGCCCAACATTTATCATCTCTAGATCAATCTGAAAGAGCTATCCTTTTGCTCTAATGCTTTTCCTCTTTTCTATGGACTGGGGAGCCTCATCTTTCTGACATAGCATGGCTTTGAAATGTGCAGCTTAGCGGATTCAGAAAGCAAACGAATCAAAAGTGAGTGGAATAGATGCACTCTATGGCGAGTGAAGGATAATCTATAACTAGTTGGGAGGATCAAACTCTGTCATCCTGTGTCCAATGCTGAAGTGAAAACCGAGCAAACTGTGTTACGACCACTTTCTATCTAAGTGAGAGGGAGATAACACTAGAGTGCCCAGATTAGTGGATTCATCTCATATCTTTGAGACATGTCATAGAGAGTTTATCTCATATGATACACATGTGAACTAAGAATGGAAAACTCGTAATTTACATCCCGACTCCCACCACCACACAATGCAACTCATTAATTCCCATCATCTGTATTGTGTAAACTCACAAGTGGATTTTGTTTCCCAATCAATCATGGAGATGGAATCATTAAATTAGCAATCTATTACGTAAGTGACGATGCAACAGTCCCAAGATTTTAAACTTTTAGAGAGAGAGAGACATCTATATGAAGGAAATTATTTTGTACACATACGTGAGAAGAAGGAAGGAGGAAACCCATGATAATTCAATTCTTTGTAATGAGCAAGTATATTATGGCTTCCTATTTATTAGAAACCACCTTCATTGAGAAGGTAGGACCTTCCCTCATGAACATCATGCATTGTACTTATGGTAGTTTCTCTAACACATCATCCTTTAGAAATCAAGATAAATCTTTTAATGTATCTAAGCACACAAACTTGATGTTATATGCCTTGTATTGATAATGTTTATACAAGCCTATTTGTAAAGGGACTAGACACTACTCTTTAAAAGATTAAGACCTTCCATATGCTTAAAAATAAGACACTCAAAACCAAAGGCCATGCTCAAAATTAACAAAAAGCAGTCCACAAGAAGAGGAACCTACCAAAGATCCCACCAATAGATCCCATGAAGACTACAAAAACAAAAAGAACAATGCTCAAAAGGTGGTAAATGGTTCCATAAGCACTACCTACCCCATGATGTAAACCCTCTTGTATGTCTAGGGATCCCATATGTCCATAGATCCCAAAAACCACTTGGATCCCAAATGTCCATGTATAATTCTTGGGATCCCATATGTTCCAGGATCCCCAAGATGCCATATGTCCCACGTGCCATGGATCCCATATTTCCATGGAACTAAAAACCAAGGGATGCCATATGTCCCACACATGGATGCCACATGTCCATGAAAACCAAGGGATGCCATGTGTCTCAAACTTAGATCATATGTCCAAGTTATGTCTAAGGATCTCATATGTCCTTAGATCCTAAAAACCAATGGACTAAATGATCCCATATGTCCCTAGTCCCCCATATTAAAACCAAAAGGGTCATCCCATAAAAGGGGGAGGTGTTGATAGTTCCATGCTCCACCCTTTTGTGTAAAGCTTGAATCACTCTCAAGCAAGTGCATTTATCCCACATGCAAGGATATTTTCCCTCAACTCCATATGAGGAGGGCCTCAGTTCACTCCTCACAAGCTCATTCACTCAAGATCTTGGCAAGAGTGTCCATACTTTCCTCATGGAATCTCCATGCTCATAGAGCATTTTTTGTAAGTTCATTTCTATTTATTTACATCCTCATGTTTTCTTTTCTTTTGTTCCTTCCTCCATAGTTTGTTAAATGTGTGTATGTGAGTCGAGTAGTAGTGCTTTTTTATTTCAATAACAAGAACAATTGCCTTCCCTCCTCTCTTTTGAACATACAAGTTAGCTTCTGAAGCACATCTTTTGAAACCTAGATCTGAGAGATACTTATCTATCCATTGATATCATGCTCTAGGGGCTTGTTTCAGCTCGTATAATGCCTTCTTTAGCTTACATACCTTGTTCTCTGCATGGGGATCCTCAAACCCTAGTGGCTGAGACACATATACCTCCTCCTTGAGGTCTCCATTCAAGAAAGCTGATTTGACATCCATATGATAGACTTGCCAATGCTTATGTGCAGTCATAGCTAGTACTACTCAGATAGTAGTCATTCTTGTAGTCGGGGAAAATGATTCACAAAAATCAATGCCTTCAACTTGTGAGTAGCCCTGTGCAACAAGGCTTGTTTGTAAATTTCTAGAGTACCATCAGCCTTGTAGTTTCTCTTTGAGACCCACCTGGTGCCAATGGCTTTATGCATAGGGGGATGATCCACTAGCTCCCAAGTTCCATTCTTCATGGTATTGTTGTATTCTATTTGAATGGCATCAGTCCAATTCGGATCATGGAGTGCCTCTTCCACATTGGTTGGTTCCTTTGCTTCTTCTTGAATGAGATCAGCCATCAAGGCCATGTTTACAATATGGGTGCTTTCTGGTCTCTATTCCTCTATTCTCTATGATCGCCTCAATCCATATGCAACCTGTTCTAGTGATTGTGGGATGGGGTTTGCAGAATCATAGAGCTACCTCACTCAACATGGCAATGGCTTTTCCACCTGGGTGATGGCAGGTTTTTGACTTTCAGACTCATCATCTAAAGATGATGCTTCCTTCTCTTGTGTAGAAGGGAAAGCTCTTGGGCCAGGTCATAGTGGATTTCCCCTTTGTCTGATGATAAAGTGGAAGCTCTCTTTTCTTCCTCCACTACATGTGGCTACTCCTCCTTAAACACTACATTGCAACTCGCCATGATCTTCTTATCCTCAGGTTTATGAAGCTTATGGGCCTTGTTATCTTCACCGTACCCTAGGAAGACACATTTTTTCCTTTTCCGTTGAAGCTCGTTTCTCTCCCTATCTAGAACATGCACATAAAATTCGCTTCCAAGTACTTTGAAATGGGAAACATAATGCTTTTTACCAGTGTAGGCTTCTTGTGGAGTCTTTCCATCAAGTGCCTTGGTGTAGCTTCGATTCAAGATGTAGACAGGAGTGATGACAGCCTCTACCCAAAATTGATTAGGCAACCCTTTCCTTTCAACATGCACCTTGCCATCTCCTTGATGGTTCAATAGAAACCTTCAAACTCTATTGATGTGAACTCACCACCACCGTCTGTCCTGAATTTCTTCATCTTCTTACTTGTTTTAGTTTCAACAAGGTGAAGCCATTCTTTAAACTTACCAAAAGCTTGATGCTTATCATGAAGGAAGTACACCCACATCTTCTTGCTATAGTCATCAACAAGTAGCATGAAGTAGGAAGATCCCCCCAAGGTCTGTGTAGGCATTTTTCTGCACAATTCAGCATGCACCAACTCTAGAGGATATCTTGCCCTGTTCTTGCTTTCGTGTAGAAATTCCTTCCTCCATTGCTTGTCCATCATGCAAACTTCAGATGGTTCCTTCATGTCTGCAATCGATGGTAGGTGTGCAACCATACCCCTATGATGCATCTCCTTCAATATAGGGTATCCAATGTGGCCAAATCTCTCATGCCATAGCTTAGTTCTACCCACACTTCTAGTGGTTGTAAGAGCACACAAGTCATACAATTTGTTCCTACTTATGCTAGTCCCAACAATGTTGATGTTACTATGCATAATCTTAGCTCATATCTTACTAAAAGATACTTGATGAACTTGAACATTTATAGAACCTACTAAAAGTAGATTTTGTTTTATTTGTGTAGCATACAACACATTTGAGAGTTTTCAAATATTTCCATGAGAGTTAATTGTTGGAGGAGATGGTGGATACTCACAAGTGATGAGTTGGTGTAGCTAAACCTGCTTCACACCTACTATAAGTGATGGCTAGAGAGTGGTATGGACCTCTTTAGCTAGCTAACAAGCTTACGTAATCACATATGCTACGTGGAAGATGATGCACTAACGATAGGATCAAAACAGATAGGTTGGCATATGATCCAAGTTCTAAAACTTGCTATTTTGGTTGAGACACCTACTCCGAGTTTTGCACCATTCTTTGTGTACAACAGCAATTGATAAAATTCCTTTTGGGGAGCTTCAATTACCTAAACAAGCTACCAATCATGAGTGGAATCATATAAAATGATAAGCTATATGTAGAGAAATATGTTTAGCAAGCTAAGCATCTATCTTGACTTTTATGGGCCTTGATAGTCACAAATTAGTGAGAAATGATTGATTAAAATCTAACGAGAACCTGAACTATTATTAATAAAACTTTGTAGGTTTAAAGTAGACAGTATGCTAAAGATATCATGCTTTAAATCACGAGAAATGATCCACTATCTAGTGCGAACCAGCTCCAACAAATTCACTATTCTGATGGAGTGTGAGAGGGATATGAGAGTAAGAAGTAATGATCTTGTATGAATTAAATCATGTAAAAGTACAATGGCATCGGCAATAAATCATTGCTCAATGAGTGTGGAAAGAGTGAGCTATGAGGTGAGGTCCTCTTCTCAATGAAAATACATGAATTTGATCTCTAAATCTCGAGATACATGTAGGGATTTCATGTCCTCTTTTATAGCTTTTGTTGGAGCCTAATATTTGAATTCAAATTTAAATCTCTGTGAATAAAGTGCATCCTAAAGCATAGGATTGATTCTCTCTTCTTTCAACTACCAAAAATTACGAGATTATATGTGTCCTCTACTTGGTGTTGATCTTCTTGAGTGAGGGTTGGCTTCAAACCATGAATTATTCTCATAAAGAACTACATGGGTTATAAAGTCTATGTCCCTTTTGATTCTGATCATACCCAATAAATATACATTTCTCAGCCTTAGGGTTAAGCTTCCCTTTGATTTGTGATGGGATGTGTGCATATGCAATGCACCCAAATATTTTTAATGATGCCATGATGGTCTCCTGCCACTCCATGCTTCATATGGTCTCATACCATCCAATGATTTGGATGAAAGTCTGTTGACCAAATAGGTAGCTCTAGATACAACCTCTACCCATAAATAATTAGGTAATTTTTTCTCATTTAACCAACCTAGCTGCTTCAACAATTAATATGTTCCTTCTTTCTGCTACTCCATTCAATTCAGGAGTATGCCTAGTTGTTACTTCCCTCTTTATGCCTCTGTCCTGTAGAAATAGATCAAAGTCATGTGAAAAGTACTCACCACCTCCATAAGACCTGATTCTCTTCAAGCTCCTTCTTGTTTGGTTTTCAAGTGCCAAATACTTCATAAAGCATGTAAATACCTCATCCTTATGGTTCATGAAATAGAGAATTTTCCACCTACTGTAATCATCAATATGAATGAGACATAGTACCTTGAACCTAAGATGGATGGATCTTTGCTAGGACCCCACACATCAGTGTGTACAAGCTCCAAATAGTCTTCATGGATATATCCTTTCCTCTTGAATGGTTGCCTATGAGCTTTGCCAAATTGGCATGCTCCATATTTGTATATCATGTGCTACTTGGTGACATTGGAAATGCCAAGCACACTTTGATCCCTACAAATTCGCTTTAGAGTTCTCTCTCCTATGTGCCCTAGCCACTTGTGCCATATTTCCAACTCAAATAAGGTTTGATCTCTATAACTGAATAATGTTATGTTCCTTGTTTCTTCAATTTCAAAAGCAAACAATCTACCCGACTTCTCACCTTTGGCAATCCTTTTGAATCCTTGTTGGGGGTTTTCCACATATGCTCCATGCTTAGTGAACCTGACTTGTAGACCTTTCTCTACAATCTGTCCAACACTTATTAGGTTTTCGGTTATAGGAGGTACATATAGAAATTTGCTCAAAAGATTCATACTACCATCATATGTTTTTACATTTCCAATTTTCTTGACTAAATGCTTAGTGTCATCACCTCTTTATACTTTATGCTTCCCCTTGGGTTCTTCAAGATCAGATAATAGTGCTACATTTCCTACCACATGATTGGAACAACCTGAGTCAATGTAGATTAAAAGATGCTTATCATCTTTACCTTGCTTGGGTGTCATGTTCATGATGAGCAAAGAGTCTTCTTGATCTTTAGTATAGTTGTTGAAGTCCCTTCTTCCTCTAAAGCCTCCTTGATAATTGTTATTGTTGTAGCCTTGATTGTAATTATGGTTGTAGTTGCCTCCACCATTGTTGTAACTACGTCTAGCTTGTCCATAGCTTCCTCTATGAAAGCCTCTTCCCCTTTGGTTCCTTGTATTTTTGTAGCATTCTTATGTAGTGTGGATATTGAGACCACATATATTGCATGGTGAATTGTTGTAGGGTCTCCCCCTACCTGGTTTACCTCATCTACCCCTACCTCTAGCACCTCTTCCTCTTCCTACATAATTAGCTTGAGAGGTACTCGCCTCTTCATCCTCTTCCTTACTTTTAACTTTATCCTTAGCTTTATTCTTATGTGTATAAAGGGAAAAAGATTGGTTACCTCTTGATTTGTCACCATTTAGGTTGATCTTTGCCTCATGGGTGAAGAGTTGTCCCATCAAGGTGTTGAGAGTAGGTATTTGCATATCCATATAGAGATCCACGGTTGTGGTGAAGGACTCCCACTTGTCATGAGCTTTTGTTCCATTGATGATCTTCCTCACAATGTGCTTTTCCTCTATATCTTCTCCAATGCTTGCAAGCTCGTCTCCTACATGCTTCATTTTGGTTACATAATCAGCCACTCCTTGCTTTGGTTGTTTCTTGAGTATGATTCTTCCTAGATCTTGTGTTGGAGGAGAAGTATGATGAAAGCACTTCCCAAATCTCTTGGGAAGTCTTACACACAACTTATTCTTCCTAGCCCTTGTGTTGGAGGAGAAGTATGATGAAAGCACTTCCCAAATCTCTTGGGAAGTCTTACAGTTTCTAACATGTGGTAACAAGAAATCTGAGATTGAGTTTAATAGATATGACTTGGCAAGAGCATCCTTTGCACACCATGTGATTAGGCTCTCTTGCTCTTCCTTTGTTCGTTGATGCTTGCTCCTCAAGATTGGCATGTCTTCATCTCCTGAGATTTATCCATAAAAGCTTCTCCGGTGAAGCTATGCTTGCATCCTTAGAGACCACGCTGAGCAGTTGTTCCTGTCCAATTTGTCAATGAAACAGGGAAATTCCATCTCCCATCTTGATTGTAATTGCTCTGATACCACTGTTGGAGGAGATGATGGATACTCACAAGAGATGAATTGGTGTAGCTAAACCTGCTTCACACCCGCTATAAGTGATGGCTGGAGAGTGTTATGGGCCTCTTTAGCTAGCTAACAAGCATAAATAATCACATATGTTTCTTGCAAGATGATGCACTAATGATAGGATCAAAACAGATAGGTTGGCATATGATCCAAGTTCTAAAACTTGTTATTTTGGTTGAGACACCTACTCAGAGTTTTGCACCATTCTCTGAGTATAGCAGCAATTGATAAAACTCATTTTGGGGAACTTCAATTAGCTTAACAAGCTACCAATCATGAGTGAAATCATCTAACGTGATAAACTATATGCAAAGAAATATTTTAGCAAGTTAAGCATCTATCCCGACCTTTATGGGCCTTGACTGTCACAAACCAGTGTGCAATGATTGATTAATATCTAATGATCGCATGAAGCATTATTAATGAAAGTTTGTAGCTTTAAAGTAGACACTATGGGAAAGATATCATGCTTTAAATCACGAGAAATGATCCACTATACAATGAGAAGCAACTCAAAAAAATTCACTATTCTGATGGAGTGTGACAGAGATATGAGAGTAAGAAGTAATGATCCTGTATGAATTAAATCATGTAAAAGTACAATGTCATTGGCAATAAATCATTGCTCAATGAGTGTGGAAAGTGTGAGCTATGAGGTGGTCTCCTCTTCTCAATGGAAATACATGAATATGATCTCTAAACCTTGAGATACACATGGGCATTTCATGTCCTCTTTTAGAGCTTTTGTTGGCACCTAATAGTTGAATTCAAATTCCATTCTCTACCAATAAAGTGCATCCTAAATTATAGGATTGATTCTAGCTTGACTCAACTACCAAAAGGTATGTGATTATATGCTTCCTAACTCCTGGTGGGTTTAATGACCTTTTACAGCTATAATTTTAGAAGCAAAGTTAGGAGGTTGTACATATGAAGCTTTCCAAGTATAATGCTAACACAAAAAGCTAATGTGAAGTGATCAAGTATGTAGGCTTGGGCTTAATTGCACCAACATTAATGAAAGAAATCGTACCTTTGCCCTTTGCAAGACATCTGGCATTGTTCCCTACCTTTACTATGATGGGTTCCTTTAGAGGTTATAAGGAACTATAAAGTTCTTTTTTGCTCATCATGTGACGAGATGCACCATTTTCCAACACCCATGAATCATTTGTTCCTAAATCTTCAGGCAAAGAGCACACCTCCTCTATCGTAACAAACAAATCAAGCTCTATTTCTGTTGCGTTTTTAGACTCCTTGCCATTGAAACCTTTTGAAGAGCCACTCTTCTCGTCTGCCTTCTTGATGCCACAATCTTGGATTCAATGTCCTTTCTTCTTGCAATGGAAACACTCTCCCTTGAACTTCTTTTTGTCGTTCTTCTTTTTTTCTCCATCTTTTGAAGAGTCTACTTTGCCTCCTTTGGCATTTGCTATGAATGTAGCATTTCCTTTGTTGACACCACTCCTTGCCTTGAGTTGCAACTCCTCCTCCATGAGTAAGGCACTGAATTCTTCAAAGTTAGTGGTTGAGGTCTAATTTGAGTATTAAGAGAAATTACCAAACCATCAACCTTAGGTGGACAGATTCAAAGACAACATCGAGCTAACTCCTTGCTTGACTTTCGTACACCTACTCCTGCCATTTGATCTTGTAGATTCTTTATGCAATTGATAAACACCTCTTCAGTCTCCTCACTAAAGCTTTCTACTACTAGTTGATTCTCCAAGTTTTGAATTCGTGTTTGATTACAAGTTTCATATTGATTTCTCAATATGTTCCATGCTTCACATGCCTTGGTAGTAAGCTGAATGAGAGTCAAAACACTATCAGAAGAACTTGTCACTAGAGCACAGAGTGCATTTGCATTTATATGTTTCCAAGCATGTAGAAGATCAACATCGGGTGGAATCATTGGAGAATGATTATTTGGATTAGGTGTTTCTTGGGGCTCATGAAGAGTCCCAAGCATAGTCTCCAAAAGCTCATATGAATCAAGGATAGAAGTGATTTTAAACTTCCATAGGTTGTAGTTCCTACCATTAAGCTTACCTTTTGTGAAGGTTGGTTATCATATCTATAATGTTGGGATGACTGACATCACTGCTGCTCCTATCTGTGCTCCACCTACTCATGTTGACGAATCGCCTTGATTCCCAGTTGTAGATGATGACATACCACTTGACATCTTCTCTCTTTTGTCATTGAGATCTCTGCAACCTTTGTGTTTTTTTTTTATTTTAAACCACTTAGAGCCTCTTGAGCTCTAATACCATGTAAGAAAATAGGAGCACAGTGGAATAGACAAGTAGATAGAGTTGAGAGAAAAAATTTAGAGAAAGATAGATGCAGACTAAGAGATAGAGAACTCCAATTCTCAGATTGCCAAGTATAATGTAGTTACAATGATGGTGTTGTCCACCCATGCACTCCAAATGTGGAGCTTAAATGGTGATCTAGATAGACTCTAGATGAAGGGCTTACTAGTGCACAATGCTATGTAAAGCTCAACATGGCCATGCTTATATAGCTTTATAATGGGAACTAGTATACATAAACATAGTGGAGAGATACACAATAGTCAGAAAAAATATATAATTAGACAATATCTCCACGAATAGAAGTCCTAATATCTTGGCCTTAGGGGCTGTGGGGATAGGTCCCTCGGACCCCTCAGAAGGGGGCAATCCCCCCTCTACAATCCCCACATTAAGGTGCTATGGGGAAACAGTGCGATGCCACATGGACTTTATTTTTGGCTTGAACGACAACCCAATGGTCTGAAATTTTATGCCCTACTTAACCTAGTGGCTAGGCTCACATAGATCATCTATAACCATCAATAGTCACACATAGACCTCATCTAACTTAGAATTCAGGGTTCCACAAATGTCTAGCGTCTTACAATGGCTTCTCCTCATAATCGGGGCCTTACAACTTAGAGCACCATGGATCATTTGTGGTCAGTTGAGGGTGGAGTATTGATATATCTAACAAGGGTGACCTAGCATT
Source organism: Ceratopteris richardii (assembly GCA_020310875.1). Taxonomy (NCBI): domain Eukaryota; kingdom Viridiplantae; phylum Streptophyta; class Polypodiopsida; order Polypodiales; family Pteridaceae; genus Ceratopteris; species Ceratopteris richardii. The sequence continues at coordinate 41,978,545 of CM035419.1, forward strand.
CAAAGTCAACACATACAAATGTGAGGCTTGCCAATTAGACAAAGCACATAAAAAATCATATAGAAATAGAGATTCATGCATGCAAACATTCTTGAATTAGTAAACACAAATGTGTTGGATCCCTCAAAGGACTATAGCATCAATGGATCTTGATTCTATTTTTTTACTTATAGATGACACAACAAGATGGATCACACTTTATGTGATCAAGGATGAATCTAGTGTTCAATTCATTCAAACGCTATCATGCCTACGCAGAAAGGATGAGTGGCCAAAAGCTCAAAATATTGACTGCACATGGAGGGGGAGAGTATTTCTCCAAAGATTTTGATGATTACTTGTGGAATGTAGGCACAAAAAGGGAATTTACTTGTAGGTATCTCCACAACAAAATGGAGTTGTAGACAAGATGAATATAACTCTTGTGGATTTTGCTAAATCCATTGTTGGGGCTTCACTCACTAATTAAGCATAAATACATGAAGACATAAGTAGAAAGAAGAAGGACAAAGAGCTATATAAATTAGACACTCAGAAATCATGCCTATGTGAAGGGAAAAATTTAGACATGTAATGTAGTGGTAAAATTAGGAATGAAATATAGTCTAGAACTTCTAGACTTACAATTTTGAGTTTTAGAAGAATAAAGACCCAATGTATATAAGCTAACTTGAAGAATAGAAATGTAGATCAACTCGATTCTAAGTCCTAAGATAGAACAGAGGTAGTAGGGTACTTTCCGAGATAGGTTGTGGTGAGAGGTCATTCATTGTATAAGATCTTTCTATGGCTATAACAAGAGTGAGGCCAAACCATTTTATGCACATCTTCTCTAATAACATACACATAGAAGGATTTGGGTTAATTTTCTTTTTGTGAAGAAATAAAAGTGCTTTCGTAACTGTATGAATGTTAGTTAGAAGTTACGAGTTTCAGGCGCAGATTTTCCTGAACTTCTAAGACAGATATCATAGTACAATGTAGTGTTTTTGATGAATCATGGATCATTTCAAAGCTATCATCCTTAGCTACAACGGACCAAAAGATCTTTGCAAAATGGGACATGTGCTCAAAGAAATAAGCTTAAGAGTGAAGGCATGTCAAATCAATGGAGGTAATTTTTAGATTTCAAATAGTGTAACTCCTAAAGACATTTGAAGTTATTTACAAGTTATTACTTTAATGTTTTGCTTGGAATGTGTTGTTTACTATATGTAATAACATCTATTAATCATTGAGCACAAGAATCTTAAGATTCAAGTCAAATCAAAGAAGAATAACAAGAGGACATGTTGAATTTGTGGATTGAGCAATCATTTGGCTTATGATTGTTGGCACAATCAACAAGATTCAAATCGGAATTAAAATAACAATGGCAAAGGAAAAGGTGGAATCAAAGAGGAAGACAAAGTCAAAGAGGTGGCTATGGTAGAGGTGGAGGAAGAAATTGGGGACATAACCAATCCTACAATACAACCTACTACAATTATACAAATGATACACATAATGAGAATCATACAACATTGATAACACTGAGTCACAACAAAGGAGAACAAAGACACGTTCTCTTTTCCTTTTTACCTAAAGACCATTATATCAAGCAATAAAGTGAGCATTTTACAATATCTAGAAAGCATCACTTGTTCTTGCTTGTAAATATTGTCACTAGAACCTTGATCTCATATCCCAAGTAGTCAAGATAGATATAATAAAATTCTTGTTGCCATGAAAACTAGTTGTTCAGCCGATCAAGAATCCCACATCATGATCTTTGACAATAGATTAGTGTTGAAGGTACAAGTAAGAGTTCGGGAAGCTCCTTCCTTACATCCATAACCTCAACAAGCACAGATTATAGCTGATTAAAAGTTACTCGAAAATTAGAGTACATGTGTTGCAAAAATCGGAACATTTTAACAAGGCAATTAAGATCAAGGCAATTAAGATCATCCCCTGTGTATGGTTAAGATCCTCATTGAATGCATGGCCATATTCATAGAATATGAAATACATTTCACAAAAGCATTCCCAAGAGAAGATAATAATCAACAAAATTATACTAAGAAACATTCACACATGATCAGAGAAATGCTCAAGATAAATCAAGCTGAACACAAAGTGGAAGCAGAACTCGACATTATATTTCTATTAAAATGATTTTTTACATTTCCTGTGTAAGTACAAGAGTAATATGAATCTACAATAGAAGCTGATCATAGCTTTCCGCAGGCTCAAGGATATTGGGATCCTCTGGAACATTAGAACACATATCCTGCCTCTCTTGCTCCAAGATTGGCTCTTCAAGGTCAGCCATGTCCCCCGGTTCATCTGCAAGTGGGGGAACGGGCTCCCTTGAAGCCGGTTGGAATCTCTCCATGTCTGCAATGTGCTTCCTTCCAACCTCTTGGTCTTCATCTGGGCATTCATTCAGGCCATTGATTCTCATTCTAATGAAGCTCACTTGAGCACCATCCTTCTCCACAGCTATGCAGTGCCTGAACATCTTTAAGGAGCAAGCCAGAGTTGTTCCTGAAACAGCAGAAAACCACTTAGAGGCGTCAATCAACCATGACTAATGAAAATTGTGAAAATTGAAATTACCTGTGCCCGAAAAAAGGTCTAGGACCGAGTCATCATCATTGGAGAATAGATGAAGCAATCTCATTATGAGTTTTTGTGGCTTCTGATAGGGGTTAACCAATGTCATGTCCCCAGCTACATGACGAAGTTTCTTGGTAATGGCTGGGAACATGAGCACATTTGAGATCCCATTCTCATTGCAATGCTCCCTGACTCTCCTTTTGCTTACTTCATCATAATAGCCAACTGTAATGCATTCAGTGGAGCTCACAAACCTATGCAAAGGAGTGTGATTTACGTTTGTCTTCACCTTGCAAACAAGAACTATGAGTCACAGAGAGCATCATTAAAGCCACCGAGATAGAAAGAAGATTACTTACCATGTGAGGCACTCCACAGCATGACATCTTGCCTTCAGAGCAGTTGAAACAGAGAAGGACTGGTCTCTGCTATGGAAAATTACTATCCTCCAAAGAGGAGACATAGTCAACTCTACAAAATCAGTGACCATCTTCCAAATCTGAGGGTGTTTGAAGGGTTCATCATCATTAACTGATCCCAACATCCTAAATCCATAGGGTATGTCCGCTATGAGAAGGGAGAAATGTTTTCTAGGCACAACAGAACAAATATTATTTACATCACTACAGAATACATTGTAATATACAGGCCTAAGGGGGTCTAGGGGATTGGAGAAACATTTCAGATCAGGTTCATCATCAAAATCCATCTCCTTGGCTTTCAACCTAGATTTCTCATGCCTTGCTCTTTGAATGTGAGCCAGGAATGCAGGGGGGCAATCATCTAGTAGCTCCGCAGACTTACTTTTCTTTGGTTTCTACAGAAAAAAGTGGAAAGACAATTAAATGAGCTCTTCAATACAACAAACAGAACATAAGGAAGCGATGCATGGCATCGATTTCATGTGGGGGTAGATGCCAGGCATCGACTTTCTACTAAAAGTTGATGCCTGGCATCGACTTTGGGACATAAGTCGATGCCTGGCATCGACTTATGCCACGAGGTCGATGCCAGGCATCGACTTATGCTGCAGGTCGATGTCAGGCATCGACTTATGCCCCCAAGTTGATGCCAGGCATCGACTTTTGGCTGTAGGTCGATGTCAGGCATCGACTTTAGCCGTAAGTCGATGCCAGACATAGAATTCGTACTAAAAGTCTGGCATCAAATTGGTTTGGTGAATCAAGGCATCTAACCTAATGGCAAACCAGGCACAACCTCAGAAAGAGAACCTACCCAATCACGAAAAAGGATGAAATATTCTGATAAAGCTTTGTAGGATGATGTGGTTGGATAGTCTGCTTGGACCTCTGTCCAAGAAAAGCAACCTAGCCTCTTCATCATGACCTCCTGAATCTTCATGTAAACTTTATGACTACAGTCACAGAAATAAAAAAGAGACTAGGTTAGACCAGAAACATGGGAGGAGGGAAAAAGGATCTGAGAATAACATACATACTTATTGAGCTCAGTCACCATCTCCTCCAGGCTTAAGTCCTTGGAGATTACCCTTGACAAAGTTGATATAATCAATGTATCATCCTTGATTCCTTGAAGGGCCCTCCATGGTGTCAGCTTCATGTCCTCAGGAGCCTCTTCAATTGAGAGGTCAGCTTTCCTTCCCTTTCCCTTCCGATCAACCTGTGGGTCTGGCCTTGACTTTCATTGCTTCTGGCCCTTGACCTCCTTGTTCTCCCACATTGTGAAAATTTTATCCTGTAGATCCCAGATCTCACCTGATCTGAATGCCAGTTGAAACCATGGATCATATTTCCTCAAGGCATCAGACTTTCTATTCTCATCCAGTGCAATTCCAACCTCAATAAGGCATTGCTTTCGTAGATTGGGATGTATCCTTCCAGCTTCCTTCACAAGACAATCTTCATATTCATGGTGGAAGAACCGAATTCTCTCTATGGAGGACATTTTTTGCTTGTAGTCATTGTCATTGTTGTGATCCCAAGCAAGAAGCTTGGCTTCCTCAGTTGTAAGACCAGCATATATCTTACACTCTGCATACCTAAAGAAAAATGTGGTAGGGTGCTCCTTCACTAGCTGTCTACGGGCCTCTGTAGAGTGTGAACCTCCAATCACATAATAAGTATAATCCTCAAACAAACCCTCATTGAACTCGTCCATAGAGCTGCACTCATTCGGATCCACCATGACAAGGAATGGCACAACAGTAGCATGAGGATTTATTTTCATTTTCTTCTTAAGATTCTGCACATGCAAATTGTGTGGCTCCCTGATCTCAAGGGGCCTCCTCCCTGTGACTGGATCTATTGGTGGCCTGTGGATGATATTGATTGGCAGGTGGAACAACTGCCCCTTCTTCACAACTTTTCTTTTAGCTATGTTCTCCCTCATCTTGTTCTGCTCAGTACCAAGAACACCCGAGGCAAGCTCTCCACCAGGTGCAACAATTATATCCTCAGAGCTAGAGCTTGAGTCAGAAGACTCCTCTTCTGAAATTCTCTTCTTTTTCTTTTGAAACTTTTTCTACACGCTCTGCTTACCCCTTGCCTTTACAAGGGTTGTCATCTTCTATTGTGTTGGCATGATGTTGCCCTGGATCCATGGCATCAAGTCCTTGATAAGATTGACTGAGTCCCTGCATATCTCAGCTAGACCATCTGGAACACAGCACTCTGGGCACAAGAAATCCATCTTGCATATAACATTTCTCAAACCTTTCGATGTCTCTACCAAGAAAAGGAGGTTGTCAGAATCCTCATCTTCATAATCCAGTTTGTACATAAGGCCATACTGAAAACCTTGTGTTGTCGTGATCTTTCCTCTCCGATATGCCCCTACGAACACAAGAAGGACTTCATTCTTCTCTTCAACATACTGAAGGCACCACTCCAGATTTGTCATGTCCCGTAGTGGACGATCTGTCCTTAAGACCTCAGCGTCCCTCGAACTATCCTTCATAGTTGTATCATCCTCAGGAATTTTGATGCTACTCTATCCACCTGAGGATATTCCTAGCGGGTTGCTGGCCTTCTCAGAGGATAAGGATGCAATAATTTTCTTTGGTTTCGCTTGGTGACCAATGCCTTTGTCACGTTGCTGATCACCAAAGCCCATGGTGACTCTCAGCTTCTTGAAGGGCCTCTCACTCTTGGACTCCGCATCCCTGAAGGCGCTTGGAATAATCAGCTCATACGTAAATGTGGTTTTCAAAGGCCCAAGTCGATGCTAGGCATCGACTTTTAGGTTCAAGTCGATGCTAGGCATCAACTTTTAGGTTCAATAAGCACATGAGAGAAAGAAGATCTCAAGGGATTCTATACTGATTTTGGTTGTTCTAATCATTTTGCATGAAATGTAGAGCTAATATTAGAATTAGAAGAAGGCATTTCTAATCATATAGATCAAATATGGTGATAACACAAGACACAATGTGCATTCAATTGGAAAAGTGAAATGTAGAAGTGGAACATATTTGCTAACCAATGTTTTGTATGTTTTGACAATACCTAAGAATTTGATTAGTGTGGGAAAAATAGTTGAGAAAGGTTTTCAAGTTAGATTTGCAAATAAAGGATTATTTGTGGAAGACCTAGAGAAATAATATAATCAGATTGTTTATGCTAAGAATGAAGGTAGAAATTTTACTCTGAAAGTGCAAGGGAGCATTGGTCAAGCCATTGCTCACACATGGTGACGAAGTGATTAGAGAATTAGACCTTTGGCATAAGAGGTTAGGACATTTCAACGAAAGAGAAATCAAAGCTATGATGTCAAATCAATTTGTAATACGGCTACCAAATGTGGAGAATTGACATATGGTCTACAAATGTGAAGCATGCTAAATGGGAAAAGCACATAGATTACCATTTCAGAACGAAGGATTCAAACATGACGGACTACTAGAGCTCATCCATACAGATGTATGGGGATCAACAAAACAAGGATCAATTAATGGCTCTACATATTATGTTCTTTTTATTGATGATGCTACAAGATGGATAACTCTTTATGTCTTGAAGGAAAGATCAGAAGTATTTGGAGCCTTCAAGCATTTTCATGCATATGCAGAAAGAGTAACACATCAAAAGCTCAATAGAATAAGGTCTTATGGAGGTGGAGAATACTTCTCCCAAGAATTCAATGGTTATCTTTGGAAAGCAGGTATTAAGAGAGAAATCACTTGCAAGTACTTACCTCAACAAAATGTGGTGGCAAAAAGAAGAAATATAACTTTGGTTGATTGTGATAGGGCTATGTTAAAGGAGAAAAATTGTCCAAATTATCTATGGGCTGAGCTTGTGAATATAGCTACATACCTTGTGAATAGGTTACCATGTATAGCTCTAAATTGAATGACCCCTTATGAAGCTTGGTGGGTTAAGGAACCAACACTACATCATTGTAAAGTTTTTGGATCAATTGCCTATGCTTATATACCATCACAACTTAGATATAAGCTTGAACCAAACACTAAAAAATATATGTGTTCATTGGGTATGATGAAAAGCAGATGGGTTATAGTTTATGGAATCCTTTAACCAAACAATTTCTTGTTTCTAGAGATGTGACATTTGATGAATAGAAAAGTTGGTATGTAGAACAAATTCACAACATTGAAGCATTTGAAGATGAGGTAAGAACAAGTGAGAGAGTGCAACAATGTAGCCATAGGAATTGTGTATGAATGAATGACTCGCCTCCCAACCATATGCCTCTATATATAGCTCTCTCCAAGGTTCTACCTTCTTGGACAAGTGGATTCTAATCATCCAAGTGCCAGCCATGTAACTACATGTGCGATAGAGTTAACTCAAGTGGATACTTCTAGAAGGTTCTAGAGCTCTTTGGGCAAAACACTCTCCCCATGTACCCCATGTGGGTTGATCCCAAGACCTCCTCCTTCACATCCTTGATTCTTCACCACTAGGCTAAGTGGATTACTTGGTTACAAGAGTAAATGACCTTCTAGTAGGTCTAGACTCGAGATCTTTGGTCACACATATGAATGATCAAACGGTGTCGGATTTCACATCCATCTGAACAGGTCTGACTCTTAGATTATAGACTTACTTTATAAAGCAACAACATAGCCCTAGGAATTGCGTATGAATGAATGAATCTCCTCCAAACCATATGCCTCTATATATAGCTCTCTCCAAGGGTCTGCCTTCTTGGGCAGGTGGATTCTAATCATCAAAGTGTCAGCCATGTAACTACATGTGTGCCAAGTGTCCCAGTTAGCCAGAGTTAACTCAAGTGCCTCTAAAAGGTTCTAGAGCTCTTTGGGCAAAACACTCTCCCCATGTACCCTATGGGGGTTGAACCCAAGACCTCGTCCTTCACATCCTTGAGTCTTAACCACTAGGCTAAGTGGATTACTTGGTTACAAGAGTAAATGACCTTCTAGTAAGTCTAGACTCAAGATCTTCAGTCACACATACGAATGACCAAATGATGTCGGATTTCAGATCCGTCTGAGCCAGTCGGACCCTTAGATCATAGAATTACTTCATAATAGAGAGTTCATGTAGGTAAATGGATATGAAGATCTCATGCAAGCAAGTTCATCCAGATTTGGATCATCAAGGAGCAATGAAGATGCACCTAGGTTTGATAATGAAGTGTATTCAAATACACATGAAGAATGTCAACCAAGAAGATAAAGTAGGTTAAGGAGACAACCAAAAAGGTATCCTTATGATAATTCTTATATGACTCAGAAACGCTATGCTTTTATGGTCAAAGAAGATTAAGAACCTTAGAGGTACGATGAAGCAAAAGGCAATAAACAATGGGAAGAAGCAAGGAAGGAAGAGTTCAATGCACTTGAAGAGAACAAGACTTGGGAACTTGTTCGAAAACCAAATGGTAAGAAAGTGATTGGAAATAAAAGGATTTATAAAAAGTGAATATTCTTACAGATGGAAGAATAGCCAGATATAAAGCTATATTGGTGGCCAAAGGCTATGCCCAAACCCATGGCATAGATTATGATGAGACATTCAGTCCTATGGCAAAGATGTCAACCATAAGGACAATCATTTCTATTGAAGCATCAAAAGGATGGACCTTGAGTCAATTGGATATAAAGAATGCATTTTTGAATGGATACATGATGTATATAGGTGATAATCTTGTGAGTTGGTGTTCAAAGAAACAACATATAGTAGCATTATCATCAACTAAATCAAAAGATAAAGGGCTTGTGGACGCAACTAAAGAAGTAATATGGATGCAGACCTTGTTCAAAACCTTGGGCATTGATCAAGGTATTGTTGGAACAAAGCAATCACAAATTGATGATTACAAAGATCTTGAAGCAAGTCTATACTGAGATTGAAGTTCAAGAAGTCACTTGAGGAAGTGAAGAGATCTCAGAAGTGAAGCTTGTATACATATGTATATTACAGTTGGAAATTCTTGTAATTTGAGTAGAGATAATCCTTAGGATGATATGGAGTAATGTAATAGAAATGGGATAAGTCTAGAACCATATGTATATAAGATAATGATGTAAAGAAATATATGTGAGAGTCATTAGAAGACAAGTGTCATAGAGATAAATGTGAAGAGAGTCATCTTCAGAAAATAGCGATGAGTATTTTGTAGATTTCTCTCAGTTTGATCATGTGGATCAGAAATCCTTTTGTACACATCTATTCTAGAAGCTAATGAAGCTATGTTCAAAGTTTCATGGTCTAATTCCTCTTTTGTTGTGATTATGATTAATAGGAACATGTGTATGTAAAGTCTGCAGATGATCTCTCAGAGTTGCGCACTTTTTTGTCTCAATGTTTTGCTTGGATCTCAGTGCACAGTGTAAAGTTTTTGATGATTGAGCATTCAAAATATAAGTTAGAAGGTAAGGAAGCTATGGCTAAAAGCATTTAGCAAAACAAGATCTGTCCTGTGAGAAATCAATCTTAGAAGTTACCTATGTCAAAGTCGCTTATTCAAAAAGATAGTTTTCGACATATTTTTGATATTAAGGATCAAATTAAAGTTTTAATGATCCTTTTGATGAACTAATGGGTGATATGATTGCGCAAAGGTAGTCTAAAGATATGTGCATCATTGGTTTGAAGAAATTTGAAGATATGTGTAGGAAATGAAGTCGATTTCTGAAGTAGACTTTCTGAAGAAGAAATTTCTTTACTTAGAGAAGTGTTAGTGAAATGTTTTATAAAATAAGACAATATTTGTGTAAAGTTTGATCCATAACTGATACAGAAGTGTTATTAGATCAGTATAGATCAGACCTTTGGAGATTAAGAAGTCTCCAACAGTGGTAGCAGAGCTGAAGGTGCAATACAAGTGAAGTAAAGAGCATTGGAAGTCCTGACTGTTGCAGGTATTGAAGTTCTTTCAAATTAAAGGAACACAAGATCAAAGTTTGAAAGAAAAACTGAAGGAGAATCAAGTACGAGTTCAAAGGATCAAGAAGGATTGAAGCTTCATATCAAAGGTACATTTTATTATCATAAATCATAGTAATTGCAGACATAGAAGATCAAAGATGGGAGAAAGCTTGCAGATTGATAAGGTAGATAGGGAGAACTATCCAGCTTGGTCCATGAGGATGGAGGCACACCTCATGAGCAAAGATTTGATGGCATTCATTACAAGAGAAGAAGAAAAGCCTAAGTTTGAAGATCCTAGTGTTCCAACTAGGGAGGAACTTGTAGGTTTGAAGAATTGGATGAAAAAGGATGCTCAAGCTAGGAGCATCATTGACATGGCTGTAAATGATTATCTTCTTCCTCACATCAGAGGATTAGAAACTGCAACAGATGTGTGGAATGCTTTGGAAGAGCATTTCCAAAATACAACCAAGTCAAGGAAGTCTTCATTATGGGCAAAGTTTACAACCTTTAAGAAGAAGAGCTCACAATTGATGGAGAGTGTTAATCTCCAAAATAACAAGCTATCCTTGATGTTAGACCACCTCTATATCAAGAATAACTTTAAACTCCAACCAATTTGGGAAGACAAGAACCAAACTGTCAAGATTTTGACTAACTGTGAAGAAAGTCATTTCACACAAAAGTCTGCTGCACATTATTGACTGATTGACTAATCATTTGTGTAAAGTTTCTGATGAAACTTTGTAGAATATGTTGCCTAAGTTTGCAAACCACCTCCAAGTTAAATCACTTCAAAAGCTTAAGTAGATTATGAGAAATGATCTAAACAATCTACCTATGTCTGAAACTACCTTCTTGTACAGTCAACTTTGATACCTGCAACTTCTAACACATGGTTATCCCAAACTAGAACCCATTTAAACAAATGCTTTTAGCCATATATAGCTTACCTTCCAACTTAGATTTTGACTCCTCATTTGTGTAAAACTTTACACTGTGCACTAAGAACTAACCATTTCTTTGACCATCCGGATTGTGCTTGCTTTAGAAGACACTCAACACTTTCTCACATATAGATGTTCTTACACAAAATTCTCTCAGCATGTTTGCAATTGGACTCTCAAACTTTAACCATAGATAGATTAACTATGGACTTAGATGTGTACAAAAGGATTTCTGATAAAATCAAACATAGAAGGAGAACTAGAGAAAAGATCAATGTGCAATTCTCTGAACATTCTTTCTATTCAACTCTTCATACATCTGATGGATGATACATACAATACTCATCATCAATTCATCTATATTTCATCTCTATATTCTATTATGACCATCTACACGTATCTATATATACATATGAGTATTGATTTGTCATTACTTCAAGTATATTGAAGTATTTACAAAACTAATGAACATATGTTTTAAAGAACTTTGCTCCCTGAACCTTCTCTTCATTTCATGAAGTTGGACTTCAAACTTTTCTTCATATCTTCACTTCTAGGCTTCATAATCACCAATTGTTGATTGTCTTGCTCCAACAGCTCCCCCTCAATCATCAATTGTGATTAGCTGGATCTTCTTTATTCCTGCCATATCTTTAAACCTCTGCAACTTTGGTCCATCCAAGCTTTTTGTCATCATATCTGCAAGTTGATCTTTTGTAGGAGTATGCATAACTTGTATTTCTTTATCAACAACCTTCTCTCTCAGAAAATGATGCTGAATCTTAATATGTTTAGTTCTAGCATGGGATACATGATTTTTTGCCAAATATAAAGAACTCATATTGTCTCCACAAATGATAGGAGTACTCTGAGCAATATCAAAACTCTTCATAAGAGTCTTTAAACATATTACTTCCTTTGCAGCTTCTACCATGCCTTTGTATTTTGCTTCTGTAGATGATAAAGCAACTGTATGTTGCTTCTTAGAGCACCATGAAATTAGCTTATCTCCCACATAACACAAGTATCCATGTGTTGATCTTCTATCATCAGAATTACCTGCCCAATCTGCATCACTGTATATTTTGACTCTTGTATCTGAAGTAAAACCATAATACAAACCTTCTTTAAGTGTGCCCTTGATGTACCTAAGTACTCTTTGTCCTGCAATCCAATGTTCCTTTCTAGGACAATGCATGGAATTGAGATAGAACTCCAACTGCATATGATAAGTCATGTCTTGTTAATGTAGCATAAATCAGGCTACCCACCAAACTCTGATAAAGCTTCATATTTTTGAATTCTTCTCCTCCATATCTACTCAATCTATGATTCACTTCCATTGGAGTTGGTGCTATCCTGCAATCTTCCATTTTAAATTTGGTTAGCAAATTTTTCAGATACCTTTCTTGAGTTACATATACTCCATGTTGAGTATATGAAATATCCATTCCCAAAAAGAATGACAAATTTCCCAAATCAACGATTTTGAATTCTTTCTCCATCTGCTTCTTAATCATGTGTATACCTTTGTCATCTATTCCTGTAAGTATTATGTCATCAACATAAATACAAACATAAATAAATCCATCCTCACTTGCTTTGACTAGCAAGCTACTATCTGCCTTTGATGCTTGAAATCCAAGTTCCTTTAAGAACTTTACAAGCCTATAATTCCATGCCCTTGGGGCCTGCTTCAACCCATGCAAAGCTCTCTTGAGCTTACACACATAATTTGGATACACTTGATCTTTGAAACCATCTGGTTGTTCCATGTAGACTTCATCTGAAATATAACCATTCAAAAAAGCATTCTTCACATCTAATTGAGATAATTTCCAACCTTTGTAAGCAACAATTGTTATGAGAGTCCTTATGGTTGTCATTTTTGCAATAGGACGATAAGTTTCATCATAGTCCACACCATATGTCTGTGCATATCCCTTTACAACAAGCCTGGCTTTGTACCTAGATACACTTCCATCTGCAAAACTTTTTGTTTTGTAGACCCATTTACATCCAATGATCTTCTGACTATTTGGTTTAGGAACCAAATCCCAAGTCTCATTTTCCATCAATGCATCATATTCCTCCTGCATAGCTTTTTCCCAATTCTTCTTCCCTTTGGCTTCATCATATGTGGATGGATCTTCATCTACTTTTAACATGTAAGCATAATCTTTAGTAGTCAAGAATGAAGTATCATAGCTATACCTTGTAGGTTGCCATTTGTGCCTAGATGACCTTCTGAGTTCTCCACTTCTTGAAGTTTCTGGTTCATCACATTCTGGATCAAACCTTAGCACTTCTTCAACTTCAACATGTACTTCATTGTTCTCCTCTTCATCAAATATCTGAACCTTTGATTTACCTTTCTTTTGATTCACAACTTCTTCAACATCTGCATGAACATTAAGTGTACCTGCATACCAAGTACCTTGCTCATCAAATGTAACATCCTTAGACACAAGGAATTGCTTTGTTGATGGAATCCACAACCTATAACCCATTTGCTTGTCATCATAACCAATGAATACATACTTCTTTGCTTTAGGTTCCAATTTATGCCTCAATTGTGATGGCACATATGCATATGCTAAGCAACCAAATATTTTACAATGATCCAAGGTACGTCTCCTACTCCACCAAGCTTCATATGGTGTCATACCTTGCAAAGCTTTACATGGAAACCTATTGACCAAATATGTGGCTCTGTTTACAGCCTCAGCCCACAAATAATTAGGGCAATTTTTCTCCTTCATCATGGATCTTGCAAACTCAACAAGAGTTCTGTTTCTTCTTTATGCTACCCCATTTTGTTGAGGAGAATACCTGCAGGTAACCTCTCTCTTTATACCTGCATTCCACAAGTAATCAATGAACTCATTAGAGAAATACTCTCCCCCTCCATTTGACCTTAACCTCTTCAATTTTTGACTTGTAATTTAAATGTGTTAAACACTTCTGACTTGTCTTTGATCACATAAATTGTGATCCAGTTGGTAGCATCATCAACATATATGACATAATATCTTGAACCATTTATACCGAAGTCCTTTGAAGGACCCCATACATCTGTATGTACCAATTCAAATCTTTCTGAATACATAAAACCATGCTTATTATATGATTGCTTGTGAGCCTTACCTAGCTGACATGCTTCACATCTGTATGTCATGTGTTGACCTGCAACATTAGGCAATCCAAGCACTGAACCATTGTTAGCCATTTCTTTGATACCTCTTTCATTAAAGTGTCCAAGTCTTTTATGCCAAAGATCCAATTCAAACACCTTTTGCTCTCCATATGTAAACATAGCATGTCCAATATTACCTTGTATCTTTAATGTGAAGAGCTTCCTTCCTTCTTTCCTGTAACAATTTGTTTATACCCTTGACTAGGGTCTTCAACATAAACTCCATCATTAGTGAACCTTACCTCATATCCTTTTTCCACAATTTGTCCTACACTAATCAAGTTCTTTCGAATTATAGGAACATACAGAACCTTACTCAAGAGAGTACTTGCATCTTTGGCTTTGACTGAACCAATTGACTTTACTTTGTGATTTGTATTATCACCTGTTTGAACTATATGATTGATTGCCTTATGATCTAGATCAGTCATCAAAGCAATGTTTCCACTCAGATGATTGCTACATCTTGAGTCAATATAAAATACTCTTATATCTTCATGTGAGGCTTCACATGTTGCATTCATAATAAGAGTTGAATCTTCTTTCTGATCTGATGCATAATTATAGTAGGTGTTATTATAGGATTGATTTTGGAAATTTCTTCCTCCACTTCTTTCAAAAAAATTCCTACCACCTCTACTTCTGAAGTTTCCTCTCTGATATCTGCCACCTCTTCCTCTTTGACTAAAATTCTGATTAAAGTTACCATTGCTTTGATTACTATGCCAACAATCATGAGATAGATGATTGGTCTTACCACATATCCAACAAGCTCTGACATTATCTTTGTTATTTCTGCCTCTTCCTCTACTTCTGCCACTTCCTCTTCCTCTTAGGAAGTTTGCTTGACTTGTAGTACCTTCATCTTCAACTGATTGTTGCTTTCCTTTGCTAGCTTTCTTCTTGTCTTTAGAATACATTGCATGAATTGCACTCTTATCAACATCTCCTTTGATATCTGTCTCAAAAGTTAGCATATGTCCTAACAATTGATTCAAATCAGAAGTGAAATGATCTAATGAAAGTTCTGTAGAAAAAATAAAAGGTTTCCACTTCTCATCTCCTCTTAGCCCTGTGAGAATTTGTCTTACCAACTTATCTTCTTCAATATCTTCATCAACTGCACCTAAAGAATCAGCAATGTCTTTCATCTTTGTCACATAATCAGATATTGATTGTGAAGCCTTCTTCTTAAATGTAGTAAACTCTGCCCATAATGAAGCTTTCCTTGATTTGGTTGTATTCTAAAGATGCTCTTCCAAAGCATTCCATATGTCACTTGCACTTTCAAGTCCTCTGATATGAGGAAGCAAATAATCATTTACTGCCATGTAGATTATGCTCCTTGCTTGAGCATCCTTCTTCATCCAAATCTTTATATCTGCAAGATCTTCCCTAGTTGGAACACTAGGATCTTTAAACTCTGGCTTTTCTTCCTCTCCTGTGATGTATCGCATCAGATATTTGCTCATAAGATGAGCTTCCATTCTCATAGACCAAGCTGGATAGTTCTCTTTATCCAACTTCTCAATTTGGAGACTATGTCCCATCCTTACTTCACTTGTACTATCAAATCTTTAATCCTTATAAGGAATGAATGTACCTTATCTTCGAATGTTGCTGCTTCTGATCCTTTTGATAACCTTTATGTGTCTTCCTTCAGTCTTTCTTCCACACTTTATCCTTTTGAACCTTCAAGGTGTGAAATTTGTATATCTGCAGCAGTCGGGATCTTCCTTTCCTCAATTTTGATACTTCTTGCTCTGATACCACTGATGGAGAGTGTTAATCTCCAAAAGAACAAGCTATCCTTGATGTTAGACCACCTCTATATCAAGAATAACTTTAAACTCCAACCAATTTTGGAAGACAAGCACCAAACTGTCAAGATTTTAACTAACTATGAAGAAAGTCATTTCACAGAAAAGTCTACTGCACATTATTGACTCATTGACTAATCATTTGTGTAAATTTTCTGATGAAACTTTGCAGAATATGTCCCCTAGAGTTTGCGCACCTCCTCCAAGTTAAATCACTTCAAAAGCTTAAGTAGATTATGAGAAATGATCTAAACAATCTACCTATGTCTGAAAATGCCTTCTTGTAGAGTCGACTTTAATACCTGCAACTTCTAACACATGGTTCTCCCAAAGTAGAATCCATTTAAAGGAATTCTTTTAGCCATAGATAGCTTACCTTCCAGATTTTGACTCCTCATTTGTGTAAAACTTTACACTATGCACTAAGAACTAACCATTTCTTTGACCATCGGGATTGCGCCTATCATTACTTAAAGTATATTGAAGTATTTACAAAACTAATGTACATATGTTTTAAAGAACTTTGCTCCCTGAACCTTCTCTTCATTTCATGAAAGTGGACTTCAAACTTTTTTTCATATCTTCACTTCTAGGCTTCATAATCACCAATTGTTGATTGTCTTGCTCCAACAACAATCAATTTCTGATTATGTGACAAGGATGAAGGATATTGCAGATAGCCTGGGAGCAGTAGATGAAGACATTGAAGAGGATATGTTGGTAAGGCAAATATTTACAGGTCTGAGAGGAGATGAGAAGTGGAAGCCTTTCATATTGTCCATAGAATTGTCACTAGATCACTTTACTCTTGATCTTAATCAATTGCTAGGACACATGCTAACTTTTGAGCAAGACAATAAGGGAGATAATGATAAGAGTGCAAGCCAAGCTATGGACTCCAAGGACAAGAAAAAGAATGGCAAAGGGAAGCAGTGAACTGATGATGAAGGATCTTCAAGTAAAGCTAACTTTACAAAAGGAAGGATGAACTTCAGAGGTAAAGGAAGAGGAGGTAAGAACAAAGATAATAATAAACCTTGTTGCATTTGTGGTAGAATAAATCATTTGGCAAATGATTGTTGGTATAACAATCAAAATGGTGGAAGCAATAATCAGAGTTTTAATCAAAGAGGTAGGGGAGGCAGAAACCATAGAGGCAACTTCAGAGGAAGAGGTAGTAGGGCATCATATGTTGGAAATGAGGTAGGCCCTTAGCTCATATCACAGGTCCACGGTTCCATAGGTCCAGCATATACAACATAGAATCTAGCAATCTTCTTATATTGACAAAACATGAACATACCACAACTTAATCATACAAATGATGAGACAAAGATAGAGAAAGAATAGACGACATGTGTAAGGTGTTACGTAAGCCACCGCTTACTCATAGTATCATATATACCAATGTTCAATGTACAATGTGGGAGCAAAACTCTCAACCACTCTATGTGATGAGAAATAGATGAATGAGTGAATGTACAAATGTAACAAACATATTCAGATGTATGGGTGCAAATATGAATATACATGAGATGTGTGACCTAGTAGGTTATAGAAGAGTGAATATGAGTGACTGAAAGGGGAAGGATCAGTGTGAAACTGATAATCAATAAACCCTCATTTAACCTTAGGCTATGGAAGACCCTAAGTCAGATATGTGTGTGAAAAGATCACATACTTAAAAATAGCAAAGAATGCTAACAAGTTTGCTGCCAGAAATCCTCAAACTCATGTGAACACACCTTCTCAAACACCTCATCCAAAAATATGCATAAAGCATATACGTACTGATTCTCTTGTACCTATGCCGAATAGGACTCCTCCTGATATGGATGCTACTGCCTCCATAAAATTCAAGTAGTACCTGTGTGCATAAAGAGAATATGTACCTGAATACTTAACATAAGATGTAAATCTTATGTTAAACACCACCCAATGTCTTTGAAGTAGCCTGAAATCTTCATGTAGAAGACAATCTTCAACTACAACATGTAGATGGCCGATCCTCACCATCAAGCTGCTAATGACCAAGTCTTCTTGCCATGAACAAGAGATAACCTCCTCTCCATGAACTAGAGTGTGAGCACACCCTTCATCTTCTCAAAGAAGAATCCCAAGAAGAACTCCATAGCTGCTCCTCAACATGCTTCGAGTTAGCACCATGGCTACCCCATGTGCTAGAAGAAACACCACCTCTATTGAGGTCCAAGCTCAAGGCTTGTGTTGAAAATTAGGTGAAGGATGAAATACAAGTGACCCCAAGCACTTCTTATATAGTCTTTGGTTGTCCTTGAATAAAGCTATTCCAAAAGCATAAAACACAAGTGATTGATTTTACTATTGCGAACAACTCCTTTGCCGTTGGTCGCTGTTTCAAAAAGCTTGTCAAACTAAAAAGAATTTCATGATTTTCGCTTTGCTTTTCCAAAAGTTTCCACGTGCTGCCGGCTATGCCCACTGGGTTTTGAACCCTGGTGGGTGGATTATGAATACTTTGCTTTAACCAAGATGCCCACGCTATAGGAATTTAAAAGAATGATGTACAGATACTATAAATTTTGGGCAATCTTGTCCAATTTGGACATGCACAGTATGACATTGTTTCCAACAATCCCCCCTGCAATGGCATATTGGTTCAAACTGAACTGGATCTGCAATCTGTCAAAGACTCTAACTATCACAAGCTTCAAGCTTGTACTCTCGCACTTCAAAACTGACCTTCAAACCTTTTCTTCAAAAGTCTTCTTCAATAAACTTGAACTTGTTGAACATGAACCATAATACCTAAGAAAATATGCAAACTAGATATCCAATAGTGTACACATCAAGCAATCACTGCTTCACAACAAATATAGCATGAACTATCTCCAAACCTACTATCTCCTATTTTTAGAAACCTGAAAACAGACACTAGGATACATATTTGCATTTACCTTCCAAAAAGGTTTCTCAACGTACTTTTGCTGTGTCATTTAAATACACTAAAAAAAATCAAGAACTGAATCCTGGAACTTATGGTTGTCAACTCACAACTTAGTGTATTACGAACACTGTTGGTTCATCTCTGACTATACTCAAGTCAAGTCAACTCAAATCAACTGAAATCAACTCATGAGTCACATCAAAAAATCTATGATGTCATCATGTCATCATCCTTTTTCTAATGTGTAAATCCTTCATACCTCTTTCCTTCATAATCTGGTATAAACTTAAATGTGCGCACTTCTAAAAATACCTCTCTAAAATATCAAGCTTCTCTTCAATAGAACTCTGGAACCTTCTCCTGAACAGGAACATCCTAACATGAACTTTCTCCAAACATTCTTTTTCTTCCTTCTTCTTACAAAGCTAGAACATAAAGAGAACCTGACAAACGAAATATAGGAATACCTGAAATAGGAATACCTGTAGGTATGACTCTGCATTCTTTTACATATGGCTTGAAAATAAGTCTTCATGTTTCATCACCCCCTTGGATGACTTAACACTAGTATCCAAAATTCTTCAAATTATATGAGACTTTATGAAATCTGGAACGTCTTCCTTCTTTCAATAAATCTGATGTTTTAGTAATCCATACCTGTATCTGAAACAAAAGTTTAGGATCCATAATCTTCTGTAACATAACAAGTATCTTCTTCTATTCTTCTACAACTCAAATCTGATAGAATCTGAACCTTTGACTCACTTCCTCCGATGTTAAAGAATCTTCAAAAACAAAGGATAGACAACTAACTCATAAATACTCAAGATCATACAAGATCTATCCAAGATCAATGATCTTTCCTGTGTAGAATCTGCTCTTCATCAAACCTTCATGACTGAATGTTTGATTTATTATTTGAATGTCTCTGAGTATCCATGCTTTTCAAAAAGTTGTAAAACTTTTCTTCAAACAAATCCTTCCAAGAATTTGGAATTCCTACTTGAAACATAAGTGGACAAACTTCTCACCTTGAGAACTCCAAAAGCTGCAAGTTGATACTTCATCTTTTCATATTCTACCCGGGTGAAATGTGATAGTACCTGCTTGACTTTCTTTTGGCTAATTCCACTTCTCAATCAAGTGATAGGATATGATGGAACACATTTTTTAATACAAGCATGTATCCAAAAAGCTAGAAAATAATAAAAAGCTGACTGGTACATCAACAAGAAAGAATTTTTTGAAGTTTCTGAAAACACTGAATATGAGGTAACCTTTTCCAAACATAAAACCTCAACCCAAGTCTTCCACATTTGCTACAAAAAACTCTTTTACCTTAAGAGTTAGATAAAGAAGAAATATACTTCTCTTCAACTTGTCATATACCAAGTAGCTCTGTATTGACACTCCAAGAATTCTTTGAGGGAATATATAAGCTGTCTGCTTGAAAAGCTTCAACTAAAACATAACTCATACATATATGAGTCAAAAGTTATATCTATTGTTGTTCTTTCTCTCAATGCAATTCTTTGTCAAATCTACTAAATCATGACCAAGTGTAATGCAAAACAAGAAATTGCTTCTTCTTTAAACTATCTTCACACAAGATGTTCTCATAGACTTCTCTTTGGGTGTAGAGGATAAAATAGAAAAAGTATATGGAAAATATATGAGAAAAGGAAGCCTTACTTTACTTTTGGAAATGATGGACTTTCTTCTTCTACATCTTTCTTCCACCTGATGATGTCAACATCTTCAAACTTCTCTTCCATACCTTTTGTTTTCTTCATCTTGAAGTAGCAACCACTCTTGACCTCTTCAAATGAACTTTTCTCTTCCTCAAGTGCTAAGAGTAAGAGACAAAACAAAGATTGTATACAAATGGAAGTGAATATAGAATCATGTTTTATCATCTCCTCATATCTCTGAATCAAGATTCTAGTTCAAATGTCTGAAATGACTAAATTCACCAATCTTTTGTCTGAATGATGAATTGCCTTTCTAGAGTTACCTCTCTAGATCACATTTGTACCTTGATATCCAACCAACTTACAACAAAATATTGGTTGAAAACAAAAAACTCATCCCATCTCCAAATTTGTCTTCTTAGATAAGCTTTCTTGCCATGAAAGAGATCTCTCAAAACTCTCTAGAAAAACCTCTAGATATCTGTTTTGATGTAGCCTTTAACTTTCAAATGATGAAAGCGTATAAAAGCACTCCTTGAAACCTTCAAATCTCTTCATAACTGCTCTTCTAAGATATGACCTGCAAATGATAATCTGATAGTAGAAACTGATACCTATGATTTGATGTTGATTTGATTCCTTCATCTTCTCTAAACCATTGTTCTTCCTTGAATTTGAAGTAGCCTTCTCTTCATCAAGTCTTGGTATTCAAACAATACTTTTGTAAAGTATTTGCATACTCTTCCAAAAATATTCGGCTGCTAACAGATCATCAACTTCATACTCCACACTGATGAATACACATGTGACTGAATTGTCTAATTCTCAAATATCTACTCATCTAGATTAAGTTTGTATGTCAAATGTCAAATGTTAGAAGATTCTCTTAAATCATATGTTGTAAACTTGGAATTCTGGGAACCTAGGATTCTAAATGAGCCTTAATGCATTGATGCCAAAGTCATAAAGCTTTGAAACCAAAACCTTAGTGCTCTGATACCAAATGTTGGAAATGAGGTAGGCCCTTAGCTCATATCACAGGTCCACGGTTCCATAGGTCCAACATATACAATATAGAATCTAGCAATCTTCTTATATTGACAAAACATGAACATACCACAACTTAATCATACAGATGATGAGACAAAGATAGAGAAACAATAGACGACATGTGTAAGGTGTTACGTAAGCCACCCCTTACTCATAGTATCATATATACCAATGTTCAATGTACAATGTAGGAGCAAAACTCTCAACCACTCTATGTGATGAGAAATAGATGAATGAGTGAATGTACAAATGTAACAAACATATTCAGATGTATCGGCACAAATCTGAATATACATGAGATGTGTGACCTAATAGGTTATAGAAGAGTGAATATGAGTGACTGAAAGAGGAAGGATCAGTGTGAAACTAATAATCAACAAACCCTCATCTAACCTTAGGCTATGGAAGACCCTAAGTCAGATATGTGTGTGAAAAGATCACATACTTAGAAAGTAGCAAAGAATGCTAACAAGTTTGCTGCCAGAAATCCTGAAACTCATGTGAACACACCTTCTCAAACACCTCACCCAAATATGCATAAAGCATATACGTACTGATTCTCTTGTACCTATGCCCAATAGGACTCCTCCTGATATGGATGCTTTTGCCTCCATAAAATTCAAGTAGTACCTGTGTACATAAAGAGAATATGTACCTGAATACTTAACATAAGATGTAAATCTTATGTTAAACACCATCCAATGTCTTTGAAGTAGCCCAAAATCTTCATGTAGAAGACAATCTTCAACTACAACATGAAGATGGCTAATCCTCACCATCATGCTGCTAATGACCAAGTCTTCTTTCCATGAACAAGAGATAACCTCCTCTCCATGAACTAGAGTGTGAGCACACCCTTCATCTTCTCCAAGAAGAATCCCAAGAAGAACTCCATAGCTACTCCTCAACATGCTTCAAGTTAGCACCATGGCTGCCCCATGTGCTAGAAGAAACACCACCTCTATTGAGGTCCAAGCTCAAGGCTTGTGTTGAAAATTAGGTGAAGGATGAAATACAAGTGACCCCAAGCACTTCTTATATAGTCTTTGGTTGTCCTTGAATAAAGCTACTCCAAAAGCATAAAACACAAGTAATTAATTTTACTATTGCGAACAACGCCTTTGTCGTTTGTGGCTGTTTCAAAAAGCTTGTCAAACCAAAAAGAATTTCACAATTTTTGCTTTGCTTTTCCAAGAGTTTCCACGTGCTACCGGCTGCGCCCGCTAGGTTTTGAACCTTGGTGGGTGGATTAGGAATAGTTTGCTTTAACCAAGACGCCCACGCTGTTGCGTGTATAGGAATTCAAAAGAATGATCTAAAGATCCTGTAAATTCTGGGCAATCTTGTCCAATTGGGACATGCACAATATGACATTGTTTCCAACATCATATGCTAGAGGAGGTGGAAGAAGCTTTCAATCTCAGTCCTACAACAAAAATTATTATAATTATGCATCAGATAAGAAGGATGATATGACTCTCATCTTGAATGCAACTCATGAATCAGTAGGAGAAGATCAAAGGGTGTTTTATATTGACTCAGGATGTAGCAATCATTTGAGTGGCAATATATCACTGATGACTGATATGGAAGCAAAGGTGACTGGACATATAGTTCAAACAGGTGACAACACCAAGCATAGGGTGGAAAGTATTGGATTAGTGAAAACAAAGAATGGAAGTACAATCTTGAGCAAGGTACTTTATGTTCCTACTATTCCTAAAAACTTGATAAGTGTAGGGAAAATTGTGGAGAAGGAATATGAAGTCAGATTCACAAATGATGGTGTCTATGTGCAAGATCAAAATCAAGGATATAGAAACATTATTGCAGGTAAAAAGGAAGGAAGGTTGTTTACTCTCAAAGTCCAAGGTGATGTGGGACATGCTCTATTTACTTATGGAAGTCAAAAGATGTCTGAGTTAGACCTATGGCATAAAAGGCTAGGTCATTTTAATGAGAGAGCCATAAAGGAAATGTCAAGGAATGATGTGGTGCTTGCTTTGCCAAAAGTTGAAGGGCAACACATGGTGTACAAGTGTGAAGCTTGTCAATTAGGTAAAGCACACAAAAGTTCATACAATAAATCAGGATATAAGTATTCAAATATGCTTGAATTGATTCATACAGATGTGTGGGGTCCTTCAAGGGACTATAGCATAAATGGATCTAGATATTATGTGTTGTTTGTTGATGATGCAACCAGATGGATTACTTTATATGTAATCAAGGACAAATCAGAAGTGTTCAAAACATTCAAGCATTATCATGCTTATGTAGAAAGGATTACAGGACAAAAGCTCAAGAGGTTGAGATCAGATGGAGGGGCAAAGTATTTTTCTAAAGAGTTTGATGATTATTTGTGGAATGTAGGTATAAAAAGAGAAGTAACTTGCAGGTACTCTCCTCAACAAAATGGAATTGCAGAAAGAGAAATAGAACTCTTGTAGAATTGGCAAGAGCATGATGAAGGAAAAGAATTGCCCAAATTACTTATGGGCAGAAGCTATCAACACTGAAACATAACTTGTGAATAGATTACCTTGTAAAGCTTTGGATGGAAGAACTCCTTATGAAGCATGGTGGGGTAAGAGAACTACTCTTGATCATTGTAAAGTATTTGGATGTTTAGCATATGCTTATGTTCCTTCACAATTGAGACATAAACTAGAACCCAAAGAAGAGAAGTATGTGTTTATTGGGTATGATGATAGACAAATGGGTTATAGATTGTGGAGTCCATCTACAAAGCAATTTCTTGTTACCAAAGATGTTACATTTGATGAGCAAAGCACATGGTATACATGGTCAACAAATGATTATGCAGGAGTTGAAGAAGTACAAAGGAAAGGGAAGACAAAAGTAAACGTGTATGAAGAAGATATTGATGATGTTGATTATTAAAGTAAATTGTAGGATAATGTTGAAGATGGGCCAAGATTTGATCCAAAATCAAATGTGGCTGAGACTTCTAGAAGTGCAGAGGTTAGAAGATCCTCAAGGGAAAGAAAAGAGCCTATGAGGTATAGCTATGACACATCTTTCTTAACAACCAAAGATTATTCTTATATTGTGAAGACAGAAGAGGATCCAATCACATATGAAGAAGCTAAAGGTAAACAGAATTGGGAGAAGGCAATGCAAGAAGAGTATGATGCTCTACTTGAAAATGAAACATGGGTGTTGGTGCCAAGACTAAAGAATCAGAAGGTCATTGGATGTAAGTGGGTGTATAAAACAAAAAGGTTTACAGATGGTAAGGTGTCTAGATACAAGGCTAGACTTGTGGTCAAAGGTTATGCTCAAACTTATGGGGTAGATTATGATGAAACCTTTAGTCCTCTTTCTAAGATGTCTACAATTAGATTATTGATTGCTATTGCTGCTTGTAAAGGATGGAAGTTATCACAATTAGATGTGAAGAATGCATTCTTGAATGGATACATTGCAGATGAAGTATATATGGAGCAACCAGAAGGTCTCATGGATTCAATTGGATCAGATTGTGTGTGTAAGCTCAAGAGAGCTTTGTATGGGTTGAAGCAGGCCCCAAGAGCATGGAATTACAGGCTTGTTAAGTTCTTGAATGAATGTGGGTTTCAGGCATCAAAGGCAGATAGTAGATTGCTAGTGAAGGCAAGTGAAAATGGATACATATACATGTGTATTTATGTTGATGATATTATTGTCACAGGGACAGATGCTCAAGGAATCAATGAGCTTAAGAAACAAATAGAGAAGGAGTTTAAGATAAGTGATTTGGGAAACTTATCTTATTTCTTAGGAATGCAGATTGTATATATTGAACATGGAGTATATGTTACACAAGAGAGATACTTGAAGAATCTTCTGGTCAAGTTCAACATGGAGGATTGCAAGCCTTCAAGCACACCATTGGAGGTAAATCATAAATTGAGCAGGTATGGAGGTGAAGAATTTAATGACATGAAGAAATATCAAAGTTTGGTAGGTAGTTTAATCTATGCTACCTTGGCAAGACTAGATCTATCATATACAATAGGTGTGTTATCACAATTTATGCATTGTCCAAAGAAGACTCATTGGATTGCAGCTCAAAGGGTACTCAGATATATCAAAGGAGCCCTAAGTGAAGGTCTGTATTATGGATTTACTTCTGATACAAGAATCAAAGTGTTTAGTGATGCACATTGGGTAGGTGATTCAGATGATAGAAGGTCTACTCATGGGTATCTCTGTTATATTGGAGATAAATTAGTTTCTTGGTGCTCAAAGAAGCAACATACAATTGCTTTTTCATCTATAGAAGCTGAGTATAAAGGAATGGTAGAGGCTACAAAAGAAGTAATATGGTTAAAGACCTTGTTGAAGAGTTTTGGAACTGATCAGAGGACTCCAATTATTTTTGGAGACAGTATGAATTCATTGTATTTGGAAGCTAACCCTGTTTTTCATGCCAGGACTAAGCATATAGAGATTCAGTATCATTTCTTGAGAGAAAAGGTACTTGATAAAGAGATTGAAGTGATGTATACTCCAAAAAAAGAACAAGTTGCAGATATGTTAACAAAAAGCTTGGATGGACCTAAGCTACAGAGATTCAAGGAGATGGTAGGAGTGAAGAAAAATGGAATAATCACAATTAGTGATTGAGGGGGAGCTTTTGGAACAAAGAAATCACAAATTGATGATCACAAAGAGCTTGAAGCAAGTCTATAATCAGATTGAAGTTCAAGAAGTCACTTGAGGAAGTGAAGAGATCTCAGAAGTGAAGCCTGTATACATATGTATATTACAGTTGGAAATTCTTGTAATTTGAGTAGAGATAATCCTTAGGATGATAAGGAGTAATGTAATAGACATGGGATAAGTCTAGAACCATATGTATATAAGTCAATGATGTAAAGAAATATATGTGAGAGTCATTAGAAGACAAGTGTCATAGAGATAGATGTGAAGAGAGTCATCTTCAGAAAATAGCGATGAGTATTTCATAGATTTCTCTCAGTCTGATCATGTGGATCAGAAATCCTTTTGTACACATCTAATCTAGAAGCTAGTGAAGCTATGTTTAAAGTTTCATGGTCTAATTCCTCTTCTGATGTGAGTATTATTAATAGGAACATGTGTATGTAAAGTCTGCAAATGATCTCTCAGAGTCGCACACTTTTTTGTGTCAATGTTTTGCTTAGATCGCAGTGCACACTATAAAGTTTTTGATGAGTGAGCATTCAAAATCTAAGTTAGAAGGTAAGGAAGCTATGGCTAAAAGCATTTAGCAAAACGTGATCTGTGTTGTGAGAAATCAATCTTAGAAGTTACCTATGTCAAAGTCGCTTGTTCAAAAAGACAATTTTTGACATACTTTTGATCTTAAGGATCAAATTAAAGTTTTAATGATCCTTTTGATGAACTAATGGTTGATATGATTGCACAAAGGTAGTCTGAAGATATGTGCATCATTGGTTTGAAGAAAATTTGAAGATATGTGTAGGAAATGAGGTCAATTTTTGAAGCAGACTTTCTGAAGAAGAAATTTCTTTACTCAGAGAAATGTTAGTGAAAGTTTTGATAAAAGAAGACAATATTTGTGTAAAGTTTGATCCATAACTAATATAGAAGTGTTCTTAGATCAGTATAGATCAGATCTTTGGAGATTAAGAAGTCTCCAATAGGTACACCTATAATACATGGAGAAAATATAAATTCACTTTATCTTGCACGAAATCTAGTATTTCATGCAAGAACAAAATAGATTCAATATCATTTTATGAGAGAAAAAGTAATGGAGAAGGAACTTGAAGTGGTGTACACTCCTACAAAAGATTAGAATAGCAAATATCATGAAAAAAAACTTGGATGGAGTGAAGACAACTAGATTCAAAGGAATGGCAAGAATAAAAGAGAAGGAGATTGTATGAAGAAGCCGGAGAATGCTAATTAGTGATTGAGGGGGAGCTCTTGGGGCTTCACTCACTAACTAAGCATAAAGACATGAAGACATTACTGGAAAGAAGAAGGACAAAGAGCTATGGAAACTAGACACTCAAAAATCATGCCTATGTGAAGGAACAAATTCACACATGTAATATAGTGGTAAAATTAGGAATAATATATAGTCTAAAATGTTGGGAAAGATGGATGGACACTTCAAGTGATGAGTAGGTACACCCAAATCCTGCTTAGTACCAGCCCTTTGTGACTTCAGAGTTGATGTGTGGGCCCTCTTAGCTTTCCAATGACACCAAAAAAGTGCCTATGTACTTTGGAAATGATGTATGAATGATTGAATCAAAACAAGCTACTTCCAAATAGAGGACTCAATGAAAACCTTTTATTTTTTTATCATACACCTGCTGCTTGTAATGCTCAGTGCTAACAGTATAGTAGGAATTGGAAAACTTTCTTTTAGAGGTATCTAATTAGCTTAGTAAGCTAATGATTCCAAGTGGAAGCACTTGAAACAATGCACTATACATAGAGCAATCAATTTAACAAATAAATCATTACCCCCTATTTTTTAGGACCTCTGCAGAGTTTGACCAGTGAGTGCTTCGACGCACTTTTCTCCAAATTGGCTAAATGGATTTGCTTCACAATTTTTTATCATGTAGACAACTTTGAGCTAATTCCAACAAGCTATAGATTATTCAAATTGGTTGAGAAATGACTGAGATATTAGCAACACAAGTTGAAGTTAAGAATGACTATAACAGAGAGATCATATATGAACAATGTAGATGTATCATAATAATGAACAATGTTGTACAAGATCATAGGCTTGATAATCATAGCCTTATGATGGAGAGTAGTGTAGGCTACAATGTAGGCCTTACATGCATACAAAAATGGCAATGGAGAGCTTAGATAATGAAGCTACTAACCATGACTTTTTCAAGTGACTTTATATAAGAGTTGTATTCAAATTTGAATTTGAATTCAACTTTTGGCTCTCTCTAAAAAGTGATCCTTCATTCTAGGAGATATTTCCTCAATGATGTAGTTACTTTTCTAACTAAAAAGTCCACGACTTTTTTGTTAAAAGTCAAGCTTCAAGCTACAAATTCGTGGGGAATCTTTTATGGACATGTGGAGCAATCAAAGGAAGCCAAAAGCCACGAGATTCCATCAAGAAAAGTCACTCAACCACTCCCCAAGTCATCTCAACTAAGTCCTCCAAGTTAGGAGGCTAATTTGGAAAGGTAGTTCCTAGATTTTAGGGGCACACTTCTCACTATAAAAGGAGCATGTATCCCGACTTCTTTTGGGCCATCTTCTTGGATTTTTAGCTCATGTAAAGTGAGCACTAAGTGCTGGAGTTGTGATAAGCAAGCCCCTTGCTTAAGCTAGCCCCTTGCTTGATTGTTTGTTTTCTTTTAGTAGGCATATCTATGTGTGTGCACAGGCAGTGTTGCAACTCTCTACCCCTGAGTTGTTAGCATTGGTTATCCCTCATATTGTATCCATTTGATGTAATTCTTGTTTCATTGGATAGCTATTAGAGTCTATTTTATGCTCATCAAGTCTCTAGAGCATTCTCTGAGTAGTCTAGCAGCAACATTCATTTTAGTGAAGTTGTGTGATTGATATCTCTCTCTGTGTGTAGGCTCTGTTGGAAATATTTTTCTCGGGATGGTTCTCCTTCTCTATTTATCCATTTGCTATGCTTTTGGTGTCATTGGGTAGCTATTAGAGTGGTCTAAAGTTGACTCAAGTTTGAGATTCATTCTCTGTATAATCTCTGAGAAAAACTTGCTGGAGTGAAGTGAGGTCTCTGCTTGACTAGCAGTTGTGAGCATTGTGTAAGAATCCATTTGAAGTGAAATTTGTTTTGTTGGAAAGCTCTTGGTGTCTACTACAGGTCTACAAAAGCTCACTGGAGTTCTTTGCATAAGTTGTGAGTAAGAGCATTTTTGGTGTGCAGAGGTCAAAGAGGTATACCTGTGGAGGTCATTCGCGCTTCATCGTTGCTTAGGGGTTGAGATACTTCCCCCATCATTTTTGGTAGGTGATTACAAATATTCTCAAGTAAAAAAAGAAATGACTTTTACAAAGATAAAAGGATAAATTTCCACTAGCAATGGTTTCCATGGAACTTCATATCTTTATGAACATCAATCCAAATGTGTGGCTTGGACTTTGCACCAACAACTCCCCCTCAAGCCATACATTTTGGCTTGGTTTTCATCTTTAATCTTCATGAATATACTGCAATCCAATCATTGATTTAAACATGCAAAGTTTTGTACCATCTAATGTTGTAGTCAACAAGTCTGCACATTGCATATTAGTTGATACATATGCCAGCTGAATATCCTTGCTCAATAGCTTCTCTCTCACATAATGATAGTGGACCTCTATATGCTTGGTCCTAGCATGATAAATAGCATTAGCTACAAGGCGTAATGAACTTGTATTATCTCCAAAGATCATTGGAGATGTAGTGGGCAAAACTTAATCTGTATACAATAACTTGATCCATATAGCTTCTTGAGTAGCATTGGCCAATCCTCTATACTCTGCTTCTCTAGAAGATAAAGCAACAATAGGTTGCTTCTTTGAAGACCATGATATTGGTTTATCACCTGCAAAGGATAAGTATCATGAGGTACTCCTCCTATCATCTTTGCATCCTGCCCAATCTACATCTAAATAGATCTTAATGTCCAAGTCTGATGTATAAGGGAAATACAAACCATGATGTTGAGTACCCTTAAGGTACTTCAAGATCCTTTTGGCAGCCTCCAAGTGAGGTGCTCTAGGCTTATCCATAAATTGACTTAGCACACTTACTCCATAAGCAATGTCAATCCTTGTCAAAGTAGCATAATTCAAGCTTCCCACTATGCTTTGGTAACCTGCAATGTTCTCAAGTACATCACCTTCATGTGCGCTTAATTTTAGGTTTACCTCCATCGGAGTACCTGCAACTTTGGCATCCTGCAAATGAAACTTCTTCAACATATCTTGTATATAGTTTCTCTGAGTAATGTAAATTACAGGGTTAGTATAGACTAACTCAAGTCCAAGAAAATATTTTAGTGATCCAACGTCACTAATTTTGAACTCCTTCATCATCTGGTTCTTGATATGTTTGATGCCATTAGCATCATTACTTGTAAGTATGATATCATCAACATATACACATAGGTATATTACCTTTGAATTACTTCTCTTGATGAATAGAGAAGTATCTGCTTTAATCATCACAAAACCTTGATCCTGAAGGTATGTGGTCAACCTATGGTTCCATGCCCTAGGTGCTTGCTTCAATCCATAAAGAGCTTTGTTCAATTTGCATACGTATGTTACCTTGTTTAGGTCCTCATAGCTAGGAGGTTGTGACATGTACACCTCCTCTAAAATCCAGCCATTTAGAAATGCATTTTTTACATCCAACTGATACATGTTCCAATTCTTTGATGCAACCACACTTACCAATACCCTCATGGTTGGAATTTTGGCCATAGGTGAGAAGGTTTCTTCATAATCAATTCCTTGGGTTTGTGCAAAACCCTTAGCCACAAGTCTAGCTTTGTACCTACTTATTGACCCATCACAATTCCTTTTTATTCTATAGATCCATCTAGAACCAATTACCTTCATAGACTCCTTCTTTGGTACTAGTTCCCAAGTATCACTCTCCTTGAGTGCTTCAATTTCCTCATACATTGCTTCCTTCCATTCTACCTTGGTCTTTGCTTCTTCATATGATGTTGGTTCTTCAATTGATAAATCTTTTGCAAGATAAACAAAGTGCTTAGTAACAAGGGAAGTGTCATACCCATATCTGATTGGCTTCTTGCTCTCCCTTTGTGATCTTCTGATTGCTTGGTTGGAAGATTCAGGTACATCTTCCAATTTCTTCATCTTGAGTTTGCCTTCGGACTTCCATGCCTTGAACTCTTCAAGGTTGATGATGTCCTCATCATCTGAATTGGTGTCTCCATTCTGAGTAGGATCCTCTTTAGTAAGACTTGGAAACCCTTCCAAGTCATAAGGTAGTTTTACTTTCTTGCATTCATTATTAAACCAAGAATCATTCTCATCAAAGACAACTCCTCTACTGAACATGAATCCCTTGTTTGAAGGATTGTAGAACATGTATCCTTTCTGATTTAGATCATACCCTATGAAGATGCACTTCTCTGCCTTAGGGTCTAGCTTAGCTCTTATCTGAGAAGGGATATGCACATATGCTACACATCCAAATATCATGCAATGATCAAGTGAGGGTCTTGTACCATGCTGTAGCTCACGCGTAAGCACCACCTCCTTTACTTGTCAATCCGCGGAGACGTGAGGACCGGTATGAAGACCACGAGCAAGTGAAAGCTCAAGTGCGTGAGTGAAAGCACACAAACATGCACACACATACACACACACACACACACACAAAGTAAGATCAAAGAGAGGAACAATGGAAAGCTTCGATTGCAAAAGAGTTCTCTTACAAAAACTCTATTTTCTAACAAGCTGTTGCAGAGCTAGAGAGCGCACAAAGCAGAGAAAAAGACGGGCCCCAAAATTTTTCCGATTTGGACATCATATTTTTGTATCATAACCATTCTTGTAATATATTTTCCGTTGTAAATGCACTAGAGGAGTCCTCTAGATGCATCCCCACAGAAGATTAGAGATTTACCCATGTAAAATAGTAGGAAATTATTCTTTTAGTAAATAAAGTGCCGGTCTCTTGTGTGAAAGGACCATTTTTAGGGCACAAGTATATAAGTCAAATGTGACTCTTTGTAAAGAACTTTTTGCCATTGTGAGAATAGAGAGCACAAAAATTCGAATTTGAGTCTTCTTCACTCTGTATCTTCTTCTCTGTGAGCTTGTATGCATGGGTATTGCTTGGAAAGAGTGCTTGTGAGTGTTGTCTATCCTCGAAAGTGTTTATTTGCTGTAGGTAAGGTGTGTGCGAAGTGTAGGAAGTGCTGAAGTGTAGGAAGGTATTTCCCGTGACTCAGTATTTTGCTCATAACTTGAAGTAGGAGCGTCCGAATTGAGTGAAACCACTGTCATTTGATGCGTCTTCTCGAAGGCTTCGAAATGCATATGATATTTGCTATATTTGGAGCTCGGAGCTGGGAGAAAAGTCCAAAATACTGATGGCTGCTGCACCAAGTATCGTGACGCCATGACCAACAGTTGAAGCTTGTTTGGATAAGTCTTTGCCTTGTTTACACTCTTTGAGTAGTTCATTTGCATTGATTATCACATGATTGCATGTCCTCATACACTCGGCTAGGTTTGTATACTCTTTGGATTGATAATTAAAAGCGTGTATCCCCACTATATGCACTTGAGAGGGGATTGAGGTATAGTCTCTTTCTCCGCAAGTCCCTAAGTTGGTACTTAAGTCAACACACTTTTTGGCGCCGTTTCCGGGGAGTGACGAATCAAACCGAGGCATTCGTGTGATGGTAAGTAGCTTTTTTGCATTGATGTAAGAGGAGGAGTGGTGATTTTCTCTTCTTTGGTAAGTCATTTTCAACCGCACTTGCTACTTCTCATTCTTGGAGTGTATGTAGTGAGTTGTTAGTCTAGGGAAGTGAGTAGAAGGAGTAGAGTAGGAGTAGTTAGAGAGTAGACCAAGTCATTAGGGTAGAGTTTAGTCTTTTTTTTAGTAAAGTTTCCTTTTTGTAAGCAAGAAAATCCCAAGTATAAAAACCCAAAAGAGTCATTTGCAAGTTACTGGTGTTTGAGAGCAAGTATCGTGGGAAGCGACTGTCAAGTATCGTGGGCAGAGACAGTCGAGTATCGTTTCAGAGCTATAGAGAGCTAGGCAGAGCAAAAGAGGGTGCTAGAAGAGCTGGAAAGAACATCAGAGGTGAGCCCTTCTATTGCTAGTTCTTTTTCATCACTCAAAAATCAATGTCAGCGTGAAACGACCTGCGTCAAATATCGTTTAGGATCTCCAGGGTTGAAAAAGTGAGTTTTGGGTGATGTAGAGAGTGAAGAAAGGGGAGGATAGTGCAGGAAACATTTGTGTGTAATCAAAACTTGAAAAATCTTAGCAAAATTTTTTCCTAGGGTCAAGTATCGTTTTGCTTCCGCGTTCGAGTATCGCGATACTTAGCAAGTATCGTTTTGCTCCTGTGGTTGAGTATCGCAATATTTCCCTTCTATCGGTATCGTTTCGATCAGAGATCGGTATCGTTTGGCCCAGAGATCATTTTGATCAAAGATTGCAATATTCACCAGCGATCGTGTATCGTTTGGTTCATAGATCGAGTATCGTTTGGCCAAAGATCGTAGATCGTGTATCGTCTGGATCAAAGATCGTGTATCGTTTGACTTAAGTATCGTGTGTCGCTTCTCAGAGATCGTGATATTTACCAAAGGTCGCGTATCGTTTTGTTCAGGTATCGTCGATCGTTTCCACTTCAAAGATCATGTATCGTTTAAGGGAAGTATCGTGTATCGTTTTCTCCCAAGTATCAAGTATCGTTTTCCATCAAGTATCGTGTATCGTTTTGAGCCAAGTATCGAGTATCGTTTGTGCCAAAGATCATGTATCGTTTTGTTCATAGGTCGTGTATCGTATGCACAAGAGATCGGTATCGTTTCGGTCAGAGATCGGTATCGTTTATTAGAGATCGCGATATTTATCAGAGATCGTGTATCGCCTGTGTCCAAATATTGAGTATCGTTTGAGCCCAAGTATCGTATATCGTTTGTAGACAGAGATCGTGTATCGTGGAATCTGGAGTCAAGTATCGTGATCTGGAAACAAATTCTTTTTCAGTCAATTCCTAGCCAAAGTCTTCTAGAAATTCTGACCTTTAGTGAAGAATCCTAGAGGCTAGAGGGTTGCAAGGGCTGATCAGAGTTGTTAGGTGGATGAACCTGAGATCCGGAAGAACCCTAGGAAGCCGAAGAAGTGTAATCTCTTCTGTAGGTAGTGTAGCAGAGCCAAGTAACCGTTCACATTACTCGGAGACCTCCAGTGAGTCAGAGGAAGAAATTCCCATGGCTTCAGAGGATATGCAGAACACAGTACCCATGATTGGCATGATGTCAATCATTGAGGGAGAGTACAGGACCTCCTTGGAGTATGTGAACACCAACCAAAATGAGATCCCTATTTATTTGGATGGTCTAAACAGATCAGTGGCCAGGTTGAAGAAAGCGTCAGAGGCTTATATAGTGCCTAGACCAGCAGTCAAGTATGTAGGAGGTTTTTACATGGACAAAAGAGATATCCAATATATTGTCACGGAGCACCCGGAAAACATTAATGAACATGGTGAAGATAATAATACTTCAAACTTAAATGGAGGTGGGAATGAAGAGCAAGTAACTACACCTAGAGGAAGATCTACTATTGCAAGGATTTGGAGAGGAGACCTGATTCCCCAAGACGACTCCCTAATGGATGTGTATTTGATCAATGGGATAGAGCATCTTCTTAGAGCACATTCTTCAATATGAGAGGCTGCCCCTAATCCAGTCACCATCTATGAGTTACAAGATCCTAATTTCCCCACCATCATCACATATCTGGATAAGAATTAGAGAAGATATTGGCCCTTAACAGAAGCAGAAAGAGCTCAGTTGAAATATCAGAATATCCCAGTGTTTCCCCCTAGGGACCAAGCCACTACTTCAAGAAACCCACTCGGAACATCCCATAATGATTCATGTCAACAGTCGGGCCAAACACAACAAACACGACAAACCCAAATCCCAGTCAGACCACATGTGCAGTTCACAAGGCCTGCAAATAACCCTAATTACCAACCCCAACCAACTATTGACCCAAGACATGGAATCCCCGCCCCAGTCAGACCACCAGTAGCCAGAGGACCAGGCATACCAATAGGAAGACCAATTTTCCCAGTAATGCCTAGACCACCTGAAGCAGGAAGAAGATTAACGCTAATTCAAGTTGCCAAATGCATGAGAAATCACTATGATGGCTCTAGTGAACCTTACAATCATATAGCTGAATTTAAACAAGTAATCAGAGCCGAACAGGTAAAAGACTTCTTGATTCAATATGAGTCCTTTAGTCTTACTTTGTCAGACACTGCATTAGCATGGTTTCAGCCATTGGACCCTAATAATTTTCAAAACATGGAGCAAGTCTACCAAG
This sequence comes from Ceratopteris richardii, assembly GCA_020310875.1. NCBI lineage: Eukaryota > Viridiplantae > Streptophyta > Polypodiopsida > Polypodiales > Pteridaceae > Ceratopteris > Ceratopteris richardii. Next base: position 42,014,199 of record CM035419.1, read on the forward strand.
AAATGATTGAGGAATTCACTAAGTCAGGAATTAAAAACAATTCTTCATCATTGATCCATAGCTTCAAGCAAGTCCCTACCGAATCAGTGAGATTGGCTGCAAGAAGATTCAAGCAGTATGTGGACAGATGCCTAGTAGAAGAGAGACCTACCCAAAATAAAATGGTGTCATTATTTTTGGAAGGATTGTTGAATGGATCTTTGAGATCTTTAGTATATGTAAAGAGAGTTCAGACTTTGCAAGAATGCATGAAGGAATGTATAGACCTAGAAGACAACCTAGCAGAGGACCTGAAAATACCTCAAGGTAGCTTGAAAAGTGAAGATTCGGCCAGTAGCACATCAATCCCTAAAAACAATGTAGAGGAAATAGCTGATTTGGTAGCAAAGAAGTTGAACGTTCAAGGACAGAGGAACTACCCCAATAACCCTATGAGAGTACCCATGCTCAGAAGATGTATGCAGTGCGGAGGTGATCATCCTTCTCACTTGTGTACTAGGGGAGTAGTCCCACCGCCTGCTTATGCTTATAATAGACCCACCGTCCCATGACCTCTACAATATTGCAGTGTAGAACAAAAATATGCAAATCACAGTACAGAAAATTGCTCTCACAATAGGCAAGCGAGACCAGCACAGCCATACATGAGACCTTATGGATACCCTCAGAGAGATCAAGGAGGTGAAGCCTTTAGATATCCCACTTATCAGCCGCAGGCACCAGTGCCACGACCATATGCGTATCAAGGATACACCCAACCACAACCAGTACTAGGACAACAACCGCCCCATCCTCAAAATGTTGTCCCAGTCAAGAGAGCTCAACCTAAAGAAAATCTAGAGAGAGCAATAGTCCCAGCCACACCTTTGACTAGTAATGAACCATATGACTCGTTTTATGACCCTAGTCAAGGAACATATCCTAATTATGAAAGCTCAATGATGGAATATGGACAACTGTATGAAACATATGCCTATGGCATGGAAGTATCAGATAGTTCATACGGATATGAGCAGGACTATGTGTCATTAATGTACACAGCTCCTAGAGCAACCATACCACCCCGACCCATGAATAGACCGCCTGTACCTAGAGGACCATGTTACAGATGTGGAGGTGATCATTACATCAGAGAATGCACATTGCCAAATCCACCACCACCACAACGAGTCTGGGAAGGCTACTGTAGTGATTGTGGGTAAGGAACACCTTTTCAGAGATTGCCCCAAGAATCCCAACAAGGTTACAGCCAATGTGCAAATCAATGTGATAGAAGTAATCAAGTCATCAGGGAGCGATAAGGAATATACTGTACCATTGAAGGCAATAACAAGAGCCAAAGTTAGAGAGACCCTAGAAAAACCTGAAAAACACGATCAAAGTAGCCCAGAATTGAATACACCCACACCACAGAGAGTGGAAGACTCGGAAGAGCCTGAAAAAAGTGTTGTAAGTAAAAGAACCCAACGATGGAAGAACCGTAGAGATAGAATAAAAGAAAAGAAGTTACTACAGAAGAAGGAAAATGAGAAGAGCAAACAAAACCCAAAAGAGGAAAATGAAGAAGAAAATAAAAATGAAAAGTACAAAAAAGAAGAGGTAGGATCAGTGTTAGCAGATCCCATGCCTGAAGAATTAGCCATGTGGATTGAGGCATACAAGGCACGAATAAGAGTCGGACCGACCATCGAACAACATGAAAGAGAATATCCTAGAGGTGACCTAGAGAAAGAGAGGTTGGAGATCTGCAAAAAATTGATAGAAGTTGCTCAACAGACCTTAGAAAAACCTGTATTGCCATTGCACAAGACCCGAATTCCTGAAAGAGAATTCCAAGAGTGCATCAACACCAACGATCATGAAAAACCTGAAGAAAGTAAGACACTTAATGGCAATTATTGTGAGGAAAAAAGGGAAGGATCCGTTGTTCCCGAAGTAGAAGGAGAATGGCCCAAAGATTTGTGGGATAGAGTCCAAGAAGACAGATGGAGGAAAGTGGAAGGAATTGAACCACCTTTTGAAGAGATAGAAGCAGAAGAGGAGATGGAGGGTTCACTACCTGAATTAAATTCAGAAGAAATTTTACCAATGGATCCTAGTGACAAAGGAGATGATGGAGTAAAGGAATTGCCCAATTACACAAGGGAGTACGAACATAATTCTGAATTGTATTGTATCCCCTTAATAAGGAAAAAAGAACCGAACCCATCAGTCAAAACAGCGGACATCATTCAACACCTTAAAAAAGTAAAAATCCCTTGTACACTAACACTAGAGGAATTGTTGAAGGTTAAACCACATTTGAAGGAGAAATTGACCAGTCAATTGGAGGTCAAGACTAGAGAAAAAGAGATGTCTGATGAAGTAAATACTATAAAGATCCCAGTGGATAAGGTAAGAGATGTTAGTGAGGGAGATGAAGGAAACACTTGCCTTCCAATTACCTTTAGGGGTTATACAACTAAATCCATCTTAGATTTAGGAGCTGGTGTAGGCATTGCTACTAGAGAAATCTGGGAGAAATGGGGGAAACCAGCTTTAAGACCAACGCGTATGAAAATACAAATGGCTGACGGACACACAGAAAGACCCTTGGGATTATTGGAACGAGTAGTTTTCACCACATGCGGAGTTGAATTTGAACACACCTTAGCAATTTGTCAATTTGAAAGGGCAAGCAATTATGAAATGATATTGGGGAGACCTTTCATGAGACAATTAAAGGTGGTGCAAGATTGGGGAAAAGATGCTGTATACCTACAACATGAAGGAACTACCACGAGAATAAATCTTCACACTTATACATATCAAGATGTTCCTCCCTTACAATGGAATCAAATTCACAAGGAAGAAGATGACCAATCAATTCACAGCATAGGTTCTAGCGACCAGACTTGGATGAACGAGGACACACATCTATGGATATGTCAAACTACCAAAAAGGAAGAGGATAGGAGAAAAGGATGGCAGCAAGGGCAAGGAGTAGCTAGGTCTATACAAGATCCAGCTTACATGCCTCAAGTCTTTTTAGATGAAGAGTTCGAACCTCATGGCTGGATGGAGATTTTAGCGACCCTCGATGTATGCGTGAACGAAGAAGTGATAACTATGAATGAATGTATTGATGAGGATATGATGTTAGTCTCTATGTAGTAGTTCTTCAGGAGGCTGAAGAAGGAGAAGTGATAGAGAAAGAATGGAAGGAGGACTATGAGATCATTGAAATGGAGCTAGAACCAATGGAACCTGAGGATGAAGATAAAAAAACAAGCATCACAGCTAATGAAAACAACCAAGAGCCTACACAGAAAGAAGAGCTGGAGTTAGATAAAGAGCCAGAAGGTGAAGAAAATAAGCCACAAGATCAGTTTGAAGTGCCCGCTCACTTCAAGAAATATGAAGTAGAAGAGAGAAAAATTGCTATTCAAATGCCTAAAAGAGAGGCACAGCCGGGAATAGCATATGACAATAAACAACAAACCAAGAAGATAGTAGTAATGTTAGAAGAAGGAGAAGAACGATGTACTTTCATAGGACAAGATGTCTCCATAGAGGAAGAACAAGAGTTAATACGCCTCATACGAGAATATCGGGATGTTTTTGCCTGGACCTATAAGGACTTGAAAGGAGTAGATCCATCTATTTGTGCCCATAGAATTCCCATGACATCCGAAGCCAAACCTTCTAAACAAAGAGCATATACATACAATGATGTGTATTCAGCAAAGATAAAGGAAGAGATAGACAAATTGTTAGATGCTGGATTCATATACGAGATTGAGCACACGGAATGGGTGTCACCTTTGGTGGTTGTACCGAAAAAGAATGGAAAGTTAAGAGTGTGCATCAATTTGAAAAAAGTAAATGCCGCGACCATAAGGGATAGTTATCCATTACCAATTACAGATCATCTCTTGGAAAGGGTGGCAGGAAAGGAAGTCTATAGCTTTCTGGATGGCTTTTTCAGGGTATAATCAGGTAGATATTGCTCCTGAGGACCAACATAAAATAGCGTTCGCAATTGAATGGGGAGTATACGCCTTTAGAGTCATGCCTTTTGGTCTAACTAATGCCCCAGCCACCTTCCAAAGATTGATGTGCCATGTATTCAAAGAATTCCTAAGAAAAAGTATGGAGGTCTACGTGGATGATCTTTGTACTTATTCAGCTATACGATCAGAACATATCCCCGAGCTAGAAAAGATCTTTGCTAAATGTCGACAGTATCGAGTATGCCTTAACCCAGAAAAATGTGTTTTCATGGTTAGACAAGGGAAAATATTAGGGCATATTGTCTCCAAAAACGGAATCTCAACTGACGAAGACAAAATCAAAGTAATTCTAGATTTACCAAGACCAAAGACGGCTAAGGAAGTTCAAGCATTTATGGGACATTGTGGATACTATTGAAGATTTATACATATGTACACCATAATTGCTAGACCTCTCTATGCATTATTGACTCAATTTAATTGGACCGAGGAATGCGAGAGAGCCTTCAATGAGTTAAAGAATCGATTGAGTTCAGCATCAATCCTTTGAGTACCTAACTGGAATAAGCCATTTCATATACATGTGGATGCTTCCAAGTTTGCCATTGGTTGCATCTTAGCTCAACCTGCCGATACAGGAAAACTAGACCACCCTATAGCCTATGCTAGTAGACAATTAAATCAAGCAGAACGCAATTATACCACCACGGAGAGAGAAGGCCTAGGGATGGTGTACACAGTCAAAAAGTTCAGACATTACCTGTTGGCAAACAAATTCAAATTCTTCATTGATCATCAAGCCCTACTGTACCTAGTCAACAAGCCTTGTAATACAGGAGGACTAGTACGATGGTTTTTACTGCTAATGGAGTTTGATTTTGAGGTAGTAGTCAAGAAAGGAAATACTCACATAAGAGCAGATCACTTATCAAGAATGACCCATGGAGAACCACCCTTAGGAGTACCTGATGATCTGCCAAATACATACCTATTTAACTTGGAAGTATGTCCCCAATGGGCAGAAAAGTTGATCCCTATACTTACACATGGACCGAAAGATGGGATCACACCAAACCGAACCCAAGACCTTTAGAAGACTAAAAACCTTCATATCATTGCGGGAAGTTTGTATCACCAGGATTCGAATGGATTACTCATGAGATGCCTAGAAGAAGAGGAACAGGAAATGTGGCTTCAGAAAGCACATGTAAACCAATGGAAAACTCATTTGAATGCAAACGGAACATGGCAAACCCTGAAGAGGTTGGGCATATATTGGCCGACCATGCAGAGAGACGCACATAATTATGTGTCAGCATGCCAAATTTGTCAAGAACAAAATCCAGATGAGAACTCAACTCTATGCTATTCCACAGTAGCACCGAGATGGAGCATGCCTCTGGTAAAGTTCTTAAAGACTCAAGAATACCCCGAAGGAGCCACAATAGCAAGGAAACGTGCACTTGTAGAACAAAGTAAGGATTATGCCATTATAGGAAAACAACTTTTTAAACGAGGGAGGGATAACCAATTACGAGTGTGCATTCACAAAGACGAATATCTTTCTATTTTAGAGATGGCCCATACAGGAGTTGCGGGAGGGCACTTCTCTGCAGAGAAGATAGCAAAAATGATTCTCTTTGCTGGAATGTGGTGGCCAACTCTACACCAAGATGCCATGACATATGTGCAACGATGTGATACTTATCAAAGGACAAAATATCCAATTAGAAAAGATGAAATGCCACTTAGACCCATGATGAGTGCCAGAGCTTTCACGAAATGGGGAATAGACTTCATAGGACCTATTAGCCCACCATCAGAAGGATCCCATGCCGAATATATAATTGTAGCCATAGACTATCTGACCAAATGGGTTGAAGCCAAAGCAACCAAGAAAAATGACGCAAGAACCACGGCTAAGTTTCTCTTTGAGAACATTTTCACTAGATTTGGATTACTGATAGAAATTGTGAGTGATAGAGGTACTCACTTTGTGAATGAAGTCATAGAAGCTCTACTGAATGAATTCTTGGTAATTCATAAGAAATCAGCTCCTTATCACCCACAAGCCAATGGACAAGCTCAGAGTTCGAATAAAATCTTGTGTACAGTTCTCACAAAAATTGTTAACGATGGTAGATCAGATTGGGATAAACAATTACATCATGCTTTATGGGCATTTCGAGTAGCCTATAAAACCGCCATAGGCACTACTCCTTTTAACTTAGTATATGGACAAAATGCCATTTTGCCATTTGATTTCTTAATTCCCACTCTCAGAGTAGCAACCACTTATGAGTGGACGGGACATGAACTATCAGCTTAATTGGATCAAATAGAAAAGCTTCACGAAACTAGGTTACAAGCAGTAGCAGGCATTTATGCTGCTAAACGGCGACAGAAAGCCTACTTTGATGCGCACATTAAGGACAAAAATTTGAAGGAAGGTGACTTAGTCTTGGTATATACCTTGAAACAACACGCTAAGAAGTTGCAGAAGAGAGGATATGGCCCATTAATCATCAATCGTATATCGACAAGTGGAGCCATCAGCTTAGCAACCATAGATGGAGATGTATTACCAAACTACATCAGCAGATGTAGAGTAAAAAAATATCTAGAACCATTGACCGAAGAAACAATGTCTCGATTGATCAAAGGAAAGAATCGACGTATTGAGGAGGAAAGGATACGAGAAGAAGCGAGACAAGAAGCTCTAGAACGAATTAAGAAATGGAAAGAGTGGATGAGAGAGAGAGATGAGAGATATCGACTAGGAGAAGAACTCATCCCAATGGCTAATTTTAGAGCCAATCAAAGCATGGGTTCATAGAGAACGCAACCGTATTTAAATTTGGGAGCAGTTAAAACGGAGTACCACTTGGTGGATGCTCTCATTGACACAGGAGCTGCCATAAGCTGTATCAAACTTTCTTTGACCCTGAAACTCAAAGAGGAAGTACACCCATCGATGGCACAGTTGATAGGAATAGGAGGAACGATTACTCAATGCATAGGTGAGATCACCTTACCTCTGCATCTCGGCAACAACACTATGGAACAAAAGCTATTAGTGTGTCATGATCAGGATTTACTTGAAGATGTTGTGTTAGGTCAAGATTGGATTTACGAATATGAGGTGACCATTCAATTGGCTTTAGGATACATCTCTGCCAGGATAGGACATCGTGAGGTATTTAGTTTGCTAGACGAACGACCAATCAAAACCGCTAGTATCGAGACAAAAGTTCATTCCAACGAGCAAAGTCATGAATGTATGTTCACTAGCACTATAGAAACCTCTTCGTCAAGTACTATATGTGCTGACACATTGAGTTCTAATTGCACACCATCTTCTAGTCTAGCAAGTCACGAGAGTGTCAATCAAGCTGAAACTGACCTCAGTGAAGCACCATGCCTAAGAGAGACTAGTCCTCTGAGTAATTCAAAATGTGTACCCATTACAATATACCCTATTCCGTACACTCAGCAAGCTTGGATAAGGAAAGATCAAGTGAAGGAATATCTTCGACGACAGAAGCACTATCGACATTGGAGCAACCAAGCAAGTAACAAAGCAGATAAATTTGAGCAGCAAAGACAACAACGAAATGTTACAATTTGGATCCCAAGGAAAGTAATAGCCGCTCAACCGGATCGATCACAAATATGGATTCCTAAATCATGCGCTCCAAAGAAGCTAAACCAAAACGAGGAACCTCAGCATAAGAAGAATCAACAGGGTCTACGAGCAAAACAGCCACAAAAGAATAGCTATTGGAAGAAGAAGGAGTCTGCAGACGCAATACAAGCCAATTTGAGATCCCCAAAACAGATAAAGCAGACTTACTACAGGAGAAGAACCACATTTACCAAGAAGGTGGAGAATACACTACATTCCACCAGAATGAAGCAGATTTGGGTACCGAAAGACAAGACAGACTGCATACATCAAACAACTACTTCCGATTACACACATATGGAGTTGTCAGAACCTAAAGTATGCATAGTAGGGCCACACTACAAGGCCAAGCATTCGGCACATCTTTCTTCTATTTCAGGCTAGTCAAGCACATTTTCCTCTTGGGAAATAGGAGAGCACTTGTACATACATTAAGAAAATTACTGCAAAAATAATAACCGCTTCGGCTATAAACTAACTTTTCTGTTTTCCTTTTCAGATAAAAATATGAAAATATCTAAAAATGTGAAAAATCCAGGTATTACCTTTCTCACACTCACGGGAGAGGGGCGACACCATTCACTTGGAGCAATATCGAGCTTATGACAAACAAATAAAGGAGGATTTCTGATAATATATGGCAACTAATTCATACTCTATATTGAGTGCAGATGGCGTCTACTAATTCCGAATCTACACAAGAGGAAGAGGTCCAGCTTCTTCCATTGGAATCAGTAACAAAAGTAAGAGGCCATTGGTTTCGTGATGACCAACCAGTCTCAGAACTTATTTTCATGGCAACTATCAAGATTATGGATAGGAATCATTACTTCCCTATTATGTCTTAAGATTTCAAGACCATAATCCAAGGTTTACCGCATATTGAAGATATATGGAAGCAGGCAAGCCTAGAGGCATTTCTCAAATTGCCAATCTATGTTCCAGATTTTCAGAGGTGTGCACAAGTAATGAATACCTTACAACCTGCTGCAACAAAAATATCAGTTCCAGAAGCACGGGTCTTGGATAAAGTAGGGATATGGAAGACCATCCAATTCACTCATGAACTGATCAATAAAGCTTTTGGATGGAATCAAGAAGGAATTACTAGTGTCAAAGAGGAATGTCATGACCCTAAGAAGAGATCCTTTGTGGAGATTAACAGAATAGACATTGAAGACGCTGTCTCTCTTGTGCACCAGCATTTTTGTTTCCCTAATATGCACAGATACACGGCACCACAAAAGATCATAGTACAACTACTATCACATGCCATGAGACAAATTGGGAACAAGGTGAATCTGACAGGATATGTCCAAGAAAGACTATTTGAAGCCCAGAAGAAATGGGGCCAGAAGAAGTTTTTGAATGGCAGTTCTGCATTAACATTATTGATATATGAAGCCCTTGATATGAAAAAGTGCTTACGAGAGATGCCGACATCAGAAGGGCTAGCCAAGTATGTAAAATCCGCTACAGTCCCTAAGAAAAAGAGAGCAATTGTTATGGTTGAAGCAGCTGGAACCAGCTCACCAAAACCCATGAGGGGTACAAAGCGTCTACGGGAGGAGGAAGCCCAAGCTACACCACAATCAAAGAGAACACATGTATTACCGAAGATCACGACGGCTCAAATGCCTATTACTAGGAGAGATCTTTCCGCTGCTCTCGAAGAGACACATCAGTATATGAAAGGGCAGGTAAACTTAAATGTCCAAGGTCATCATTATAGACAGGCGAGTCAAGAGAAACCACAACAAAGTACAGAGAAGACTCCAAAACAAGCTGGAAGATACAAAGAGCTGGGTATTGATGATTCTAGTACCAACACGGAATCCAGTCCTGAAAAAGACACTCTGGATACTGATATAAGAACAGAAACCCAAGGAGAAGAGTGGAATGAAATTAATCAAATGGAATTGACGCCGAAAAAGAGAGTAGAAGAATCTATTGAACATGAGCATGTCCTTCAATTAAATGATACTACAAAGATAAGCATCAAGGAAGCTCCAACAAAGGTTACAGATGCAAAACAACCTATTAAAGAGGAAGAACAAACTCCAGTGAGTAAGGAAGCGGAGGAGCGACAAAACCAAGAACAAATTGTGATCGAGGTGCCAGATGATACACCTCAGGGAAATCAAGAAAACATGGTGGCTGAGCAGAGGATCCAGCTTCAGATTAGGCAGCCTCATGACACTACATTACATGTGGCACAGGGCAAAGATGTCACAACTGGAGAAGAACCGAGTATACCAAAAACATGGCTAAACGTGGATGTTACTCAGCTGAAGCCTGTAGTAAAGCAGATGATTCAGACAGCCATGGATACTCAACAGCAAATGATGGACATAGATGCAGACCATGATAGAGCAATGCGAGAAAAGAATCAATTCCAGATAATGAGCGAACAACTGTCATCACAGCTCATCGAGGCACAAAAGGCGCTCACGATCAAAAGCAATGAGTTGCTCGAAACAAAAACGCAATATGAATCATTAATCACTCAGCATCACCAACTCCAAGCACAGCTCGCAAATTTACAGAGATTATATGATGCAAGCGAGGCGGACAAAGAGAGAATGAGAACTAGAAGTACTTTGCTTGAGACACAGCTCAAATTATACATGGAGGAGAATGACACGTTACGAAACAGGAATAAGGAACTAATGAAGTCATTATTATATGATCAACCGATCGAGCAACAGGAATCCTCAGAAACGAAGGAAAAAGAATTAAGAGATCAGATCGCACAATATGCAGATTTGCTAAGAAAAGAGCGCACACTAAGAGAAGAGTCTGAACAGAAGTACAGTCAAGAGATCAATGAATTAAAAAAGCAGTTAAATATAGCACATGGCAAACTGGCAACAAGCTACAGTGAAAACATGGATAATGTGGCTGAAATCGAAAATGAGTTACTTGCAGCAAAAGATGCACTCAGGGCAGCCATACAAGAAGTACACGAGAAAGATGAATGCATAGCACAATTAAAGACTCAAATACAAGAGAAAGCACCGATCGGGACACCAGTAGAGCCAATAAAGGAAAATCCTACTGACGATCTATAATTCTCCAATACATGAGCAGATGGCAGATATGCATGATGATCATCCGATGCCATACACTACAGAAATAAGTCAGAAGGAACGGGCACTAGTGGTGTCCCGATTGACGGAGAATTTTGAAAATGAAGTCATCAAGGTAATGAAAGAGGCCAAAATCAAAGGTAAAGACCTGGACAAGATAATGAAGCCTTTCAATATTCCATACGGATTATTGAAAGAGAAAACGAGACGATACATAAAGAAGACCACAAAGAAGAGTCCCGATGAGCAGCTCAATTTTACACAAGACACATTCACATACAGCCAAGAAGAGTTCGAAGCTGCACAACCAATTTGGAGGAGAAAATTTTTGGAGAAACATCCCACACTACGGGTGCATTGGCAAGCAGCACCATATTCATTACAGGTAAACCCTTCATTTTGTCCTATACCACGAAGAAGGGATGCCAGAGAATTTTTGGACTTGCAAAGAAATGGTGCAATAAATAATCAATGGCTGAATTATCCGCTATTACCAAGCCCACCACATAATTACTTGCCAACAGAGGATTACATGGTCAAAACCATCGAATTTTGGCTGCAGAATTATACGACAGTGCCTGATTTAACCGTCAAAATGACCAATAAAATACTTAGCATGATACTTACAGTTTTGAAAGTCTTCAAGCATGCGGCCTACACTTTTTTGAATTTCATCGGCATTAACCAGGGCACCGAAATCCTCATTTTTGATCTATCAGTCATGCCTAGCTGCCCCACAATAATGGTGTATTATTCCAGATTAATGTTCTTGCCAAGTGTATATATGGAAGCTTTTGAAGAAGCTTTCTTTACCGGATTTTTTGAGATTGATTCCGAAATCTTTTTGAAGATGTCGTCAAATTTAAATGCCAGATTAGTAGCATACAAGCTTAGCTTCTTCGCAGACCATAGACAGCCACCCAATGACGGTGTGAAGGCAGAACAATGGAAACAACTCATGATACGTGAAGCCAATCTGCTAAATGATACAGAGCAAAAAGTATATAAAACATATGCTCGTCGCTTATCAAAGCCTGTCGGGGACGACAGAGTCCAGGAGGGGGGCAGTGTTGAGGGAGAATCAAGTAAAAGAAAGGAAAGAAGAAGACAACGAAAGAAGCAGCTTCACTAAAAAGAAATATTTGAAGACATATCTCTGCAAGAAGCCCCGCAGGGGCGCAACACCCATCTCTGCACCGAGCCCCACAGGGGCACACACACCAAGGAAAGGACGTAACCCACAAGGGTGCTTCAACCTCTTGATCTGTGGCAGGTCCAGATTGAAGACTGAAGCACCACATCCTCATACCTTCCACTGGTGGCGTGCGTAGCAACCCGACTTAGCAAGCAAGACAAATGTATCAGGCCTAGAGGATGTAAAACAAGAATTAAGAAGAGGCCGTCAAAACTGAACACCTGTTTTACAAACAGGCAAAATTGAGCAAGGATTGCGTGCGGACAACAAACTGAAGACAAGAAGTAAAGCCTGTCAAGGGACGACAGAGACGAAGAGGGGGAGAGTGTTGCAGAGCTAAAGAGCGCACGAAGCAGAGAAAAAGACGGGCCCCAAAATTTTTCCGATTTGGACATCATATTTTTGTATCATAACCATTCTTGTAATATATTTTCCGTTGTAAATGCACTAGAGGAGTCCTCTAGATGCATCCCCACAGAAGATTAGAGATTTACCCATGTAAAATAGTAGGAAATTAGTCTTTTAGTAAATAAAGTGCCGGTCTCTTGTGTGAAAGGACCATTTTTAGGGCACAAGTATATAAGTCAAATGTGACTCTTTGTAAAGAACTTTTTGCCATTGTGAGAATAGAGAGCACAGAAATTCGAATTTGTGTCTTCTTCACTCTGTATCTTCTTCTCTGTGAGCTTGTATGCATAGGTATTGCTTGGAAAGAGTGCTTGTGAGTGTTGTCTATCCTCGAAAGTGTTTATTTGTTGTAGGTAAGGTGTGTGCGAAGTGTAGGAAGTGCTGAAGTGTAGGAAGGTATTTCCTCCGACTCAGTATTTTCGTCATAACTTGAAGTAGGAGTGTCAGAATTGAGTGAAATTACTATCATTGAATGCGTCTTCTCGAGAGCTTCGAAATACATATGCTATTTGCTATATTTGGAGCCTGGAGCTGGGAGAAAAGTCCAAAATACTAACAGTTGCTGCACCAAGTATCGTGATGCCATGACCAACAGTTGAAGCTTGTTTGGATAAGTCTTTGCCTTGTTTACACTCTTTGAGTAGTTCATTTGCATTGATTATCACATGATTGCATGTCCTCATACACTCGGCTAGGTTTGTATACTCTTTGGATTGATAATTAAAAGCGTGTATCCCCACTATATGCACTTGAGAGGGGATTGAGGTATAGTCTCTTTCTCCGCAAGTCCCTAAGTTGGTACTTAGCTCAACACACAAGCTAACCTCAAAAATGAGCTCTCTAGCTCTTTTTATAGTTTTTTGACTAGTTTTGGCCCTGTCCAGACCTAGTGTCCGGCCTAGTTAAACATTAGGTTCCAGGGCTTATTTGAGGGCTCAAACGGAGTCTAAAAATTATGAAAATTGGTAGGATGATAGTTCTAATACTCCTCAAGCTCAAGGACTCCTTGGCTTGAACAAAATGGAGTTAGAAAAATAGAAAATGGTATTTACAATGGTTTTTAGTGATGAAAATCACTATTTTTGTAGGGAATTCTTATGAAAATTTGACATACACTTCTTGGAGCTCCCTACTTGCTCCTTCTTCTTGTGTGTCCACCTCTTAGATGTGTTCCTATGCTTTGTCCTTGACCTTCAGCTTCAACACTCCCCCCCCTCTCGAGTCTGTCGTCCCTGACAGACCCTTGTTGTAGTGGTTGTTCCATGTAGTGCTTGGGAGGTAGTATCCATTCTATATGAACAAGAGTCGTCTATCTTCCAAATTTGGCAGTGTTGGTTTTCCGGTCCTTCATTTGTCACTGCATGCCTTTGCAAGTCGTAGTCCCTTGGTATGTGCTTCTTCCGTGGATTCCTGCATGAATGCGTATCAAGATTGAGTTGGAGCAACTGCTAGCTTCGAATTGCTTCCTAGGTATTGATGTTGCCCCAGGATGTCCTCTAGCGCTTCTAAAGATGATGTTTAGAGTAGTCATGCCAAGTACTCATAACCCATAGTGAATGATGGGTAAGTGTGTATGTGCATGGGTTGAAAAACATATGTGCCTTGTGCACGGCCTTGTAATGTAGCCCTACGCATGCTTACTTGGAAAATGCATTGGAAGAAGTATGGTGCAAAAATTGCGGGTCTTGAGCTAAGTGCTCAAGGGTATGCTGACAAAGAGGTTTCCTAATCTATCATGGTTATGATGTTGCCAGAGTAAAGATACTTACCGTGGTGAAGGGTTGGTTGATGTCTATCTCTTCATGTTGTATACCCGGCATTTGTGATGGAACATTGTCGATGAATATCCATGTTGCTGGTCCACCGAGAAATTTTTTGAGTGCCTGGTTCTGTCTTCTCTTTTCAAAGCAACGTTTGCCAAATACTAAGAATTGAATTTCTTTATATTCTTTGACAAACAACACTGGGTAACTACACCAAGCTTAGTTTCACATATTCTCTTTAGTTCACCATAAGCAGGATTCTGCTCATCTAGTATACAGACAAGGATTTGCGGGGTACCAAACAAACTCTTGCAAATATCTCCTTGGATGCTCTCATACATGCAGTAGTTAAGCATCACTCAAGTTGTGGACCTTCAAGATCTTCACTCCCACCATGGTAAGGGGAAACCATAGGTGTGGATGCCATGTTCATGCTAAGTTCTTGACATCTACCAGATAAGGCAGCAATTACATCATCTGCTAGCCGAGACACACTTCTATCCAAACTCATAAATGCCCAGAAATCGATGGCTCAATCTTCAACTAAGCATGACTCATTCATGTTCCATGAGCGAAACCTGGAAACAAGTTCTTTCCCTCTCTTTTTTTTTTTTTGAGGAATGTCACAAAACAAGAAGGCAAAGTTTAGTATCAAAAAGTGGTTTACATGTGTCAATGTGCTCTAGTGCATGGGACTCTCAATTGTGTCTATGCACGGCCATGTAATGTGGCCCTATATAATGCATACTTTGGAAATGCATGACCTGAATGGTGCAAAAGATAGGGTTGTGCAAGGAGCACATGGTTGTCGCTCGTCGAGGCTTGATGTCACCTGTAGATGTTGATGTCATCTTTGTTGGAGGTATCCATTGGATCTCGAGATGACCACTGATCCTTCCTCTTGATGGGGATCCATTTTAGAACCGCATTTGGCACTGTAGAGATTACTTCAAGCGTCTTCCTTGTTGGATGCTTTCTGAACTGTGGTATCCAGTGTGGTTGGCTCTTTGGTTCGATGGAGGCTACTTGTACTTTTGGCTTCCAACCCCATATCCTTTTTGCACGTCTTCCTACTATTGTTGAAGAGCTGATTTGATCTCCTTTCGGTCTCTGTACGTGGTTCTTACCCTCTTCTCTTTTTGGCTTCTGTGTTGAGACCTTTCGCATGTGGGAGAACATAGGTTGTTGTAGATGTAAGGGCTTCTTAGGTACCCACATCTATAATCACCCTTGTTGAGCTGTAGCTAATTTCTTAGGCACCCAAATTTGTCGAAGATCTTGTGGTTGAGCTTGTCCAATCTTCTTCCTTCGTCTTCTGTCCTGGTTGACTTGTCTGGATGGGGTTTGTGGGGCCAAGGGTGATGGATGCTCTCCTTTTCGTATCTAGATCTGCTTCATGCTCGGCACTACCTTCCTTTGGAAATCTCGTTGTCTATTTGATATAGCAGTTGTTTTGTTCGGTTGTGCTTGCTTTGTTGGTGGAGTTGTTGTGGTGGCATTAGTCCCTGCCCCAGAGGAGAAGTCCGCTTGTTGTTGAGCCTGTTCTTCCACGATTGACTTCTTCTGCATCATAGATCTTTTGACACATACATCTTCTTCCATATGATTAGTCTTAGAAGAACTAAGAGAGTGTGTGGTGCCATGATCTGGGATCATGCAGTTCTCTAATTCTATTGTAATGCATTGTTCATGTACCCAAACTTGAAGAATTTGACTTCTTAGGTTTAAGTTTATTGCATGGTCATAAATCCAATCTTGACCCAAAACAAGTGGTTCTGTAAGGTTCTCATCTTGACACACTAGATCTTTGACTTTCATTCGAACATCTTGAAGGTAGATGGGAAGTTCCACCTCACCCAAACAAGGGGTTTCCACACCTCCCAATCCTATGAGATAAGCTTCTATGGGATTGATGTTCAACTGCAAGTCTTGGCAGTAGGAAAGTCTTACTGCACTACTTGCTACACCTGAGTCAATTAATGCTTTCACAGTCCTTGCATCCTTCCCTTGTCCTATCTCTATGGTCACAAAGGGTCGTCGGTCAATGACTTGAGAAGTCGCTATGCCTGATTTTTGGCACATATCCATGTGATATTTTTGGGCTTTTGAGTTGACATCTAGGCCTGATCGCCGTAACTTATTTCGCCTTATGCGCTCTCTAGCCTCTGCTTGTGCTTCTTCTCTCACCCTTGACTCCTCTTCTTTTCTCTTCTTAGCAGTGTTGAGTCTTGTAAGCATATGCTCTGTAAGAGGTTCTTGGTATAACTTGACTCTACATCCACTAATATAGTTGGGCAAGATATCTCCTTCTAGAGTGGCCAACTGAACTGCACCACTAGTGGAAATTCTATTAATGATCATGGGTCCATATCCTCTTTTTTCCAACTTGCGGGCATGTTGTTTTAGTGTATAAACCAACACTAGATCTCCCTCTTCCAGTCCCTTATCCTTGATGTGTGCATCAAAGTATGCCTTTTGCCTTTTCTTTGCAGCATAGATACCTGCTGCCGCTCGTAGCCTCGTCTCACCTAAGCGTTCTAGATCAAAGACCCTAGAGGACAACTCATGTCCATTCCACTCATGCTCTTGTGCTACCTTTAAAGCTGGAATTAGGAAATCCAATGGTAGCACAACATTCTGTCCAAAGACCATCTAAAATGGGGTGGCGTTGAGTACCGTTTTGTAGGCAACTCGATAAGCCCAAACAACATGATGAAGTTGCTTGTCCCAATCAGAGCGTTTATTATTTACCAGTTTTGTCAATACGTTACAGAGGATCTTATTGGTGCTCTCGGCTTGTCCGTTAGCTTGTGGGTGATAGGGGGCAGACTTCTTATGTATCACCAAGAATTCTTGGAGAAGATTTTCAATGACTTCATTCAAGAAGTGTGTGCCTCTATCGCTCACTAACTCTATTGGTAGTACATATCTCGTGAACACATTCTCGAATAAGAACTTAGACGTCGTCTGAGCATCATTCTTTGTCGTGGCTTTGACTTCTACCCATTTTGTAAGGTAATCTGTGGCTACAATGATGTACTCTGCATGGGAGTTTCTAGCTGGGGGGTTAATAGGACCTACAAAGTCTAAACCCCACTTTGAGAATGCACATCCTCCCGTCATGGGCCTCAAAGGCATCTCGTCTTTTCTGATAGGATATTGCGCACGTTGGCATGTGTCACATTTCTTCACATAGGTATGTGCATCCATATGAAGAGTTGGCCACCAAAGTCCTGAGAATAGAATGGTCTTGATTACTCGATCCGGACCAAAGTGTCCACCTGCAACACCATTGTGTGCAGTCTCTAAGACCTTTAAATAGTCTGATTCATGAATGCATAGTCTTAAGTAACCATCTTTGCCTCTTCGGTATAGGTTTTCCCCTACTAAGGCATAGCCTTGAGCCTCTTGCTCCATGCTTCGTCTTCTTGCTAGATTAGCCTCTTTGGGTAATCTTCCCGATCTCATAAACTCTACCAATGGAGCACTCCAATCTGGAATTAATGACACTTGATAAAGGGTTGCATGCTCCACTGGGGGTCTCTCTCTGCACATTGGACAATTCTTAATCCACTCATGTATTTCTTTGTCCATGCTAGGCCAATACACTTAAACGCTTCAGATTCTGCAATGTTCGTTGTTTAGAATAGTGATTCCCTAGCAATCCTTCATGAGCTTGCTGCAACCAACTACTATGTTCATCATCCTTGACGCAACAAGCTAATACACCCTCAGTATCTTGTTTGTACATGCTTCCTGCCAATATGTGATATTTTTGTGATTTTACAATTTCTTCTTGTGATGTTTTCACATTCTTATTTGCAGGTCCGAAGGTTAGGACTGGTACCAAATTATTTGCCCATTTAGGAACAACTTCTAAATTGAACAGATAAGCATCGGGTAATTCATCAGACACTCCTTGCGGTGACTCTCCTGAAGTGATGCGAGAAAGGTGATCTGCCCGAAGGTGGGTTCTACCTTTCCTGACAACAACTTCAAAGTCATATTCCATTAGTAAGAGGAACCATCTTACTAAGCATCCAATATTGCAAGGTTTATTGACCAAATATAACAAAGCTTGATGATCAGTGAAAAACTTGAACTTGTTGGCCAATAAATAGTGTCTAAAATTCTTCACAGCATATACCATGCCTAAGCCCTCTCGCTCAGTTGCGGTATAGTTTCGTTCAGCTGCGGTGAGTTGTCTACTAGCATATGCTATGGCAAGTCTAAGTTTCCTTCACTTGTGGGTTGTGCTAGCACACATCCTATGGCATGATTGGATGCATCCACATGTACATGGAATGATTTATTCCAATCAGGAGTGGTCAGTATTGGTGCTGTGCACAAACGTTTCTTCAGTTCATTGAAAGAATTCTCGCATTCATCGTTCCACTCAAAATTAGACAACAAGGCATAAAGGGGTCTAGCTATGATCGCGTACATGTGGATAAACCTACGGTAATATCCACAATGGCCCATAAAAGCTTGAACCTCTTTAACATTCCTTGGCCTTGGCAGCTCTGCTATGGCTCGTACCTTATCTTCGTCGGTTGAGATTCCATTCTTAGAAACAATATGACCTAAGATTTTACCTTGACGCACCATGAACACACACTTTTCTGGGTTCAGACACACTCGATATTCTCTACACTTGTTGAAGATTTGTCTGAGTTCAGGGATGTGAAATCTTCTTTCTTGGGAATAAGCACATAAATCATCCACATATACTTCTAAGCTCTTTCGCAAGAAATCTTTGAAGACATGACACATGAGCCGTTGGAATGTTGCAGGTGCATTTGTGAGCCCGAATGGCATAACACAAAATGCAAAGATTCCCCACTCTGTGGCAAAAGATGTTTTGTGTTGATCTTCTAGGGCAATGGCTACTTGATTGTAACCTGGAAATCCATCAAGGAAGCTATAAACTTCCTTGCATGCAACACGCTCCAATAAGTGTTCTGTGATTGGAAGTGGATAACTATCTCTGATCATAGCGGCATTAACTTTTTTAAGGTTAATACACACTCGCAACTTCCCGTTCTTCTTGGGTACCACTACAATGGGGGACACCCATTCAGTATGCTCAATCTCATAGATGAATCCAGCTTCAATCAGCCTATCAATTTCTTCTTTTATTTTGGCTGCATAGGTATCATTATATGTGTAGGGTTTCTGTTTGGTGGGCTTGGCATCAGCAGTCATGGGGATAGTATGAGATAAAATTCTTGGATCTACCCCTTTCAAGTCTCTATAGTGCCACGCAAACACATCCCTATATTCCCTTAATAGAGCTACAAGCTCCATTTCTTCTCTTGCACTTAGGTCATCTCCTATATATGTGCATCTCTCTTCGTTCTCTTCGATGGTCACTATAATCTTCTTGGTCTTTTCTTTATTATCATATGATTCTCCTATGATGGCCTCTCTCTTAGGCATTCGTACCAAAATTTTGCGGTCGTCAACTTCATATTTCTTGAAGTTTTCTAGTACTTCAAACAATGATTCCTCCTCTTCTTGTTTCACTGCTTTTCTTTTCTTTTTCTTTTGATTGCTCTCACTTCTCCATCCTTCGAATTTACCGTTTAAATACTTGTGAGAGGTTCTTCTTCTTTTTGGGTGAACACTCCTATATCTTCTAGATAGTGCTGCTCTGAGTTAAAGCAACTATCCATCACAATGGACTCTATATCATCGTCATTCTCTTCTTCTTCTATGACATCACTAGGGTCACATTCTTCTAGCAAGGGCTGACACATGAACACTGAGATATCATAACCCTCCTCATCACAATGAGGTGTCCATTGTTCTTCATTGACAGTAATGTCCATGGTGGCTAAGATTTCTGGCCAGCCATGAGGCTCAAATTCCTCATCTGGAAAGATCATCGGTGTATAGGGTGGGTCTTTAACTGGTCTATCTCCTGGTGAAGTTCCTTCTTCTCTCGCTTTCAAGCGTTTTTCCTCTTCCTCTGCGACCTTGCACATCCACAAATGAGTATCTTCGTGCAGCCATGATGGATCACGTGAACTTTCAGAATGCACAGAGATGGAATCTTCTTTCGCTTTGTGGATAGGATTCCACTGTAGGGGTGGCACATCTCTGAAGGAGTAATCCTTTAAATTGACCTTGGTGGTGACCCCTAAGTGTTGTAAGTACAAGGAGTTGGTTCCCCAATCCTGTACTATTTGCAATTGTCATAGGAAGGGTCTTCCTAGGATCATCTCATAGACGTTATTTTTCTCAAAGTCACATATAGCAAATGTATGTTCAAACTCCATGCCACAAGTGGTTAGAGTTATCCCTTCGAGCAATCCTAGAGGTCTTTCAAAATGACCGTCGGCCATTTGAAGCTTCATTCTAGTTGGTCTTAATGTGGGTTTGCCCCATTGCTTCCACAAGGAGGTGGTCGCAATAGCAACACCAACACCGGAATCTATGATTGCTTTGGTTGTGTAACCTTGGTAGGTGATTGGAAGATAAGTAATACCTTCTTCACCCTCACACATGTCCCCTATTTTTTCTAGAGGTATCTCTGGTACCCTTTGCTTAGAGCTTGCTTTTGGCATGTTGGAATCAAGTTCTGGAACTTGATCCTTCACATGATTCCATAGCTCAGGTTTTGCTTTGAGCAGCTCTTCTACAGTGAGATGACACTGAACCTTAGTGTTCTTCACGACATCCGTGTTCCTTGGAACCACTGAGTCTTCATTTCTTACTAGTATTGTGGGAGCTCTAATTTGGAGAGATTCAGATTCCCATGGGCCTAGAAATTGAGGCAGTTCTTCTAAGGTATTAGATTCAAAATCTAACCTTTCGTCTTCTTGTTGTTCTGCTTCATCTCCGTAAATAGATGGAATTTCTTGGGGAAATTGATCATGAAGATCATCAATCTCAGGAATAGAAGGGGAGTTACCCTTCTCCTTGGCCCATTTATCTTCTTGTATTTCCCGCAAGAACTCTTGAGAGTATTGTTGAATTGAAGGAGGTATTCCGGCATCCGTGGAATTAGGAACATAAGCTCCCATTGGTGGTGAGCTTCCTCTTTCAATAACTGGTTGAGCCTGTGGAGGTAAAGAAACTTGTGGTTTGTTTACCAATTGCTCTAATCTTTCTAGTAAGCCTTGGAAATGCAAATCCGGTTTGACAGAGTTTGTCTGATTGAACTTTTGACTAGTCTCGAGTATAGCTTGAGCGTGTTCTACCATTTTCATGCACATTTTCATCCGTTCAATCTCTAAATCTGCTCTAGGGTAACTCTTGTCTTGGTTTGCAGCTGTTGGCCCTTCTTGAAGTCGAGCCTGGTAGGCCTTGAACATCATGTCCAAGCCTTCTAGGGTTGGATCTGCAAGAACAGACCCTGGTTGCGGTCTATTTACAATGGGTGGTGGGGTGGGATGAGGTGGAGTGGATGGAGTTTCGGCATGCGAGGGGTTTTGAGATGCAATGTCTTCTATTTTTGTTTTTGCGTCTTTCAAGCTTTCTTCTAGTTCCGATAACTTTTTATTCCACTTACGATTGGCCTTTTCTCTGGTATCCTTCCATGTTCTTGTTTTCCTCTTACTAGGCTCTCCTGATTCACTCGACTTCGATTGTTCTGCTGGTTTATCTGTTTTAATGCTTGTGCCCTAGTAATTGCCTGTACATGTGCCACATTATTGCTACTTGAACTTGAATCCGCCACTAAGCCTACCACATTAATGGGTGTAATCTTGGGTGCACTGGAGGGGTTTCTTGGACAATCTCTGGGGAGATGGTCTTTTCCATAATCAGGACAAAAAGCTTGTATTGTGATAGCCTGTCCTTGACTCGGAGATGGTGGGTGGGGACAATCACGAAGGAAATGGTCGCCCTGACATCTAAAACATGGTCCTCTAGGGGCTTGTGGTCTTACTTGTCTCAGTTGGGGCCTAGGTTAGCATTTGCGTACATGACATTGGAATATTCAGGCTCCCAATTTTGTTCCATAGGTTGTGCCTCATATTGATACGGGTAAATCTCACTATGTTCAGGTGACTCTGTGTAATAAGCATGTGGACTACCTTCATGGGAGTAGTCTGAACTATGAGCATGAGAGTCATTATCTGGTATCAATGGGGTTAGTGGGACCAATGCAGTATTTGGATTTTCCTCTCCCGCGGCATACTTGACTGGAATCACAGTGGCAGGAGTTAGTGGTTGGTTTCCCAAGACTGGTTGTGGCCTATATGGTGCCTGATATTGCTGTTGTGGTCTATAATATGGCTGTTGGTATTGGTTTTGATACCTACCTTGTGGGTAGGGTTGCTCATAATTCTGTCTAACAGCCTACCTATTGTAGGGACAATCTTGAGCCGTATGGTTCGTGTATTTTCTCTCAATAGTGCAATATGGAGCATTCCTTTCTCTAATGTTTTGGTTTTGCATTGGGCATACGTTAGCCATGTGGTCCCCTCCGCAGGTATAACATCGATTCAATGAGCTGACTCTTGGTATTTGTCTATTTTGAACTCCTAGCTTCTTGGCAACTTGCTCAGCTATCTCATCTATTTCCGTGGAGATTTTTGAAGTATGACTAGTAGAACTATCAGAATCCTTATAGAGTTTGGACAATCCTAACTCCTCACCCAAGTTATCTTCTATGTCAATGAATGTCCGCACACACTCTTCTATGGATCTAGGCTCTTTCAAGTACACATATGATCTTAACTTAGTGCTTAGTAAGCCATCTAAAAACAAAGCCACTTGTTTGGCTGGTGTGGGTAACTCTAGAGCAGGGCATCTCTCTAGATACTATCTGAACCTTCTACCTTCTAGCCGCATTGTTTCTTGGGGTGTCTGCTTGAAGCAGTGGATCAAAGATGATGTGTTATGCCTGATACCACTCTTGGAAAATTCTACAATGAATTCGTCTAGTAGTTGACCTATATCGCGATAGTTGCGACTACTCAGTGGTTGAAACCAAGCTAAGGCAGTGCCCTTAAGAGTCAAACCAAATGCCTCGTACTGAGTGAACAAATCCTCAACCTGTTCAGCTCTTAACACTTGTTTAAACTCGGCCACATGATCATAAAGATCTCCTGACCCGTCAAAATAATTCTTCATTGCCTTGATCACTTGAGTGGGTCTAAGGGTTCTTGGGTGCTCTTGGGTTCTAGGCAATGGAAAATCCTGTTCATCTCTTTGTTGCCTATGTGCTTGATGTCTCTCTCTTTCAGGTCTTTCATTTTCAAATCTTGACCTATTCCTGCCCACGGTGTGTGCAAAACTTACCTCAGGTTTCTCTCTAGTTCTTTCTCTCTGGGCTTCATGAGCGTGGGATGATCCTACGCCTTGGAGGCCATGGGAAACATTGGATCTTGGTGGAGGGAAAATCAATTCACTCTTCCAAGTATATGCATGTCTATCATGTTCTGTTAGCAAGAAAATTTTCTCTGACGTGTTATCCAAGTAGACAACTTCTCCTGGTATCTCTGGATCCTTGAGCTCGTAGATGATGACTATGCCCAATTGGCTAGGTTGATCTGGCTTGAATCTCCAAAAGGCTTCCTCTCTTTCTCTATTCAAGAAGAGTTCTATGCTTTTGTTGTCTTGAGGGATCCAATCTGGTGTGATCACTCTGGTCAGAACTGACTTACCTCTAGGAGTATGGGGTCCTTGTCCTACATTTCCTTGTTCTAGGTCTCCTATCTCATTCTCATGAATGACATTTCCAAACTCATCGGTCCTATCTGGTTGGTTGGTAACCACATACATGGTTCCTTCCTTATCATGTATGAACCCTCTTCGAACTTGACCACCGGGTGTTCAAGTCCAAAGGATTGATCTGGATTTTTGAGTTGGACCACTGATCGCCTCAAGCCATCCTCATAGATGCGAGCACCTAATCGGTTGGTCCGAATATATTCCAACTGTGTCTTATAGGGACCTTCTGGTGTTTGTAGATGCACAGTCCCTGAGCCACCTATAGGGTTCCCCATGCTAAAAGACATTTCTGAATCACTTGTGTCTGAACTTAGTCTGTAAGGATGACCACTTAGTTGTTGCACCCAAGACTTAGCTGTATGGTTGACACTAGCCTCAAAAGATCTAATGCTTTGTTTATCCTTGCCTAGGTGTCTACTAGACCTCAGGTTCATAAGCTTTGGCTAAGAGTCCAAAATTTCCCCTTGGTATGGTTTAAAACTCCTTTGGAGTCCCCTTGGGTTCCAGGTCCCACTTGAAGGTCAACTTCAAATTATCCTATCTCAAAATCAACGCGTTACTCTTGAAAAAAACAATTGAGATTGTGTAGGATTTGAAACGAGCTTTCCAACGAGCTATAGAGCTCAAAAAATGGACTTTGGATGAAAAAGTTATGTCAAATTAGGCTCCTGGGGGTCAAAACAGGCAAACAGGACCTTTTAGAGAAAATCGCGATGTTGTGGAATCAAGAGAATCGCAATTTTGTGAAATCAGAGAATCCCGATTTTGAGCACAAAATTGTGTTTTTGAAAATCGTGATGTTGAGCAAAAAATCGTGTTTTAGAAAATCGCGATGTTGAGAACAGAATCGTGATTTCACAAAATCGTGGTTTATAGAATCGTGTTTTTTTGACATGAAAATCGTGATTTCTGAGAATCGCGATTTTGAGTACAGAATCGTGTTTTTCACAAAATCGTGTTTTTGAAAATCGCGATGTTGAGCACAAAATCATGTTTTTGAAAATCGTGATGTTGAGCACAGAATCGTGTTTTAGAAAATCGTGATGTTGAGCACAGAATCGTGTTTTTTGAAAATCGTGATGTTGAGCACAAAATCGTGTTTTTGAACATCGCGATTTTGAGCAAAAAATCGTGTTTTCATAGAATCGTGTTCTAGAGAATCGCGATTTTGTCTCAGAGAATCGTGATTCACAAAATCGTGTTTTTCACAAAATCGTGGTTCTCAGAATCATGTTTTTTGACATGAAAATCGTGATTTCTGAGAATCGCGATTTTGAGTACAGAATCGTGTTTTTCACAAAATCGTGTTTTTGAAAATCGCGATGTTGAGCACAAAATCGTGTTTTTGAAAATCGCGATGTTGAGCACAGAATCGTGTTTTAGAAAATCGCGATGTTGAGCACAGAATCGTGTTTTTGAAAATCGCGATGTTGAGCACAAAATCGTGTTTTTGAAAATCGCAATTTTGAGCAAAAAATCGTGTTTTCACAGAATCGCCTTTTCACAAAATCGTATTCTTATTGAAAATCGTGATTGGTGAGAATCGCGATTTTGAGCAGAAAATCATCTTTTCACAGAATCGTGTTCTAGAGAATCGCGATTTTGTCTCAAAGAATCGTGATTCACAAAATCGTGTTTTTCACAAAATCGTGGTTCTCAGAATCGTGTTTTTTGACATGAAAATTGCGATTTGTGAGAATCACGATTTTGAGCACAACCACAGAATCATGTTTTTTGGCTGAAAATCGTGATTTGTGAGAATCGCAATTTTGAGCACAACCACAGAATCGCGATTCTGAGAATGACCATAGAATCGTGATTCTTTCAGCAAGCTTTTAGGCGAGAAACAGAAAATCGTGATTTTTTCAAAAAATTTTGAATTTTCACAGAATTGCGATTTTCATCACAGAATTGCGATTTTCATCACAGAATCGCGTTTTTTGGCGAGAAATTCAAATTTCTGAGCGCCAGCAATGACGAGCTCCGTATGAGCAAAAAATCATGAAAAAACACAGCGCTTGCTCTCCCTTGCACCTCCTAACTCCTTCCCACACAATAATGCATGAAAAATGGTATGAAAATGGTGAAAATGCACTAAAAAACAAGAAATTCTATGAATAAGAATATGAAAGAAGGTGGAGATGATGATGATGATGAAGATGAAGATGAAAAAACAGAAAATGAACTGAAATGACAGTTTTTTTACCTTCCAACGTCGCAAATCTACGATCTTACCATCACAACGCTCGTCCTCGAAGCTCTCTCCCTGATAACGGTGCCAAAATTTGGTGTAGCTCACGCATAAGCACCATCTCCTTTACTTGTCAATCCGCGGAGACGTGAGGACCGGTATGAAGACCATGAGCAAGTGAAAGCTCAAGTGCGTGAGTGAAAGCACACAAACACGCGCACAAAGTAGGATCAAAGAGAGGAACAATGTAAAGCTTCGATTGCAAAAGAGTTCTCTTACAAAAGCTCTATTCTCTAACAAGCTAACCTCAAAAATGAGCTCTCTAGCTCTTTTTATAGTTTTTTGACTAGTTTTGGCCCTGTCTAGACCTACTGTCCGGCCTAGTTAAAAATTAGGTTCCAAGGCTTATTTGAGGGCTCAAATGGAGTCTAAAAATTATGAAAATTGGTAGGATGATAGTTCTAATACTCCTCAAGCTCAAGGACTCCTTGGCTTGAACAGAATGGAGTTAGAAAAATAGAAAATGTTATTTACAATGGTTTTTAGTGATGAAAATCACTATTTTTGTAGGGAATTCTTGTGAAAATTTGACATGCACTTCTTGGAGCTCCCTACTTGCTCCTTCTTCTTGTGTGTTTACCTCTTAGATGTGTTCCTATGCTTTGTCCTTGACCTTCAGCTTCAACACATGCCATGCTTCATATGGGGTCATCCCATCAAGAGATTTAGATGGCAATCTGTTTACAAGATAAGTGGCAGTAGATACACTCTCTGCCCATAAGTAGTTAGGTAATTTTTCTCATTTAACATTGACCTAGCTGTTTCAACAATCAATCTATTTCTCCTTTCCACCACCCCATTTTGCTCAGGGGTATACCTTGTGGTAATTTCTCTCTTGATTCCTCTGTCTTGCAAGAATGCATCAAAATCATTTGAGAAGTACTCACCTCCTCCATCTGACCTTAATCTTTTTAGGTTTCTCCCTGTTTGATTCTCAACAAGTGCAAGATACTTTTTTAAACAATTGAATACATCATCTTTGTGCTTCATAAAGTACAATACAGTCCACCTACTGTAATCATCAATGAAAGGTACATAATACCTTGATCCAGAGATTGAGGGATCCTTGCTTGGTCCCCATACATCTGTATGGATAAGCTCTAGGTAATCCTCATGCATGTAGCCTTTCCTTGAGAAGGGTAACCTATGAGACTTTCCAAACTGACAAGCACCACATTTATAAATCATGTGTTGCTTGGATACATTTGGTATCCCAAGCACACATTGATCTTTGCATATT
The DNA here is from genome assembly GCA_020310875.1 of Ceratopteris richardii. Taxonomy (NCBI): domain Eukaryota; kingdom Viridiplantae; phylum Streptophyta; class Polypodiopsida; order Polypodiales; family Pteridaceae; genus Ceratopteris; species Ceratopteris richardii. Next base: position 42,041,506 of record CM035419.1, read on the forward strand.
TGTTTCAAGGTTCTTTCACTTACATGCCCTAATATTTTATGCCAAATTTCAAGCTCTGACAATGTTTGATCTTGATAACTAGAAAGTGCAATGTTCCTTGTATCCTCAAGTTCAAAAGTATCTTTTCTCCTTTGGGAATTCTCTTCAACCCATGCTTGGGATCCTCCACAAATGCTCCATGTTAGTTGAATCTAACCTGCAAAAACTTTTCCACAATCTGTCCAACACTCATCAAGTTTTTGGTAATTGTTGGTACATATAGAACCCTACTCAACAGATTCTTGTTTCCATCAGAGGTCTTAACATTGCTTTAATCACTGAGTGCTTGGTGTCATGACCTATTTGTACCTGATGCTTACCCTTTGGTTCCTCAAGGTCAAAGAGAAGATCTACATTGCTTGCCACATGATTTGTGTTGAGGATCTCACGACTCTGAGACCACTTATTGATGGTCGTCGCGGCAAAGGCTTGAACCTTGTTAAGCCTACAAAAATCGTCGTGCCACCGAAAAAGATGCTAAGCTAGAGTGATATTAGAACACTTCCATAATCAACAGTAGCTTAGCAAGGTTACTGCTACTCAAACATATAAGATTGCGTTTTGAATTTACTGGAAAAAATTCGCCGGAACTTCACCAGACTGTCACCGTAATTATACTGGAATCCTACCGGAATCAACTCCTATTCTATTTGTAATTACTTCAAGTGAGTATACAAGAAGTAAGGAAGTGATGCGTGAACTTCCTTCACTAAATGAACACTTTCTGAAGTTTAAGAAAAAACTTCTCCAGCTCAAAGTGTCTCTTTTCGGTTAGACTTTGTACTGTGTGTACATATCCATTTCACCGAAATCTTTGAAGAACTGATAGTAGAGATGTATAGCTATAAGATAAGTTATCTCTCATACAAATCTTTAATTTATTCTGCGAGATATACTTCGTTGTTCTACCGGAAAACACGTTTTCTGAGAAAATTGTAACTGACCGAAAATGCGTTTACTGAGACAACTGTAATTGACCGAAACATTTGTTGACTGAGATAGTACCGGGAGACACGTTTACTGAACGAACTGTAACGGTTAACGAACTAACTGTAACTGTTAACGAACTTTCTATCGTAACACGAAAATACTCAGAGTTCCTCACATACGAACAGTGCACGCAAACTTCCACATGAACATGTGTTTTCTATTAGAGAAGATGTGTACAAATTAGCTTGGCCTCTTCTTGCTCAAGCTATAGAAACTCTCCTACACTGAGTAGTTTCTGTTTACCATCTCTCTCAGATGAATACCTGACATTTCAAGTTTCTGTTATTCATCTGTACATACGCGATCTCTGGTGTCTTCTGAGAACTTCTCTCTCTCTCTATACAGTTTGATTCGGTTTAACAAACTCTATCAAACTCTGATTCTACAAGATTCTGCGCTGTACATAACGGCCGTGAATTTGTCCCTTCATTATGGCTTTTGATTTTCTGAATATTTGATTCCTCTTCTCTTTATCTCTTCTCTTTATCTTTATGTCTGTCTGTACGTCAAATTCGTGAGTGATTCTTCAACAGCTCCCCCTCAATCACTAATTTGACTCTTCCTATCTTCATATATTTTTCTTTCTTTTATACTTGCCATTTCTTTGAATCTGCTTGTCTTTGTTCCATCCAAGCTCTTTGTCAGAATATCTGCAATCTGATCTTTTGTCGGAGTGTATACTATTTCTATTTCCTTCTCCATTACCTTTTCCCTCAGGAAATGATACTGAATTTTTATGTGCTTTGTTCTTGCATGAAATACTGGATTTGCTACAAGATACAGCGAGCTCATATTATCTCCATGTATGATAGGTATACCTTGATCAATTCCCATGCTTTTGAACAAGGTCTGCATCCATACCACTTCTTTGGCTGCTTCTACAAGTCCTTTATATTCTGCTTGTGTTGATGATAAAGCCACTGTGTGTTGTTTCTTCGAACACCAGCTTACTAGCTTATCTCGTAGGTATATCATATACCCATGTGTTGATCTTCTGTCATCTTGACTTCCTGCCCAGTTTGAGTCACTGAATTCTCTCAGCTATATATCTGACGTAAAAGGATAATATAGTCCTTCTTTTATAGTTCTTTTGATATATCTAAGAACTCTCTATCCTGCAACCCAATGTTGATCCTTCGGACAATGCATGAACTATGATAGAACTCCCATTGCATAGCTAAGATCCGGTCATGTTAGTGTAGCGTAAATTAAGCTTCCCACTAACGACTGATATTTTCTCATATCTTTAAACTCTGCACCACTGTATTTGCTGAGTTTATGATTTGCTTCAAGCGGTGTTGAAGCTTCTCTGCAATTCTCCATATTAAACTTCTTTAGTAAGTTTAGGAGATACCTTTCTTGCGTAACATATACACCATGATCTGTGTATGTGATTTCCATTCCAAGAAAGTATGATAACTTTCCTAGATCACTGATCTGAAACTCTTTTTCGAGTAATCTCTTTACTTCTTTAATTCCTTCATCTGAAGTACCTGTGACTATAATGTCATCTACATAAATGCAAATGTAGATCATACCTTCTTCTATTCTCTTGTTGAGTAGACTTGCATTTGCTTTTGAACTTTGGTATCCAAGTTCATTGAGATATTTCACAAGTCTATAATTCCAAGCTCTTGGAGCTTGCTTCAGTCCGTAAAGTTCTTTTCTTAATCTGCAAACAAAATTTGGGTATCTGGAACTTACAAACCCTTCCGATTGTTCCATGTAGACTTCATCTGATATGTATCAATTCAGAAATGCGTCCTTTATATCTAGCTGACTTAGCTTCCATCCTTTTGATGCTGCTATAGCAATCACTGTCCTTATGGTTGACATCTTTGCCACCGGACTAAAGGTCTCATCGTAATCTATGCCATGCGTCTGAGCATAGCCCTTGATAACCAGTCTAGCTTTGTATCTAGCTATCCTTCCATCTGCAAGTTTCTTAACTTTGAAAACCCATTTATTTCCAATCACTTTCTTACCATTTGGTTTCGGAACAAGTTCCCATGTCTTGTTCTCCTCCAGTGCGCTAAACTCTTCTTCCATTGCTTCTTCCCATTGCTTCTTGCCTTTAGCTTCATCATAGTTATGAGGTTCTTCATCATCTTTGACCATATATGCATAATTTTTCTGAGTTATATATGAGGTATCATAGGAATACGTTTATGGTTGTCTTCTTACCCTGTTTGACCTTCTTGGTTCAAACTCTTCATGTGTATCTGAATACACATCTTCATCAAATCCCTGTTCATCTTCATTTCTCATACCTGATCCGATCCTGGACGTACTTGCATGCATATAGTCTTCATCTCTATTCACCTGCACAATTGATTTCCCTTTCTCTTTTCTTCTTACCTCTTCTTCAAATACTTCCGTTGTATGACTTTGATCTGTATACCAGCTCTTCTGTTCATCAAATGTAACATCTCTGGAAACAGTAAACTGTTTTATGAGAGGACTCCATAACATGTAGCCCATCTGCCTTTCATCGTATCCGACGAACACATATTTCTTTGCTTTTGGTTCGAGCTTATGTCTAAGTTGTGATGGTACATAAGCATAAGCTACTGATCCAAACACTTTGCAATGATCAAGTGTTGGTTTCTTTCCCAACCAGGCTTCATACGGGGTCATTCCATCTAATGGCATACATGGTAATTTGTTTACCAAGTATGTACCTGTATTTACGGCTTCAACCCAAAGATAATTTGGACAATCCTTTTCCTTTAGCATAGCTCGTGCAAACTCAAGTAGAGTTCGGTTCCTTCTTTTTGCTACACCATTTTGTTGTGGTGTATACTTGCAAGTTATTTCTCTCTTAATACTTGCATTCCAAAGATAATCATTGAACTCTCGGGAGAAGTATTCTCCCCCTCCATCAGACCTCAGTCTCTTCAGCTTTCGACCTGTGAGTCTTTCAACATATGCATGAAAATGCTTGAAAGCTCCAAACACTTCTGATTTCTCTTTCAAAACATAAAGAGTTATCCATCTTGTAGCATCATCAATGAATAGAACATAATACCTCGATCCGCTGATTGATCCTTCTTTTGTTGGACCCCATACATCTGTATGAATGAGTTCGAGTACTCCATCATGTTTAAATCCTTTCTTCTGGAAAGGTAACCTGTGGGCTTTTCCCATCTGACATGCTTCACACTTATGAATCATGTGTTGGTTCTGTACATTCGGTAATCCCCGTACTAAATGATTTGAAATCATAGCTTTTATTCCTTTTTCATTAAAATGACCTAATCTCTTATGCCAGAGATCAAGTTTTGTAATCACCTTTTCACCATGTGTGAGCAACGCTTGGCCGATGTTCCCTTGTACTCTTAAAGTAAAGAGTCTGCCTTCTTTCTTACCAGAGACAATCTGATTGTATCCATTCTCGGGATCTTCTACAAATACTCCTTCATTTGTAAATCTGACCTGAAAACCTTTCTTAACTATCTTTCCTACGCTAATCAAATTTTTCGGTATTGTTGGAACATACAAAACATTGGTTAGCAAATCTGCTCCACTCTTACATTTCACTTTTCCAATTGAATGTACACTATGCCTCGTATTGTCACCTGTTTGAACAGTATGAATGAAACTACCTTTTTCCAATTCTGACATCAGTTCTATATTTCCTGACAAGTGATTAGAACATCCAGAATCAATGTAAAATACCTTCAGGTCTTCGTTATCTGATGTACTGATTGAGTTCACCATCAACGATGTATGACTTTCATTTTATGTGTCATTTGCGTAGTTGTTGTAGGTGGTGTTGTAGGATTGATTCTGTCCCCAACTTCTTGCTCCACCTCTACCATAGCCTCCTCTTTGATTTTATCTACCTCTTTGAAAGTTATTCTGATATCTTCCGCTTCTACCTTTGTTCTTACTGTTTTGATTTTGATTTGATCCTTTGGAATTATGCCAGCAATCATGAGCCAAATGATTACTTAGTCCACAGATCCAGCAAGCCTTCTTGTTGTTATTCTGGCTACCTCTTCCTTTTCCAAAGCCTCTTGCTCTTCCTCTGCCGGTGCCTTTACCTCTTGCATAATAAGCTTGAGAACTCAACTCTGTTGTTGTGTAAAACACCACAAGAACCAAACTAATGTGGTATTAGAAGACCTCCATAACCACCATTAGCTTAGCAATACTCAACTTTTGAACCTTTAACTCTGAACTTGATGAAAATCAAAATTTCACTTCACAGAAATCTGCACCTTTTCTTCAATCCTTCAATCTGACCTCTATTAGCTCAATCTTTGCCAAATCTTTTGATCACTTGCTAAGAGAAGTTCTTGCTAATGTTAAGCAACATATAACAAACAAAACTTTCAAGTAATAACTTCAAAATCTTCTGATTTTGCTTCAATCTTTCCACTATGTCTGAAAACTAAAATTTGACTTCATCGATTTGACATACCTTCACTCTTAAGCTGATTTCTCTGAGTATGCGTCCCGTTTCTTAAAGATCTTTTGACCAAAAGTAGTTGAGGATAGTAGCTTTAAAATGAGCTATCACTTACCAAAAACTTTACAGTATGCTTCGAGATCTGACCTTCAGAAGATCAGTCAAATGTGCGCCAGAAAAGTCGTATCTGTCAACTACCTTACATAGTCATATAAAATGACTTAGAACTCAATGTACAAGAGGAATTAGACTCAATCCTTCTACACAAACATGTGTTGATTATCAGAGAAGATGTGTACAAAATGGCTTGGCCTAATTTTGCTCACAGCCATGGAAAACTCTCTCAGACTCAGAAGTTTTCTCTCACCATCTCTCTCAGAAATTACACGACTTTTCTCTACTCACTCAGATTACAAAATTGAGTTCTCTCTTACATATTTTTGACTCAAATTAACTTATATACCTATGGTTTACACTCTTCTAGACTTGAACTCGTAAGTTCTGAAGATCAAATGAAAAACTAGATTCTAATTTTGCACTAATTTACAATAGTGAAATTGTCCCTTCACTTAGGCTTGATTTTCTGTAAGTCTTTTCTTCACTTCTTCTTTCCTCCATCATATGTCTTCATATGTCTTCATATATCCATGCCTCATTAGTGAGTGAAGCCCCAACAGCTCCCCCTCAATCACTAATTAGCATACTTCGACTTCTTCACATAGTCTTCTTCTCTTTTATTCCTGCCATCTCCTTGAACCTACTTGTCTTCACTCCATCCAAGCTTTTTGTCATAATATCTGCAATCTGATCTTTTGTATAAGTGTATACCACTTCAATCTCTTTCTCCATTACCTTTTCTCTAAGAAAATGATACTGTATTTCTATGTGCTTTGTCCTTGCATGAAATACAGGATTTGCTGCAAGATATAATGAACTCATGTTGTCTCCATGAATGATGGGTGTACCTTGACCAATTCCCAAGCTTTTGAATAATGCCTGCATCCATATTACTTCTTTTGCTGCTTCCACAAGTCCTTTGTATTCAGCTTCTGTAGATGATAAAGCCACTGTGTGTTGTTTCTTTGAACACCAACTCACAAGCTTATCTCCAATGTATATCATATAGCCATGGGTAGATCTTCTGTCATCTTGACTTCCTGCCCAATCTGAATCACTATAGGCTCTCAATCTTATATTTGATGTAAAAGGATAATACAATCCTTCTTTCAAAGTCCCTTTGATATATCTAAGGACTCTTTGACCTGCAATCCAATGTGGATCCTTTGGACAATGCATGAATTGAGAAAGGACACCAACTGCATAACTAAGATCAGGCCTTGTTAATGTAGCATAGATCAAACTTCCCACTAAAGATTGATACTTTCTCATGTCTTTGAACTCTGCACCATCATATCTACTGAGTTTATGATTGACCTCTAGTGGTGTTGATGCATCTCTGCAATTCTCCATATTAAACTTCTTTAGAAGATTCAAGAGATACCTTTCTTGTGATACATAGATGCCATGTTCTGCATAAGTGATTTCCATTCCAAGAAAATATGACAATTTTCCTAGATCACTTATCTTGAATTCCTTCTCAAGTAACTTCTTCACCTCCTTGATTCCTTCATTTGAGGTACCTGTAATTATAATATCATCTACATATATACAAATGTAGATCATACCTTCATCTGTTCTTTTGATAAGTAAACTTGCATCTGCCTTTGAACTTTGATATCCAAGATCATTAAGATACTTTACAAGTCTATAATTCCAAGCTCTTGGAGCTTGCTTCAAACCATAAAGTGCTCTTCTCAACCTGCAAACATAATTTGGAAACTCATGATCTGCAAACCCTTGAGGTTGCTCCATGTAAACCTCATCTGATATATATCCATTCAAAAATGCATTCTTAATGTCCAATTGACTCAATGTCCATCCTTTTGATGCTGCAATGGCAATGATTGTCCTTATGGTTGACATCTTTGCCACAGGACTAAATGTCTCATCATAATCTATGCCAAAAGTTTGAGCATAGCCTTTAACCACCAATCTGGCTTTGTATCTGGCTATAGTTCCATCTGCATGCTTCTTAATTTTGTAAACCCATTTATTTCCAATCACTTTCTTACCATTAGGCTTTGGAACAAGTTCCCAAGTTTTGTTCTCTTCAAGTGCATCAAACGCTTCCTTCATTGCTACTTCCCATTGTCTCTTACCCTTTGCTTCATCATAGCTTTGAGGTTCTTCATCTTCCTTAACCATGTAAGCATAATTTTTCTGAGTCAAGTAAGAAGTATCATATGAATACCTTGTAGGTTGCTTCCTCATTCTGGTTGACCTTCTTGGCTCACAATCTTCATGTATATCTGGATGTAGTTCTTCATCAAATATTGGTCCATCTTCATTCCTTCTATATGATTCAACTCTTGATGTGCTTGCTTGCATATGTTCTTCATCTCCATCTATCTGCATATGTGACTTACCTCTTGCACTCCTTCTTATCTCTTCTTCAAATGTTTCAAGATCACAATCTTTATCTGCATACCAACTCTTCTGTTCATCAAAAGTCACATCTCAGGAAACAATAAAATGTTTAGTTAAAGGACTCCATAGCCTATAACCCATTTGCTTTTCATCATATCCAATAAACACATATTTTTCTGCCTTTGGTTCAAGCTTATGTCTGAGTTGTGATGGCACATAAGCATAGGCAATTGACCCAAACACTTTACAATGGTCAAGTGTTGGTTTCTTACCCCACCAAGCTTCATAAGGGGTCATACCATTTAAAGCTCCACATGGTAGCCTATTCACAAGGTATGTAGCTGTATTTACAGCCTCAGCCCAAAGATAATTAGGGCAACTCTTTTCTTTTAACATTGCTCTTGCAAATTCAACCAATGTTCTATTTCTCCTTTCTGCCACCCCATTATGTTGAGGTGTATACCTGCAAGTTATTTCTCTCTTGATACCTGCATTCCAAAGATAGTCATTAAACTCTTGAGAGAAGTATTCTCCCCCTCCATCAGATCTTAGCCTCTTGAGTTTGTGACCTGTAACTCTTTCTGCATAAGCATGAAAATGTTTGAAGGCTCCAAAAACTTCTGATCTTTCCTTTAGAACATAAAGGGTTATCCACCTTGTAGCATCATCAATAAACAAAACATAATACCTAGATCCATTTATTGAACCTTCTTTTGTTGGTCCCCATACATCTGTATGTATGAGTTCAAGCAAACCATCATGCTTGAAACCTTTCTTCTGAAATGGTAGTCTATGAGCTTTTCCCATCTGACAAGCTTCACACTTGTATATCATATGTTGATTCTTCACATTTGGTAGTCCCATTACAGATTGGTTCTCCACCATAGTTTTGATTCCTCTTTCATTGAAATGTCCCAATCTCTTATGCCAAAGATCTAACTCTGTAATTACTTCATCACCATGTGTGATTAAGGCTTGACCAACATTTCCTTGCACTTTGAGAATAAAAAATCTACCTTCCTTCTTACCACAAACAATAGGTTTGTATGCATCCTCTGGATCTTCAACAAATACTCCTTCATTTGTAAATCTGACTTGAAAACCTTTCTCCACTATTTGTCCAACACTAATCAAATTCTTTGGTATTGTTGGAACATACAAAACATTTGTTAATAAATCAGCTCCACTCCTGCACTTCACTTTTCCAATTGAATGCACACTATGTTTTGTATTGTCACCTGTTTGTACTGTATGACTTGAATCGCCTTCTTCCAATTCTGACAATAATTCTATATTACCTGACAAATGATTTGAACAACCAGAGTCAATATAAAATACCTTGAAATCCTCCTTCTCTGATGAACTTATTGAATTCATCATCAATGTTGTATGGTTGTCATTCTGTGTATCATTTGCATAATTGTAATATGTGGTGTTGTAAGATTGGTTCTGATTCCAATTTCTTCCACCACCTCTTCCATAACTTCCTCTTGAATTCTGTCTTCCTCTTTGAAATTGATTCTAAAACCTTCCACTTCTTCCTCTGCCATTGTTGTTCTGATTTTGGCTTGCTCCTTGTTGATTGTACCAACAATCATATGCTAGATGATTGCTCAATCCACAAATCCAACATGTCTTCTTATTATTGTTCTGATTACCTCTACCTCTTCCATTTCCTCGACCTTTACCTCTGCCAAAACCTCTTCCTCTTGCATAATTTGCTTGAGTTGTTGATTCTTCTTCATCCTTTGCTTTGCCTTTATCTCCTTTCTTTTTGTTCTTCATATACATGGCAGAACTTTGACTTTTGTCTCCATCTGACTTCAAGTCTTGCTCAAATGTGAGCATCAATCCAAGTAATTGATTCAGTTCTGGCACATAATGGTTTAATGAGAGTTCTGTTGAAAGTACAAAGGGCTTCCATCTCTCATCACCTCTTAACCCTGCAAGTAATTGTGCTATCAACCTATGATCTTCAATATCCTCATCAATAGATCCAAGGCTATCTGCCAAGTCCTTCATCTTAGTGACATAATCACTAATGCTCTGATTTTGCTTTTTCTTGAATGTGGTGAACTCTGACCATAAGCTAGCTTTCCTAGCTTTAGTAGTGTTTTGGAAGTGATCTTCCAAAGCATTTCAAATATCTTCAGCTGTTTCTAAACCTCTGATATGTGGCAACAAATGATCTGTAATAGTGTTATATATATAAGCTCTTGCACTTGCATCTCTCTTCTGCCATAGCTTCAAAGCTTCTAGCTCTTCTTTTCTTGGATGACTTTCATCTTCAAATTTAGGCTTCTCTTCTTCACCTGTCACATATACCATTAGATCCTTACTCATAAGTAAGGCTTCCATCCTCATTACCCAAGCAGGATAGTTATCTCTGTCCAATTTGTCAATGGATACATGATCTGCCATGGTATCCTTGCTTCTGTTTCAACCTGTAAGTATAAAGATAAAGAATGATACCTTTTGTAGACCTTTACCCTTGGAAGAAACTTCGAAATAATCTTCTAATGACTTTTGTTTGTTGAACACCTCAGCTTCCACTTTCTTTGATAAAGAACTCTTCAAAACTTCTTGTATCTGTTCTTCCTTTACTCTCGAGGACCTTATCTGCTCTGATACCACTTATTGGTATGTAAAACACCACAAGAACCAAACTAATGTGGTATTAGAAGACCTCCATAACCACCATTAGCTTAGCAATACTCAACTTTTGAACCTTTAACTCTGAACTTGATGAAAATCAAAATTTCACTTCACAGAAATCTGCGCCTTTTCTTCAATCCTTCAATCTGACCTGTATTAGCTCAATCTTTGCCAAATCTTTTGATCACTTGCTAAGAGAAGTTCTTGCTAATGTTAAGCAACATATAACAAACAAAACTTTCAAGTAATAACTTCAAAATCTTCTGATTTTGCTTCAATCTTTCCACTATGTCTGAAAACTAAAATTTGACTTCATCGATTTGACATACCTTCACTCTTAAGCTGATTTCTCTGAGTATGCGTCCCGTTTCTTAAAGATCTTTTGACCAAAAGTAGTTGAGGATAGTAGCTTTAAAATGAGCTATCACTTACCAAAAACTTTACAGTATGCTTCGAGATCTGACCTTCAGAAGATCAGTCAAATGTGCGCCAGAAAAGTCGTATCTGTCAACTACCTTACATAGTCATATAAAATGACTTAGAACTCAATGTACAAGAGGAATTAGACTCAATCCTTCTACACAAACATGTGTTGATTATTAGAGAAGATGTGTACAAAATGGCTTGGCCTAATTTTGCTCACAACCATGGAAAACTCTCTCAGACTCAGAAGTTTTCTCTCACCATCTCTCTCAGAAATTACACGACTTTTCTCTACTCACTCAGATTACAAAATTGAGTTCTCTCTTACATATTTTTGACTCAAATTAACTTATATACCTATGGTTTACACTCTTCTAGACTTGAACTCGTAAGTTCTGAAGATCAAATGAAAAACTAGATTCTAATTTTGCACTAATTTACAATAGTGAAATTGTCCCTTCACTTAGGCTTGATTTTCTGTAAGTCTTTTCTTCACTTCTTCTTTCCTCCATCATATGTCTTCATATGTCTTCATATATCCATGCCTAATTAGTGAGTGAAGCCCCAACAGACTCTTCTTCATCTTTTGACTTACCTTTGTCTTTCTTCTTGTTCTTCATGTACATTGCAGAACTTTGTCCTTTATCTGCATCTCCTTTCAGGTCTTGCTCATATGTGAGCATCAAACCAAGCAACTAATTTAAATCTGGTACAAAATGATTTAGAGATAGTTCAGTCGAGAGTACGAAAAGTTTCCACCTTTCATCTCCTCTCAAACCTATTAGGAGTTGCGCTATCAATCTATGATCTTTTACATCTTCATTTATGGATCCAAGACTATCTGCTAGATCCTTCATCTTAGTAACATAGTCACTAATGCTTTGACTCGACTTCTTTTTGAACGTTGTGAATTCGGACCATAAGCTAGCCTTCCTAGCTTTCGTAGTATTTTGAAAATGATCTTCCAATGCACTCCATATGTCTTCTGCTTTCTCCAGGCCTCTAATGTGCGATAGTAGATGGTATGTAACGGTATTATAAATGTAAGCTCTTGCCGTTGCATCTTTCTTCTGCCACAACTTCAAGGCTTCTAATTCTTCTTTTTTCGGTTGACTATCATCTTCCAGAGTCGGCTTCTTTTCTTCTCCGGTCACATACATCATTAAGTCCTTACTCATAAGTAAGGCTTCCATGCGCATTACCCATGCGAGATAATTATCTCTGTCCAATTTATCAGTTTGGACATGATCTGCCATGATCTTCTTGTTTCTGTTACTTCCGGTGAACTTTTGAGAATCTTTCTGCTCTTCAGAATCTTTCTCGTTCTGGTTCCACTTGTTGTGGTTAACTTGCTCTGGTACCAATGATGGTGGATACTCTAGCTCTGATACCAATTGTTGAGGATCTCACGACTCTGAGACCACTTATTGATTGCCGTTGCGGCAAAGGCTTGAACCTTGTTAAGCCTGCGGAAATCACCGCGCCACCGAAAAGATGCTAAGCTAGAGTGATATTAGAACACCTCCATAATCAACAGTAGCTTAGCAAGGTTACTGCTACTCAAACATATAAGATTGCATGTTGAATTTACTGGAAAAAATTCACCAGAACTTCACCGGTCTGTCACCAGACTGTCACCGTAATTATACCGGAATCCTACCGGAATCAACTCCTATTCTGTTTGTAATTACTTCAAGTGAGTATACAAGAAGTAAGGAAGTGATGCGTGAACTTCCTTCACTGAATGAACACTTTCTGAAGTTTAAGAAAAAACTTCTCCGGTTCAGAGTGTCTCTTTTCGGTTAGACTTTGTACTGTGTGTACATATCCATTTCACCGAAATCTTTGACGAACTGATAGTAGAGAAGTATAGCTATAAGGTAATCTATCTCTCATACAAAGCTTTAATTTATTCTGTGAGATATACTTCGTTGTTCTACTGGAAAACACATTTTCTGAGAAAACTGTAACTGACCAAAAATGCGTTTACTGAGACAATTGTAATTGACCGAAACATTCCTTGACTGAGATAGTATCGGGGGACACGTTTACTGAATGAACTGTAACTGTTAACGAACTAATTGTAACCGTTAGCAAACTTTCTACCTTAACACAAAAATACTCAGAGTTCTTCACATACAAACAACGCGCGCAAACTTCCACATGAACATGTGTTTTCTATTAGAGAAGATGTGTACAAATTAGCTTGGCCTCTTCTTGCTCAAGCTATAGAAACTCTCCTACACTGAGTAGTTTCTGTTTACCATCTCTCTCAGATGAATACCTAACATTTCAGGTTTTTGTTATTCATCTGTACATACGCAATCTCTGGCGTCTTCTGAGAACTTCTCTCTCTCTCTCTCTATATATACAGTTTGATTCGGTGTAACAAACTCTATCAAACTCTGATTCTGCAAGATTCTGCGCTGTACATAACGGTCGTGAATTTGTCCCTTCATTACGGCTTTTGATTTTCTGAATATTTGATTCCGCTTCTCTTTATCTCTTCTCTTTATCTTTATGTCTGTCTGTACATCAAATTCGTGAGTGATTCTTCAACAATTTGAGCATCCTGAGTCAATGTAGAAGAGATGGTCATCATTTATACCTAGTTTTGAAGTTATGTTCATAATTAGAAGAGAATCTTCTTGTTCCTCTGTGTAGTTGTTGTAATCCTTCCTGGATTTGTATCCTCCTTGGTAGGTGCTATTGTAGTTGTTGTTGTGGTTGTTTTTGTAGTTGTTGTTGTATCCTGATGGTGATTGAATCTGCCTCTTGATTGTGTATATCCACCTCTTTGATAAACTCTTCCTCTCTGATTCTTAAAGTTCCTGAAACACTCATCTGTAGTATGATTTGATAATCCATAAATATTGCATGGTGAGGAGTTATAAGGTCTCCCCCTACCTTGCTTACCTCCTCTGCCCCTTCCTCTTCATGATGTATCTCTCCCTGCATAGTTGGCTTGGGAGGTAGTTCCTTCATCTTCTACCTTCTTGTTCTTGCATTTCTCTTTAGACTTATTCTTATCAATGTATAGGTCAAAAGAGCTATTACCTCTTGATGACTCTCCATTCTTTAATACGATTGATTACTTGCCTTACAATCTGCTCTTCTTCAATTTCTTCACCTATGCTTGCCAATTGATCTGCTACATCTTTAACTTTGGTCACATACTCTGAGATACCTTGCTTAGGTTGTTTCCTTTGAGTGGTAAAATCAACAATTGATTCTTCCTGGCCCTTTGTTGGAAGAGAAATAAGAAGACAATGTTTCCCAAGTCTCTTGGGATGTCTTACAATTCCTAATATGTGGAAGAAGAAAATCAGAGATTGAGTTAAGTAAGTACGACCTTGCTAATGCATCCTTGGCAGAACATGTGTTGATTCTTTCATGTTCTTCTCTTGAAGGTTGTCCTTTGCTTCTGAATATGGGCATCTCCTCATCTCCTGAGATGTATTCATAGAGGCTGCTTCCTTACAAGTATGTCTTCATCCTCAGAGACCATGTCTGATAGCTGTTCCTGTCCAATTTATCATTGAAAGAAGGAAAACCATCTCCCATTTTACCTTAGCTCTATTCTGATACCACTGTTAGGAAAGATGGATGGACACTTTCATAGCTTTCCAATGACACCATAAAAGTGCCTATGTACTTTGGAAATGATGTATGAAAAGATTGAATCAAAACAGACTACTTCCAAATAGAGGACTCAATGAAAACCTTCTATTTTTTATCATACACCTGCTGCTTGTAATGCTCAGTGCTACCAGTACAGTAGGAATTGGAAAAATTCCTATTAGAGCTATCTAATTATCTTAGTAAGCTAATGATTCCAAGTGGAATCACTTGAAATGATGCACTATACATAGAGCAATCAATTTAACAAATAAATCCTTACCCCCAATTTTTTAGGACCTATGTAGAGTTTGACTAGTGAGTGCTTCAATGCGCTTCTCTTCAAATTGGCTGAATGGATTTGCTTCAAAATTTGTCAGCATGTAGATAACTTCTACTTAATTCCAACAAGCTATAGATTATTGAAATTGGTTGAGAAAGACTGAGATATCAGCAGCACAAGTTGATAGTTAAGAATGACTATAACAGAGAGATCATAGATGAACAATGTAGATGTATTATATTAATGAACAATGTTGTACAAGATCATAGGCTTGATAATCATAGCCTTATGATGAGGAGTAGTGTAGGCTACAATGTAGGCCTTACACACGTACAAAAATGGCAATGGAGAGCTTGGATAATGAAGCTACTAACTGTGACTTTTTCAAGTGACTTTATATAAGAGTTGTATTCAAATTTGAATTTGAATTCAACTTTTGGCTCTCTCTAAAAAGTAATCCTTAATTCTAGGAGATATTCCCTCAATCAAGTAGTTACCTTTCGAACTAACAAGTCCACAACTTTTTGGTAGGTGATTACAATTATTCTCAAGTAAAAAAGAAATTACTTTTACAAAGATAAAAGGATAAATTTCCACTAGCAATGGTTTCCATGGAACTTCATATCTTTATGAACCTCAAGCCAAATGTGTGGGCTTGGACTTTACACCAACATAAAAATTCTAGAATTACAAGTTTGCATTTTAGAAGCATAAAGACCCAATGTATATAAGCTAATTTGAATAATAGAAATGTAGATCAACTTGATTGTAAGTCCTAAGATAGAAGAGAGGCAGTCATGGTATTTTTTGAGATAGATTGTGGTGAGAGGTCATTCATTGTAGAAGATCTTTCTATGACTATGAGCAAAATGAGGCCAAGCCATTTTATACACATCTTCATTAATAGAAAAAACATTTTTGTGTAGAAGGATTTGAGTTAATTCTCTTTGTGTGAAGAAATAAAAGTGATCTCATAATTGTATGAATGTTAGCTAGGAGTTACAAGTTTCTGGTGCAGATTTTGCTGAACTTCTAAGAGTCAAATCTCATAGTACAATGTAACATTTTTGATGACTGATAGCTCATTATGAAGTTATCATCCTTAGCTACAAGCCACCAAAAGATCTTTGCAAAATGGGATGTGTTCTAAGAGAAATAAGCTTACTAGTGAAGGCAACTATCTTTAAGATTCAAGTCAAATCAAATAATAATTGAAGCTAGAAGAAAAGGTGCAACTACAAGAAGAGTAAATGTTCACATTTACTATGGAAAGTGTTAAAGCTTTTGAAGTTTGAAGCTTTGCTGAGTTAAAGGTGATTCTATGGGACTTCTAATATCACAATAGGTTATTTCTTCTCGTGTTTCATACACCAACATCCATGATGAAAGAAAAGAATTGTCCTAATTACTTTTGGGCTGAAGCTATCAAAACTAGAACCTATCTTGTGGATGTTAGATATGCTCAATACTCCACCCTCACGTCACCATAAATGATCCATGATGCTCTAAGTTGTAAGGGCCCCATTATGAGGAGAAGCCATTCTGAGAGCCCAGACATTCGTGGAATCCTAACTTCCAAGTTAGATGAGGTCTATGTGTGACCGTTGATGGTTGTAGATTATCTTTGTGAGCCTAGTCATTAGGTTAGGTAGGGCATAAACTTCCAGGCCATTAGGTTTCCATTTAAGGTGAAAATAAAGGCCCTCTAGCGTCACACGGTTTCCCCATAGAACCTTAATGGGGGGAGTGCAGAGGGGAGCTTGCCCCCTTTTGCGGGGTCCGGGGGGGCTATCCCCCCGGCCCGTAGGGCCGAGATGGTAGGACTTCTAGTTATGGAGATATTGTCGGATCATACGTTTTACCGATTATTTTGTATCTCCCGACTATGTTTATCTATATCAAGCCGCCTTATAAAAGCTGGGATCACACGAGTGGACAACACCATCATTGTAATTGCATTACGCTTGGCAATCTGAGAACTTCAGTTCTCTATCTCTCAGTCTGCATCTATCTTTGTCTGCGGAAGCTAGGACATTGGGCAAATGAATGCTACCAAAGGAGGAACAATGCTCAAGGTAACTATGCTTCAAATGAGTCTAGTGATCAAGTTCTTGCCATGAGTCATGCATATGGGGATAGTAAACATGAGAAGGATGATACTTGGTACATAGATAGTGGTTGCAGCAATCATATGTCTTGTAGGGAGGAAATGTTTTGCAATTTACAAGCTCCAAAGCAAAGAGGATGTGTAGAGACAGGTGAAAATACCGAGTTGGAGATCAAACACATTGGAGATGTCAAATTTCAGGATGGCAAGAAGAGCAAGACACTATCCGAGGTATTATATGTCCCTACTATTACAAAGAATCTCATTTCTATTGGTCAAATGGTAGATAAAGGATACCAAGTGAAGTTCAATAGCAAAGGTTGCTTCATAGAGGATCCAAAGAATGGATTTCACATTGTGGCAAAAGGAGAGAAGCATGGAAGGATGTTTAGTCTCAATATCAAGCAAAACCCCAATAAGGTAATGTTCATCACTTCAAGAAATAGGAGAATTGTAGATTTGGATTTGTGGTAAAAGGATAGGACATGTAAACATTGAAAAGCTAAAGAACATGGAGAAAAGTGCATTGTTCAAAGGGCTTCCAAACTTCTCAACATCACATTTTCATGAGGTATGTGAAGCTTGTGAATTTGCGAAACAAACTAGGTTACCTTTCAAGTCAAGCAAGTATGTTTCTCCAAGGGTTTTGGATTTAGTGCATACAGATATATGGGGACCTTCAAGAGAACCTTCACATGCAAGTAATAGGTACTTTGTTACCTTTATTGATGATTGTTCAAGGAAAATTTGGTTGTACATAATCAAGCAAAAATCAGATGTGTTTGAAGTATTCAAAAAGTACAAAGCACTTGTTGAGAATGAAACAGGTCATAGGATTAAAACCCTAAGGTTAGATGAAGGGGGAGAATATTTCTCTAATGAGTTCACAAGGTTCTTAGAAGATGAAGGCATAAGGAGGCAATACACATGCAGGTATACCCCTCAACAAAATGGTATTTCAGAAAAAAGAATAGACAAACTGCAGAGGTAGCTAGGTGCATGTTGAATGAGATGAATGTACCTTTCTCATATTGGGCTGATGCAGCATCCACAATAGCATATTATATGAACAGGATACAAAAATCAAGAGTTCATGATCTTACTCCAGATGACATATACTATCAAAGGAAACCAGATTTGTCTCATTTAAGGATTTTTGGTTGCATATGCTATGTTCATGTCCCACAAGAAGTTAGAGAAGGTAAACTTGATGCTAGGGTTGAAAAATGTATTTTTGTTGGCTACTAAAATGAGCAAAAGGGGTACAGGTGTTGTAATCCTGTCACTAAAAATCTTAGAGCATCAGGGAATGTTGTTTTTTTTGAGTTAAAACCTTGATATGGAGGTGTGAATGATTTGCAGGACGAAGACTTTGTTCATGCAGATCAGGTACATGAAGAGCAAGTGAAAGTTAGCACTACATTGAGTGGACCAAGTATGCCAAGTCCTTCAAAAAGCTCATCATCACGGAAGGGAAAGCAAAAGGAGTTAGAGCATACATCAGAATGTAGCCACAATAGAGGTAATGGAGGTAACTTGGTAAGAGATTTTCATTCAAGTGAAGATGAAGATGAATTTGAAGAAGTTGTAACTCCTGAAGTGCAAAAGAAATGGACATTGGTGCAAAAGAAATGGACATTGAAGAAATATCCAATCACAGGTAGTGAAAGGAGGTCAAAAAGGGTAAAACATCCTATTCAAAAGCTCACTTATGATAGCTTTATTGCAAAGAATTATGCCTATATGACACAGGTTATCAAAGATAAGGAACCGTCAAGCTATGAGGAAGCTAGCCAACACAAGGAATGGAGAGATGCTATGGATCAGGAGATTCAACCTCTAAAGGAAAACCAAACAATGAAGGCAGTCACAAACAGATGGGTGTACAAAGTCAAAAGGAATTCAGATGGATCTTTAGCAAGGTACAAAGCAAGGTTAGTAGCTAAGGGCTACACACAAACATATGGGCTTGATTATGAAGAAACTTTTAGTCCTATTGCAAATAAGAATACAATTAGGACTTTGATTTCAGTGGCTGCTTCTAAAAGATGGAGAATGGATAGATTGGTATTAAAAATGCTTTTCTTAATGGAAATTTGGAAGAAGTGGTTTATATGTATCAACCCATAGGTTATGAAGATGAAAAGAAGCATGATTTTGTATGTAAACTAAAGAAGGCTTTGTATGGACTCACACAAGCACTTGAAGCATGGAATCAGAGATTGGTTGAGTACCTAATGAAGTGTGGTTATGTTGCAAGTGATTCAGATCCTTCGCTCTACATCAAAAGGGTTGATGGAGAATCTATATACATATGCATATATGTTTATGATCCTATCATAACAGATGATAATGATGCAGGTATCAAAGAAATTAAGGCAAAACTTGGAAAGGAATTCAAGATTTCAGATCTTGGAATCCTCAAATACTTCTTGGGCATTGAGGTTATGTACAAAAATGATGGTCTCTACTTGATGCAAAGAAAATATTTGTTGGATGTATTGTACAAGTTTGGAATGAGTGGATGCAAACCACTTATGCAACCAATGGATGTAAACACCAAACTTAGCTCCACCCAAGGAGAAGAACTTGAGAACATTCATACCTATAGGAGCCTAATAGGCTCACTTATATATGGAACCATAACTAGACCTGATTTGGCATTTAGTGTAGGAGTTCTTTCTCAATACATGCATGCTCCTACTAATGATCATTTGAATGCAGTAAAGAGGATACTCAAGTACATCAAAGGTACAATAAATCAAGGAATTTTCTATGCTTATGGAGGATCATTAGAGCTCAAAGGATATGTGATGCTGATTGGATGGGATCCAAAGATGATAGAAGAAGCACCACAGGTTATGTGATCATGCTAGGAAACAATTGTGTATCATGGAGTTCAAAGAAGCAACCCGTGGTTGCTTTATCTTCAACCGACGTTGAATATAGAGCCTTGGCCCAAGGTACAAGCTCAATATACACAAAGATAAGGAACAATTGATACTAAGATTATAATAAGAAAAAAGTTTACATCAAGAGCTTTAAAATAAGCTATCTTGCACATGAAACAAACAACTACACAAAGAGACATACACAAAGCAAAATATCAACCAAAGTGAAAACTTCAGCAAGCAGCTTAGACTTGGAGTATACACTCCCAATGAGAGCCTAAAAGTGCACAAATGAAGCTTGAGGAGGGCACCACTTTCTTCCAAGATATTTCTTATATAATGCTCTGAAAATTGGTATAGAATTTGAATTCAAATCATGCCTCCAAAATTCCCCACTTTTCTCAATCAAGGTAGATGGAATCTTGACCTAAAAAATTCATGGAAAAGTGGTTGTAGACTTTACCAAAAAGTGAAATGATATGGCACTTGAGTTAAGCCTGGGTTCACACACATTTGCACTTGTACATTTCTAACAAAGGAGACCTTTGAAAACATAGCCCTATAGTTTTTCATCTTCATCAAAGGATATTTGGAAGGTCAAAGAGCACAAAATCTAGTTTTCAAGGTCACCACAGTTTCCTAGAATAAGAAAATTGAAGGCTTGAAGGGTTGCGACATGGAAAACAATGATTGAACCATGTTGTATGATCAAGATGAGCTCACATTCAAGGGTGGAGATGCACTAAAGCCTAAAGCAAGGAGGATCCACAAGTTTTTTCATTGGATAAGCCTTTTCGTATGATCAAAGATCAATAATGCAAAGTTTGTCCAAAAATAATAGCTTATCTTATCCAGATTGATGTCAGCATTGATCCAACGGTCCAAATCAGCCTATGGTGGAGAATGAAGGCACCTATTTTTCTCTCCTTTTCCCTAGATATCATATAGAGAACTAATCCTAGCCATCCATTTGATAAATCCAATGGTTGTAATGAAAAGCACTTGATCCTAGCGTTGAGAGTTGATTTTGCTAGATCCTAGGCTCCAAATTCATTCAAAAAACTATAAAAACACCCCTCCAAACTCATAGAGCATCATTGTTAGGTATCCATAGGGCCTTTCTAGCACATGGTTTCCTTGAGACGATCACCCTCAGTTGATCATGTGAGGATGGAAGGTGGGCTAGTAAGAGCATAGTTCCTAGAATCAATCTTAATTTAGACTCCAATCTAGGATAGGCTCATAAACCCAATGGTCTCTCTATCTTTTCTCACCTTGATTGGAGTGTGTGAGTGAGTTTGAGTTGGTTTTATGAGTCTTAGACTTCTTTAGATATACATTACAATCCTAGAAAGATATAGGGTCAATGAAGTAGAATATATCCTCTTACCTGTGACATTCGGTTGAACTGTCATGGTGAGAGGGTCGTGCAGACCACCTTTGACCAATAGAATGCTTAGCTTGATGTATCACAACATTCATGTACATGTATTTTATTTTAATATTTTTTAGTTCATGTATCTTGTCTCTTCTCTCTTAGTCTCTTATGTGTTTTTACATGTCCCCTTCTATCTCTTTCTATGTGTGAGAAGGCTCCGCAGTCTTACGTTGAACCAGTGAGGATAATCCATTGAGATTGTGAGGAGAAGTTTATGTTTATTCATAAATCATGGCCCACATGCATTCATGCCATCCACAAACACCCATGCATATGTTTCAGTTTTGAAAGTGTATAAGAAGCTCCATTCTTGGACCATTCTTCCTTTCAAAATTGATGCATGTATATGGTTTTCTTTTTTTCTCATCATGCAAACATACCATCCAAAAGAACCAATGCATATGAATTAAATTTTGAAAGTGTATAAGAAGCTCCATATGTGTGGACCATTCTTTCTTTCGAAATTGATTCATGTGAATGGTTTTCTTTTGTCCTCGTCATTCATGTTCATGCATTTATCTTGCATTCATATGTTCCCCTTCCGATAATCAAATCATGATATCTCTCCTCTCCATACCCAACTTCACATTCACCTTCACATTTCGATCATAAAAACCTTCCAACACTCTCTAGCTTCATACACTCTATGTGTGCCGTGACCGAACTCAATCCACCCGGATTGTGATCACCTCCACATCTGAACTCGACGTGAAATGCTTCGTGGCATTTGCTTTTGATCTTGTTGGGAGGTTGTGATCCATATCCTTTGATGCATATTACCACGCTCATCATATTGTCATCATCATTCTTGAGAGTTGCACCGGAGTTTGCACAATATCATGCACATCTTTGTTGTGAAGTAAATGCATTTGTGAGAGATCTAGAACATTGTGCATCACTTGCATATTCACATAAGATGGAGGAAGGATTCAAATCCCTTATTGTTAAGAAACAAGGCCAAAGAATAGTCTCTTCTATGTTGAGAGAGAAGGGAAAATTCAATGGCATCAACATTACAAACTACTTAGATTTGTCTTAAGAGCAAGCTATGATTTTTGGTCTTCCCGAGGATCTTTTGATAACATTCTTTGAACGAATTGTTGATAGCTCTATCATAAATTTTGTCACTCAATATGATAGTCTTCCTTGGCGTGATTTTAGAAAGGAGATGCTCAAATAATTCTATCTTGATGATTATAGCCAACATAATCGGGAAGGATTCTTACGATGGGTCAATTCCCCAAAGCCTAGGAGCTCTATTACTCACTTACAAAACGAGTATATTAGACGCTATGAACAACTTCTTGATGAGGATAAGATACCTTTGGAACCTGATCTTGTGATCAATTTTCTTAAGCTTCTTTATCTTGAAAATCGTAGGGAATTTGAACAACGATTAGAAGAGCTGGATAAGCATTATGGTCTTACTGACAATTGGCAAAAAGTGTGTAAATTAGTAGAGGATATAGACCATAGACATCAAAGACAAACCATGATTTATGAGCAAACTAGTAGCCTTCCACAAGCTAAGGAACAAGTTAGAGAACAATCCCATGCTATGCTTTTTGACTCTACTCCTATTCCTCAAATGATGGAGCCTAGTCAAGGTTTTAAAGTAGATCCAAATAAAAGTGTAGTTGACCAATCTCAAGTGGAAGTTCTCACTAAGCAAATGGAAAGTTCTATTGCTACACAATCCAATTTGGCCAAGACCGTAGATGCTTGACAATCTAATTACATGGAAACTTTCCAAAATCAAATGAACCCAATGTCTTTTCAAGAGCCTCATCAACATCTTATAGCTCCCAATCAAAATCCACAAGTAGCTCCTACTCAAGCATATTAAGTTCCTCCAATGCATAATCCTTCAATGCAAAATCCTCATCCTCATGTGAAAAATCCTCAAATGTATCAAGAGATGTACCCTCAAGCTTCTCAAACAACTTTTCAAAATCCTCAAAATCATAATTCTCAAAATCATCAACTGTATACTATAGAAGCTCCTCTTGCACCTCAAGTACCACGTGCTACTCCCCAAGCTCCTCAAATACATCAAGTGCCATTTCAAAATTATAATTATCCTGTTCAAGAAATACCTTATCAACAAAATCCTCAATTTCAAAATTTCCCACCACAAGTTAATCAAAATCCTCAAAATCTAAATGGTTTTGTGTGTGGTCCTCATAGGTGTCCTTGGTGTGATTGATTAGAGCACTTTTTGAGATATTGTGATGATAGAGATGATTAATATCCAAAAGACAAGCTATACTCGAATTTAGAACACCTCTATATCAAGTATAATAAAAAAGCTTCTTCAATTTTGGAAACGTTTGCCAAATTATGAACAATCAACACTTCTATGAACTATGGCTATTGTTGGAGCAGGAAAATCAACAATTGGTGATTATTTGAAGCCCAAAAATAAGGATATGAGAAAAAGATTGAAGTTCAACTTCATGAAGTGAAGTGAAGGATCAAGAAGAAAAGTTCTTTAAACATATGTACATTAGTTTTGTAAATACTTCAATAAACTTGAAGTAATGACAAATCAATACTCATATGTATATATATATATATATATATATATATATATATATATATATATATATATATATATATATATATATATATATATATATATATATATATATATATATATATATATATATATATATATATATATCTGTGTGTGTGTGTATGATCGTATTAGAAAAGAGACAAAGTATAGATGAGAAAGAGTTGAATAGATGATGAGTATTGAGTGTATCATCCATCATATGTATGAAAAGTTGAATAGAAAGAATGTTCAGAGATTTGCACATCGATCTTTTCTCTAGTCCTCCTTCTGTGTTTGATTTTATCATAAATCCTTTTGTACACATCTAATTGGATAGTTAATCTATCTATGGTTAAAGTTTAAGAGTCTAATTGCAAACAGGCTGAGAGAATTTTGTGTAGGAACATCTATATGTGAGAAAGTATTGAGTGTCTTCTAAAACATGTGCAATCCCGGTGGTCAAAGAAATGGTCAGCTCTCAATGCACAGTGTAAAGTTTTACACAAATGAGGAGGCAAAATCTAAGTTGGAAGGTAAGCCATCTATTGCTAAAAGCATTCGCTTAAACGGGTTCTAGTTTGGGAGAACTGTGTGTTAGAAGTTGCAGATGTCAAAGTTGACTCTTCAAGAAGGCAGTTTGAGACATAGGTAGATTGTTTGGATCATTTCTCATAATCTACTCAAGCTTTTGAAGTATTTTAACTTGGAGGAGGTGCACAAACTCTAGGCAACACATTCCAAAAAGTTTCATCAGAAACTTTTCACAAATGATTAATCAATGAGTCAATAATGTACAACAAACTTTTCTATGAAATGACTTTCTTCACAGTTAGCTAAAATCTGGATAGTTTGATGCTTGTCTTCCAAAATTGGTTGAAATTTAAAGTTATTCTTGATATAGAAGTGGTCTAACATCAAGGATAGCTTGTTCTTTTGAAGATTAACACTCTCCATCAGTGGTATCAGAGCAAGAAGTATCAAAATTGAGGAAAGGAAGACCCCGACTGTTGTAGATATACAAATTTCACACCTTGAAGGTTCAAAAGGATAAAGTGTGGAAGAAAGACTGAAGGAAGATACATAAAGGCTATCAAAAGGACAAGAAGGAGAAACATTTGAAGCTAAGGTACATTCATTTCTTATAAGGATTAAAGATTTGATAGTATAGGTGAAGAAAGGATGGAAAATAGTCTCCAAATTGAGAAGTTGGATAGAGAGAACTATCCAGCTTGGTCTACGAGAATCGAAGCTCATCTTATGAGCAAAGATCTAATGGGATACATCATAAGAGACGAAGAAAATCTAGAGTTCAAAGATCCTAGTGTTCCAACTAGGGAGGAGCTTGCAGATATCAAGATTTGGATGAAGAAGGATGCTCAAGCAAGGAGCATAAACTACATGGTAGTAAATGATTATTTGCTTCCTCATATCAGAGGACTTGAAAGTGCAAGTGACATATGGAATGCTTTGGAAGAGCATTTTTAGAATACAACTAAATCAAGGAAAGCTTCATTATGGGTAGAGTTTACTACATTTAAGAAAAAGGCTTCACAATCAATATCTGATTATGTGACAAAGATGAAAGACATTGCTGATTCTTTAGGTGCAGTTGATCAAGATATTGAAGAAGATAAGTTGGTAAGACAAATTCTCACAGGGCTAAGAGGAGATGAGAAGTGGAAGCCTTTTATTTTGTCAACAGAACTTTCATTAGATCATTTCACTGCTGATTTGAATCAATTGTTAGGACATATGCTAACTTTTGAGAATGATATCAAAGGAGATGTTGATAAGAGTGCATGTCATGCAATGTATTCTAAAGACAAGAAGAAAGCTAGCAAAGGAAAGCAACAATCAGTTGAAGATGAAGGTACTCCAATTCAAGAAAACTTCCTAAGAGGAAGAGGAAGTGGCAGAAGTAGAGGAAGAGGCAGAAATAACAAAGATAATGTTAGAGCTTGTTGGATATGTGGTAAGACCAATCATCTATCTCATGATTGTTGGCATAATAATCAAAGCAATGATAATTTTAATCAGAATTTTAATCAAAGAGGAAGAGGTGGCAGATATCAGAGAGGAAACTTCAGAGGTAGAGGTGATAGGAATTCTTTTGGAAGAAGTGGAGGAAGAAACTTCCAAAATCAATCCTACAATAACACCTACTATAATTATGCATCAGATCAGAAAGAGGATTCAACTCTTATTATGAATGCAACATGTGAAGCCTCACATGAAGACATGAGAGTATTTTATATTGAATGAGGATGTAGCAATCATCTGAGTGGAAACATTGCTTTGATGACTGATCTAGATAATAAGGCAATCAATCACACAGTTCAAACAGGTGATAATACAAAGCACAAAGTAAATTCAATTGGTTCAGTTAAAGCCAAAGATGGAAGTAGTCTCTTAAGTAAGGTTCTGTATGTTCCTACAATTCCAAAGAATTTGATTAGTGTTAGTATAGGACAAATTGTGGAAAAAGGATATGAGGTAAGGTTCACTAATGATGGAGTTTATGTTGAAGAACCTAGTCAAGGGTATAAACAAATTGTTACAGGGAAGAAGGAAGGAAGGCTCTTCACATTAAAGATACAAGGTAATATTGGACATGCTATGTGCACATATGTAGAGCAAAAGATGTCTCAATTGGATCTTTGGCATAAAAGACTTGGACACTTTAATGAAAGAGGTATCAAAGAAATGGTCAACAATGGTTCAGTGCTTGGATTGCCTAATGTTGTAGGTCAACACATGACATACAGATGTGAAGCATGTCAGTTAGGTAAGGCTCATAAGCAATCATATAATAAGCATGGTTTTATGTATTCAGAAAGACTTGAATTGGTACATACAGATGTGTGGGGCCCTGTTGAAGATTCACTCACTAATTATTCATGAAGACCTGAAGATGTATGAAGGTTGAAGAAAGACGAAGAGAAGCAGAAACAAATACATTTAGAAACTCAAGCCTTAGTGAAGGGATAAATTCACGCCTGTAATTTACAGTATAGAAACTTCCAGAATTACAAGTTTTGAAACCTTGGATCAAAAATGTATATAAGAGAGTTGAGAGAGTGCTTAGTAGAAAAAAAAGATATGGATGTATGTGTAGTAGACGCAAGTGTGCGTATGTAGAGATGAATAATCAAACCTTAAATGTCGGGTATTCATCTGTAAGAGAGATGGTAAGGAAGAGCTACTCAGCATAGGAGAGTTTTCCCTGGCTATGAGCAAAGTGAGGCCAAGCCATTCTGTACACATCTTCTCTAATAGAAAACACATACTTATGTGGAAAGATCTGAGTGCATTCTCCTTGTGTGAAGAAATCTAAGTGATTTCATGTTACTGTGAAAGTTAGTTAACAATCACAGTTTCTCAGTATACATTTTACGGTACTTCTGCAAGTTAGATCTCGCAGTATAGTGTGAAGTTTTTCATGAAAGATAGCTCACCTTAAAGCCAGTAGTCTCAGCTACAAACTGATCAAAAGAATTTTGTGAAACGGGACATGTACAGACAGTACTATGTCTAAAAGTAAAGACATCCAGAACTGGTGAAGTTTTATCTCAAACTTCAGATAGAATTCATTCACTGAAGAAAGCTCAGGTATTACTTCTTTAATTCACTTACAGTCATTTGAAGTAACTACAAACAGAATTGCAGTTGGTTCCGGTAATATTCTGGTAACATTTCAGTAACATTCTAGTGAGATTCTGGTGACAGTCCGGTAAGGTTCCGGTGATATTCCGGTTAGTCTAAACCACGATTTTGACACGTCTAAGTGATGGAAAGTATATCTAACAGTAAGCTAACGAAGAATTATAAAGATTGAAGTTACATCATGTGTCTGTGTATATCCTTCTACAACAAGTCTAGCTTCATATCTAGACACACTTCCATCTGCATACCTCTTTGTTTTGTAGACCCATTTGCATCCTATCACTTTCTGATTATTTGGTTTGGGTACTAAGTCCCAAGTCTCATTCTCAATGAGTGCATCAAACTCTTCCTTCATAGCTTTCTCCCAATTCTCCTTTCCTTTTGCCTCGTCATATGTAGAAGGATCTTCATCAGTTTTTATCATGTAAACATAATCTTTAGTAGTCAAGAATGAAGTATCATAGCTATACCTTATGGGTTTCCTTTTGTTCCTTGATGATCTCTTGAGTTCTCCACTCCTTGAATTTTCTGGTTCATCATATTCTAGATCAAACCTTGGCAATTGTTCACCATCAATTGGATCTTCAACATTCTCTTCTTCATCAGAGATTTGAACCTTTGATTTCCCTTCTTTTGACTCAATACTTCTTCAAGTCCTGCATAAGCACTATTTGTACTTGTATACCAAGTACCTTGCTCATCAAATGTAACAACCTTTGACACAAGAAATTTATTTGTGGATGGACTCCATAACCTGTATCCCATTTGCTTGTCATCATAACCAATGAACACATATTTTTCAGCCTTTGGTTCCAGTTTATGCATTAATTGAGAAGACAAGCATAGGCGAAACAACCAAATACTTTGCAATGATCTAATGTAGGTCTCTTACCCCACCAAGCTTCTTATGGTGTCATGCCTTGCAAAGCTTTACATGGAAGCCTATTAACCAAGTATGTGGCTGTATTTATAGCCTCATCCCACAAATAGTTAGGAGAATGCTTCTCTTTCAACATTGACCTTGCAAATTCAACAAGAGTTCTGTTTCTACTTTCTGCTACACCATTTTGTTGAGGAGAGTATCTGCAAGTAACTTCTCTCTTTATATTTGCATTGCACAAATAATCATTGAATTCATTTGAGAAATACTCTCCCCCTCCATCCGACCTCAATCTCTTCAATTTTTGTCATGTAACCCTTCCTACATATACATGATAGTGTTTAAATGTGGTAAAAACTTTTGACTTATCTTTGATCACATAAATAGTGATCCACCTGGTAGCATCATCAACATAAATGACATAATATGTTGAACCATTTATGCTAAAGTCCTTTGAAGTGTTGGGAAAGATGGATGGACATTCCAAAAAATGCATTTGTACCGCTAATCCTTGCTTTGTACTAGCCCTCTTTAGCTTCAGAGTTGCATTGTAGGCCCTCTTAGCTTTCCAATGACACTAAACAAGTGCCTATGTACTTTGGAAATGATGTGAGTAATGTTTGATACAAAACAGACTAATCCCAAGTTGACAATCTAATGAAAACCTTATATTTTGGTACACACACTTGCTACTTGTTAAGCTCAGTGCTTCCAGTACAATAGGAATTAGAAAAATTCCTTTTGGAGATATCAAGGTAGCTTAATACCCTAATGATTCCAAGTGGAATGACTTAAAATGATTGACTATACACAGAGCAGTCAATTTAGCAAGTATAGCATTTCCCTCGATTTTTTAGGACCTTTGTAGAGAATGACCAGTGACCACTTCAATGCACTTTTCTCCCAATCCACTAGATGGATTATCTTCAAACTTTGTTAGCATGTAGAGGACTTAGATATAATTCCAACAAGCCATAGAACATTGAAAATTGTGGAGAAATGATTGCGATATGATCAATACAAAATGATTGTTATGAGTGACAATGACAGAGAGATGTATATAAATAAGTAATTATCTATTGTATTATAAGACAATGTTGTACATAATCATTGGCATGATAATCAATGCCCAATGATAGGTAGAGGTGTAGGCTATGTAGGGAGCCTCATTCTCTTACAATATGATCAGCTAATGCCTTGAAATCGGAGTCCCCTAAACCACGAGTTCTACATTCATCTTTTATAGATGTTTCATTCAAATTTTGAATTTGAATTCAACTTTGGCTCTCACTAAAAGTGATCCTCTAATCTAGGAGATATTCTCTCCAAATAAAGTCATGTCTTTTCCTTCTAACTAACTCCACGAGTTTAGTGGTAGTTACAAATATTCCTCCAAGTCAATTTGACTTTTACAAATGGTAAAACATAGAGAGACTCATAGAAATGGTTCCCATGCAACTTCAATTATTCCTCATAAGATCTTCTCATGCCTAGCCAAGTGTGTAGGCTTGGCATTTGCACCAACAGCTCCCCCTCAAGCCAAACATCTTGGCTTGATCTTCTTCATCAATCTTCTTGTATGTCCTACAATCCAATCATAGCTTTAAACCTGCAAATTTTAGTACCATCAAGTGCCTTGGTTAATAAGTTTGCAAATTGCATATTAGTTGATACATACGCCAACTGAATTTTTCTTGCTTAATAGCTTCTCTCTCACATAATGATAGTGGAACTCAATATGCTTGGTCCTAACATGATAAATAGGACTTTCTGCAGATGTAGTGAGCTTGTATTATCTCCAAAAATCATTGGAGACCTAGTATGCAAACCCAAATCTGTATATAGCAATCTGATCCATATGGCCTTTCGAGTAGCATTGGCCAATCCTCTATATTCTTCCTTTGTTGAAGACAAAGCAATAGTAGGTTGTTTCTTGGAAGACCATGATATAGGCTTGTCACCTGCAAAGGATAGATAACCTGAGGTACTCTTATCCATCATCTTTGCAACCTACCGGATCTGCATCTGAGTATATCTTGATGTCTAAATCTGAAGTATAAGGAAAATATAAACCTTGATTTTGAGTCCCCTTAAGGTACATCAAAATCCTCTTGGCAGCTTCCAAATGAGGTGTCCTAGGTTTGTGCATAAATTGGCTTAAGACACTTACTCCATAAACAATATCAATCCTTGTCAATGTAGCATAGTTCAAGCTTCCCACTATGCTTTGATATCCTATAATATTATCAAGCACATCACCTTCATGAGCACTTAATTTTTGGTTTACCTCCATTGGGGTGCTTGCTATTTTTGCATCTTGCAAATGACACTTCTTTAACATGTCCTGTATATACTTTCTCTGAGTAATATAAGTTCCAGAGTTAGTATAGACTAACTCAAGTCCAATAAAATACTTTAGAGATCCAAGGTCACTGATTTTTGTTGGTGTAAATCAAGCCTTCACACTTGGCTTTGATTTGTACATTGAAGACTCAACATAAAGCTTGGATCTTGGAAGCCTAGCTTGGGCTAATTCATGAAGTTATCACTTGAAGAATGAACCATATGAATCTAGTCTTATTGTTCTTACCATTTATCTCATGTAAAAGTCTATATGACTTTAACCACTCTTGTAATCTCACCTACTAGTTCAAGTCGTGGAAAGTTTGATTGATTGAGTGGGTGAATGATTGAGAGAATATCTCATTCACTTTTAGGTACAAGATTCTAGGAGATTTGAATTAAAGTTTCAAATTCAAATTCTCACTAAAACTATATATATGTGAAGGAAAAAGTCGCGGGTAAGTGACACTCTTCCCGAGGCATTTCTGAGTGAATCATTGAGTGTGTATGAGCTATACCCTAGCCTACACCTCTGAGTACCATTGGGCATTACATATCATGCCAATGGGAATGTACAATCAATAGATTTAATACATATACTCATATTGATCATCTCTGTTATTCTCTGAGTGTAATCTTCAACTCTGTCAACTTCAACAAGGCATATCTCAAGATCTACTGAACCAAATTGGATGATTCAAGGCACATTGGAACAAGCTTGAAGCATACTATATGCATACAAAATTTGAAGGTCACTGGAGCTACCATCTGGGAGACATTGCACTCGAAGTGATCTCTGGTATTTCTCTGTACAGTTCCTAAAATATCGGGGGTGTCCCTAAGTTTCCTAAATTGATTTCTCAGAGTGTAGTTTGTCATTTCCTCTCATTCCACTTGCAAATGAAAGCTTGTTAAGCTAAATGATTATGTCCAAAAGCAATTAGTTCAATTTTAAGTGTGCTGGTCACACTGAGCATAACTCTGAGCAGGTGTCAATACCAAAATAGCAAGTTTTTCAGGACTTTGAAGTCACAAGTAGTCTGTCTTGATTTGATCATTACTCATAACATTTGCAAAGCACATATATGGTTTCTTGGTATCATTTGGAAGCTCAAGGAGTCTACTAAACATATCTGGAGTCAAAGGAGGGCAGGTGTGAAGCAGGTTTTGCAGCACCAACTGATCTTCTAAGTGCATCCAGCCATCACTCCCAACAGTGGTATCAGAGCAAATAAGGTAATCATGGGTGATGGTTTCCCTTCCTTTATTGACAAATTAGACAGGAACAACTACCAAGCTTGGTCACTGAGAATGAAGACCTATCTACAAGGGAGAAGCTTATTTGGATACATATCAGGAGATGAGGAATTGCCCTCATTCAAAACTAGAGGCCTACCCACAAAGGATGAACATGAGAGGCTCAACCAATGGTGTGCAAAAGATGCTTTGGCAAGGTCATATCTTCTAAACTCTATTTCTGATTTCCTTCTACCACATATAAGGAATTGTAAGACTTCCCAAGAAACTTGGGAAACCTTGTCAACATATTTTTCATCAAGCACAAGGGCTAGAAAGAATCAGCTATGGGTTGAGTTTACAACTCTTAGGAAGCAATCAAAACAATGTGTCTCAGACTTTGTCACTAAGGTCAAAGACATTGCAGACCAACTTGCAAGTGTTGGAGAAGAGATTGAGGAAGAGCAAATAGTCAGACAAGTGATCAATGGACTAAAGGCAGATGACAAGTGGGAGAGCTTTACCACAGCAATGGACTTATACATGGACATCCAAGCACCTGATCTAACAACCCTGATTGGACAACTCTTTACACATGAAGCAAAGATCACAAAGAATGGAGAGCAATCAAAAGGTAACAATCCCTCTGCCCTATATACTGATAAGAAGACTAAAGACAAGGGTAAAAACAAAAAGGTTGATGAAGAAAGCTCTACCTCCAAAGCAAACTATGTAGGGAGAGGTAGCTCTTCTAGAGGTAGGGGCAGAGGAGGTAAGTCAGGTAGGGGGAGACCCTACAATCAATCTCCATGCAATATTTGTGGCTTGTCTAACCATAATACAGATGAATGTTACAAAAACTACAAGAACCAAAGAGGAAGAGGTCACCAAAGAGGAGGATACTCTCAAGGCAGAGGCAGATTCAACCAATCTCAAAGCTACCATGGCTACAACAATAATTATAACAACAACTACAATCACAATGGCAACTATCAAAGTGGATACAGAAATAGGAAGGATTACAACAATTATGCAGAGGAGCAAGATGATTCCTTATTGATCATGAACATGACATCTAAATCAGGTATCAATGATGATCACTTATTCTATATTGACTCAGGTTGCTCTAATCATGTAGCTGGAAATGTTGCATTACTTTCTGATTTGGAAGAACCCAAAGGCAAGCATCAAGTGCAGACAGGTGATGACACTAAACATTCAGTTGTTAAAGTAGGTAATGTCAAAACTAGTGATGGTAATCAGAATCTATTGAGCAGAGTGTTGTATGTTCCAACAATCACCAAGAATCTGATGAGTGTAGGTCAGATTGTGGAAAAAGGTCTACAGGTCAGGTTCACTCAACATGGTGCATATGTGGAGGATCCAAGACATGGATTCAGAAGGATAGCAAAGGGAGAAAAATCAGGTAGATTGTTTACCTTTGAACTTGAAGACACTAAGAATATTGCTTTGTACAACTATAAAGATCAAACACTATCAGAATTGGAGATTTGGCACAAGAGATTAGGTCACATTGGAGAGAGGACCATAAAACAAATGAGTAGGGATCAATGTGTGCTTGGGATACCTAATGTATCCAAGCAACACATGATATACAAGTGTGGGGCTTGTCAATTTGGTAAGTCACACAGATTGCCCTATACCAAGAAAGGTTTTATGCATGAAGATTATCTAGAATTGGTGCATACAGATGTTTGGGGACCTAGCAAGGAGCCATCCATATCTGGATCAAGGTACTATGTGTCCTTCATAGATGACTATAGCAGGTGGACTGTCTTATACTACATGAAACATAAAGATGAAGTATTTAATTGTTTCAAAAAATATCTTGCACTAGTTGAAAATCAAACAGGTAGACATTTGAAGAAGCTAAGGTCAGATGGTGGTGGAGAATACTTCTCAAATGACTTTGAAGATTTCTTGCAGGAAAGAGGCATCAAGAGGGAGATTACTACAAGGTACTCACCTGAACGAAATGGGGTAGCTGAAAGAAGGAATAGACTAATTGTAGAGACAGCTAGGTCTATGCTAAATGAAAAGAAATTGCCAAATTATCTTTGGGCAGAGAGTGTATCTACTGCCACATATTTAATTAACAGGTTGCCATCATAGACACTTGATGGAATGACACCCTATGAGGCTTGGCATGGTAAGAGACCATCTCTGGATCATTGCAAAATCTTTGGTTGTGCTGCATATGTGCATATTCCCTCACAGGTAAGGGGAAAGCTAGACCCTAAAGCTGAAAAATGTATCTTCATTGGTTATGATTTGAATCAGAAGGGATACAGATTCTACAACCCCTCAAACAAAGGCTTCAAGGTAAGCAGAGATGTCATCTTTGATGAGAATGATTCATGGTATGAAAATGAATGCAGGAAGGTTAGCCTACCTTATGATATGGAAGAAGACTTTCCCAAGCTTATCAGGCAAGAACCAATTCAGAAAGAGGACACAAGCTCAGATGATGAAGACACCATCAACATTGAAGAATTCAAGGCTTGGAAATCCAAAGGAAAGATGAAGATGAAGCAACTAGAGGATAATCCAGAATCCTCAACACAAGCTATGAGGAGATCTCAGAGAGAAAAGAAAAAACCTATTAGGTATGGGTATGATACTTCACTTGTAACCAAGCACTCAGTATATCTTGCAAAAGATCTCTTGAATGAAGAACCAGGTACATTTGAAGAAGCAATCACTAAACCAGAATGGAAGGAAGCAATGGATGAAGAAATGGAGGCTCTCAAGGAGAGTGATACTTGGGACTTGGTACCCAAGAAGGACTCCATGAAGGTGATAGGATCCAGATGGATCTACAAACTCAAGAGGAACTCAGATGGTACAATAAGCAGGTATAAAGCTAGGTTGGTAGCCAAGGGTTTTGCACAAACCCAAGGCATTGATTATGAGGAGACATTTTCTCCTGTGGCCAAGATGCCAACTATCAGAATTATGGTGAGTGTAGCTGCATCCAAGAATTGGAACATGTACCAATTGGATGTGAAGAATGCATTCTTGAATGGATGGATATCTGAAGAAGTCTACATGTCACAACCACCTGGCTATGAAGATCCCAAGAAGGTAAATCATGTTTGTAAATTGAAGAAGGCCTTGTATGGATTGAAGCAGGCACCTAGAGCATGGAATTACAGATTGACAACCTACCTCCTAGACCAAGGATTCATAATGAGCAAAGCAGATACTTCATTGTTTATCAAAAGGAACAATTCAGAGGTAATATATTTGTGTGTCTATGTTGATGACATCATTATTACAGGAAATGATGTTCAGGGAATTAGTCGTATCAAAGGACAGATGATGAAGGAATTCAAGATCAATGATCTTGGATTATTGAAGTACTTCCTAGGACTTGAATTGATCTATACAAATTCAGGTATCTTTATTACTCAGAAGAAGTACATTCAGGATATGGTCAAGAAGCTTAATTTGCAGGAAGCTAAAATCTCAAGCACTCCTATGGAGGTCAACCACAAACTCAGTGCTCATGAAGGGGAAGAACTCCAAGATATTACAGGTTACCAAAGTATGGTAGGTAGTCTTAATTATGCTACCTTAACCAGGATTGATATATCATATGGTGTTAGTGTACTTAGCCAATTTATGCACAAACCAAGAATACCTCATTTGGAGGCAGCAAAGAAGATAGTAAAGTACCTAAAGGGAACACAAAATCATGGTTTGTACTTTCCTTATTCATCAGACATTGATATTAAGGTATATTCAGATGCAGATTGGGTAGGTTGCAAGGATGACAGGAGAAGCACATCTGGTTACATATGTTTTGCAGGTGATAAACCAATTTCTTGGTCATCCAAGAAACAACCCACAGTAGCTTTGTCATCTACTGAGGCAGAGTATAGAGGGCTAGCAAATGCCACTCAAGAAGCCATATGGTTGAAGCTTTTATATTCAGAATTGGGCCTATACACAAGGCCACCAATTATATTTGGTGATAACACAAGTTCTCTTCACCTAGCAGCTAATCCAATATATCATGCTAGGACAAAACACATAGAGGTTCATTACCACTATGTGAGGGAGAAGTTACTAAGCAAAGATATTCAATTGGCATATGTGTCTACTAATATGCAATGTGCAGATTTGCTTACTAAAGCTCTGGATGGAAGCAAACTATGCAGATTTAAGTCCATGATTGGATTGCAGGAAATAATTGAAGACTAGAAAAGAAGACTTGAGCCAAAGTGTTTGGCTTGAGGGGGAGTTGTTGGTGTAAATCAAGCCTTCACACTTGGCTTTGATTTGTACATTGAAGACTCAACATAAAGCTTGGATCTTGGAAGCCTAGCTTGGGCTAATTCATGAAGTTATCACTTGAAGAATGAACCATAGGAATCTAGTCTTATTGTTCTTACCATTTATCTCATGTAAAAGTCTATATGACTTTAACCACTCTTGTAATCTCACCTACTAGTTCAAGTCGTGGAAAGTTTGATTGATTGAGTGGGTGAATGATTGAGAGAATATCTCATTCACTTTTAGGCACAAGATTCTAGGAGATTTGAATTAAAGTTCAAATTCAAATTCTCACTAAAACTATATATATGTGAAGGAAAAAGTCGCGGGTAAGTGACACTCTTCCCGAGGCATTTCTGAGTGAATCATTGAGTGTGTATGAGCTATACCCTAGCCTACACCTCTGAGTACCATTGGGCATTACATATCATGCCAATGGGAATGTACAATCAATAGATTTAATACATATACTCATATTGATCATCTCTGTTATTCTCTGAGTGTAATCTTCAACTCTGTCAACTTCAACAAGGCATATCTCAAGATCTACTGAACCAAATTGGATGATTCAAGGCACATTGGAACAAGCTTGAAGCATACTATATGCATACAAAATTTGAAGGTCACTGGAGCTACCATCTGGGAGACATTGCACTCGAAGTGATCTCTGGTATTTCTCTGTACAGTTCCTAAAATATCGGGGGTGTCCCTAAGTTTCCTAAATTGATTTCTCAGAGTGTAGTTTGTCATTTCCTCTCATTCCACTTGCAAATGAAAGCTTGTTAAGCTAAATGATTATGTCCAAAAGCAATTAGTTCAATTTTAAGTGTGCTGGTCACACTGAGCATAACTCTGAGCAGGTGTCAATACCAAAATAGCAAGTTTTTCAGGACTTTGAAGTCACAAGTAGTCTGTCTTGATTTGATCATTACTCATAACATTTGCAAAGCACATATATGGTTTCTTGGTATCATTTGGAAGCTCAAGGAGTCTACTAAACATATCTGGAGTCAAAGGAGGGCAGGTGTGATGCAGGTTTTGCAGCACCAACTGATCTTCTAAGTGCATCCAGCCATCACTCCCAACAATTTTGAACTCTTGCATCATTTGATTCTTAATCTGCTTGATCCCATTAGCATCATTACCTGTAAGTATGATATCATTAACATACACACATAGATATATCACCTCCGAATTACTTCTCTTAAAAAATAGATGTTGGTGCACGGCAATCAACAATTGAAGTTTTGGATGAAGAATTGAAGTCAAGGACTGAAGAAAATACCAAGTCATGAAGCATGAAGGAAGTGCATATCCAGGAGATAAAGATGTGTATACATATGTACATTATTTTAGAATCAGATCATCACATACTTTTGTATGGTCATGAGCTTGTAAAAATTTGCCTATATATACAAAGAAAATGTCAGGGCAAAGTAGAGAGATTATGTGAGAACAAGAATTGAGAAGAATTAGATGTCATTAGACTTTTCGAAGTGAGTAGAATCTCTCTCATTATTCAGATGTAAGAATTTCTCAAAAATAAAAATGGTGCGCCCGATCTTTCTGTGCATTCTCCTTCTGTGCTTGATCATTTCAAGAATCCTTTTGTAGACATCTAACTCTATAGTTAATGAGTGGTTAAAGTTTGAGAGCCTAATTGTAAAGAGGTTGTGAGAATTATGAGTAGGAACATTCATATGTGAAGAAGTGTTCACTGGTTCCTGAAACAGGCGCAAAATTCGATGTTAATGTTTTGGTTAGTTCTCCTTCCATAGTGTAAAGTTTTGAGCAAGCAAGCACTCGATCTTTAAGTTGGACAATAACTGCCTGTGGCTAAAAGCATTTGCATAAACGGGTTCTAGATTAAGAGAACCAAGTGCTAAAAGGTACAGGTGTCTGAATCGACTTTTCAGAAGAGCAGTTTTAGACATAGGTAACTTGTTGAGATCATTTCTCAAGATCTACTGAGTCTTTTGGAGTGATTCAAAAGAAGGAAGATTGTTCACATTGAAGATCCAAGGTAATGTTGGTCATGCCTTGTTCACTTATGGTGGACATAAGATCTGTGAGTTAGATCTGTTGGGAGTGATGGTTGGTTGCACTCAAGAAATGAGTTGATGCTGCTATACCTGCTTCACACCAGCCCTCCTTTGATTCCAGAAATGCTTAGTACACACCTTGAGCTTCCAAATGATACCAAGAAAGCATATATGTGCTTTGCAAATGATTTGTGTAATGACCAAATCAAAACAGACAACTTTGCACTTCACAAATTCTAGAAAACTTGCTATTTCTGTAATGATACCTGCTCAGTGTTATGCTCAGTGTGACCAGCACACTTGCAATTGAAACAATTCCTTTTGGGAGTATTAAAGTACCTTAATAGGCTACCATTTTCAAGTGGAATGAGAAGAAATGATAAACCACATCCAGAGAAGTTGATTTAGCAAAATTATGATTACCCCCGACTTTTTAGGAGTGTTGCAGAGATAGACCAGAGGTGACTTCGAAGCCGATTTCTCGAAAATGGCAAAATGAAATCTTCTGAAATTTTGTATGCTTGTAGAAGACCTTGAGCTGGTTCCAAGGAGCTATTAAACTCTTGATTTGGTTCAGTGAGCACTGAGAAATGCTCCTTGGAAGTTAACAAACTTGAAGTAGAAAACACAGAGAACCAGATATGATGAATGTGTAAATATCTATTGATTTGTATGATTATACAAGCTCATTAGCATGACAAGCATAGCTAATTGAGGTGTGGTGGTGTAGGCTATGGAGTAGCACTAACACACACACAGTTACAACAGTAGAATGCCTCGGGGAGTGAGCTAAAGTGAGTGACACACCCGCGAGTTTTTTCTCTCCACTTTTATATGAGTTGAATGATCATTTGAATTTGAAATTCAAATGTAGGCTCCCTAGAATATCTCTACTAAAAGTAGGGAGATATTCTCTCCACTAAGCCATCTACTTTTCCACGAATACAATCAAGTAGGTAGGTGATTAAAGTGATTACAAGTAAATGCCAAGTCATATAGACTTTTACAATGAGTAAAATGTAATAACACATAGGCAAGTGTTCCTATGGTTCTAGCTTCTCATAGTGATACCCTTCAAGGGTTCCAAGCCAAATCTTCCAAGGGTTCAAGCCAATGTGTGAAGGCTTGAAATGCACCAACAAGATCTTTGGCATAAGAGGCTTGGACATTTCAATGAAAGAGGTATCAAAGATATGATTTAACAATGATTCAGTGCTTGGATTGCCTAATGTTGTAAGTCAAATACAGATGTGAGGCATGTCAATTAGGTAAGGCTCATAAGCAATCTTATTCCAAGCATGGTTTTATGTATTCAGAGAAGCTTGAATTGGTACACATAGATGTGTGGGGACCATCAAAGGATTTCAGTATCAATGGCTCAAGGTATTATGCGATTTATGTTGATGATGCTACCAGATGGATCACTATCTATGTGATCAAAGATAAGTTAGAGGTATTCAATACATTCAAACATTATACATATGTATGCAGAGAGAATTACACGTCATAAATTGAAGAGACTAAGGTCACATGGAGGGGGAGAGTATTTCTCTAATGAGTTCAGTGATTACTTGTGGAATGCAGGTATAAAAAGGGAAATTACTTGCAGGTACTCTCCTCAACAAAATGGGGTAGCAGAGAGAAGAAATAGAACTCTTGTTGAGTTTGCAAGGTCAATGATGAAGGAGAAAAATTGCCCTAATTATTTGTGGGTTGAGGCTGTAAACACAGCTACTTATTTGGTCAATAGGTTATCATGTAAAGCTTTGCAGGTTATGACACCATATGAGGCATGGCGGGGTAAGAGACCTACTCTAGATCATTGCGAAGTATTTGGATGTTTGGCATATGCATATGTGCCATCTCAATTAAGGCACAAATTGGAACCTAAAGTAGAAAAATATGTGTTTATTGGATATGATGATAAGCAGATTGGATATAGGTTGTGGAGTCCATCCACAAAACAATTCCTAGTGTCAAAAGATGTTGCATTTGATGAGCAAGGTACTTGGTATGCAAGTACAATCAGTATTTATGCAGGTGATGAAGAAATGGTGGATCAAAAGAAAGGTAAATCAAAGGTCCAGATATTTGATGAAGAGGAGAACAATGAAGTACAGGTTGAAGTTGAAGAGGTGCCAAGGTTTGAACTAGAGTGTGATGAACAAGAAACTTCAAGAAGTGGAGAACTCAGAAGGTCAACAAGGCACAAATGGCAACCTACAAGGTATAGCTATGATACTTCTTTTTTGGCTACCAAAGAGTATGCTTATATGGTAAAGGAAGGTGAAGACCCTTCTACATATGAAGAGGCAAAAGTTAAGGAAAATTGGGAGAAAGCTATGCAGGAAGAGTATGATGCATTGATGGAGAATCAAACATGGGAGTTGGTTCCTAAACCAAATAGCCAGAAGATCATTGGATGCAAATGGTTCTACAAGACAAAGAGGTTTGCAAATGGAAGTGTGTCTAGGTATAAAGCTAGACTTGTTGTGAATGGTTTTGCTCAGACATATGGTATAGATTATGATGAGACCCATAGTCCTATGGCAAAGATGACAACCATCATGACACTCATAGCTATTGCTGCATGTAAAGGTTGGAAGTTATGTCAACTAGATGTGAAGAATGCTTTTTTAAATGGTTATATTTCAGATGATGTTTTCATGGACCAACCCCAACGATTTAGAGATAGAAGGTATCCAGATCATGTGTGCAAGCTCAAGAGAGCTTTGTATGGTTTGAAGTAGGCCCCAAGGGCATGAAATTATAGACTTGTGAAGTTCTTGAAGGGACTTGGATTCCAAGTATCTAAAGCAGATAGTAGCTTGCTTGTTAAAGCAAGTGATGATGGGTTCATTTACATGTGCATATATGTTGATGATATAATTCTTATAGGTACAGATGAGAAAGGTATTCAAAGCCTAAAGAAGCAAATGGAGAAAGAGTTTAAAATCAGTGACTTGGGAGACTTGTCATATTTCTTGGGCATGGAGATCTCATACACTCAACATGGAGTGTATGTAGCTCAAGAAAGGTATTTGAAGAACTTGTTGATCAATTTTAAGATGAATGATTGTAGGGTAGCACCTACTCCAATGGAGGTGAATCACAAATTGAGCAGATATGGAGGAGAAGAGTTCAAGGACATGAAGCTATATCAAAGTTTGGTTGGTAGTCTGATTTATGCTACTTTAACTAGGCCTGACTTTTCATATGCAGTTGGAGTTTTGTCTCAATTCATGCATTGTCCTAGGAAAGAACATTGGATTGTAGGACAAAGAGTGTTGAGGTACATTAAGGGTACACTCAAAGAGGGTTTGTATTATGGGTTTGTATTATGGGTTTATATTAGATACAAACATCAAGATATATAGTGATGCAGATTGGGCAGGTAATCCTGATGATAGGAGATCAACTTATCTATACTTTTGTTATGTGGGAGATAAGTTAATTTCTTAGTGTTCAAAGAAGCAACACATAGTTTCTTTATCATCTACAGAGGCTGAGTACAAAGGTATGGTTGAAGCTGCAAAGGAAGTAATATGGCTTAAGACTCTGATGAAGAGTTTTGACATCATTCAGAGTATACCCACTATTCATGGAGATAACATGAGTTCTTTGTATTTAGCTGCTAACCCTGTGTTTCATGCCAGGACTAAACACATTGAGATTCAGTATCACTTTCTAAGAGAGAAGGTGATGGATAAAGAGATTGAAGTCATACATACTTCAACAAAAGATCAGATAGCTGATATGTTAACCAAAAGCTTGGATGGACCAAAGCTATAGAGATTCAAAGACATGGCAGGCATAAAGAAGATAGATAAAACCTCAATTGATGATTGAGGGGGAGCTGTTGGTGCAAGACATCAACAATTGAAGTTTTGGATGAAGAATTGAAGTCAAGGACTGAAGAAAAGACCAAGTCATGAAGCATGAAGGAAGTGCATATCCAGGAGATAAAGATGTGTATACATATGTACATTAATTTAGAGTTAGATCATCACATACTTTTGTATGGTCATGAGCTTGTAAAAATTTGCCTATATATACAAAGAAAATGTCGGGGCAAAGTAGAGAGATTATGTGAGAACAAGAATTGAGAAGAATTAGATGTCA
The DNA here is from genome assembly GCA_020310875.1 of Ceratopteris richardii. Lineage (NCBI taxonomy): Eukaryota > Viridiplantae > Streptophyta > Polypodiopsida > Polypodiales > Pteridaceae > Ceratopteris > Ceratopteris richardii. Next base: position 42,083,993 of record CM035419.1, read on the forward strand.
TTAGACTTTTAGAAGTGAGTAGAATCTCTCTCATTATTCAGATGTAAGAATTTCTCAAAAATAAAAATGTTGCGCCCGATCTTTCTGTGCATTCTCCTTCTGTGCTTGATCATTTCAAGAGTCCTTTTGTAGACATCTAAGTCTATAGTGTTGGGAGTGATGGTTGGATGCACTTAGAAGATCAGTTGGTGCTGCAAAACCTGCTTCACACCTGCCCTCCTTTGACTCCAGATATGTTTAGTAGACTCCTTGAGCTTTCAAATGATACCAAGAAACCATATATGTGCTTTGCAAATGTTATGAGTAATGATCAAATCAAGACAGACTACTTGTGACTTCAAAATCCTGAAAAACTTTCTATTTTGGTATTGACACCTGCTCACTGTTATGCTCAGTGTGACCAGCACACTTAAAATTGAACTAATTGCTTTTGGACATAATCATTTAGCTTAACAAGCTTTCATTTGCAAGTGGAATGAGAGGAAATGACAAACTACACTCTGAGAAATCAATTTAGGAAACTTAGGGACACCCCCGATATTTTAGGAACTGTACAGAGAAATACCAGAGATTACTTCGAGTGCAATTTCTCCCAGATGGTAGCTCCAATGACCTTCAAATTTTGTAGGCATATAGTATGCTTCAATATTGTTCCAATGTGTCTTGAATCATCCAATTTGGTTCAGTAGATCTTGAGATATGCCTTGTTGAATTTGACAGAGTTGAAGAATACACTCAGAGAATAACAGAGATGATCAATATGAGTATATGTATTAAATCTATTGATTGTACATTCCCATTGGCATGATATGTAATGCCCAATGGTACTCAGAGGTGTTGGCTATAGTGTAGCTCACACACACTCAATGACTCACTCAGAAATGCCTCGGAAAGAGTGTCACATGCCCGCGACTTTTTCCTTTACATATATATAGATTTAGTGAGAATTTGAATTTGAACTTTAATTCAAATCTCCTAGAATCTTGTACCTAAAAGTGAATGAGATATTCTCTCAATCATTCACCCACTCAATCAATCAAATTTTCCACGACTTTCTCAAGTAGGTGAGTTTACAAGAATGGTTAAAGTCATATAGACTTTTACATGAGATAAATGATAAGATCAATAAGACTAGGTTCCTATGGTTCATTCTTCAAGTGATAACTTCATGAATTAGCCCAAGCTAGGCTTCCAAGATCCAAGCTTTATGTTGAGTCTTCAAGGTACAAATCAAAGCCAAGTGTGAAGGCTTGATTTACACCAACAGCTCCCCCTCAAGCCAAACACTTTGGCTCAAGTCTTCATCTCTAGTCTTCAATTACTTCCTGCAATCCAATCATGGATTTAAATCTGCATAGCTTGCTTCCATCCAGAGCTTTAGTAAGCAAATCTGCACATTGTATATTAGTAGACACATATGACAATTGAATATCTTTGCTAAGTAACTTCTCCCTCACATAGTGGTAATGAACCTCTATGTGTTTTGTCCTAGCATGATAAATTGGATTAGCTGCAAGGTGAAGAGAACTTGTGTTATCACCAAAGATAATTGGTGGCCTTGTGTATAGGCCCAATTCTGAATACAAGAGCTTCAACCATATGGCTTCTTGAGTGGCATTTGCTAGCCCTCTATACTCTGCCTCAGTAGATGACAAAGCTACTGTGGGTTGTTTCTTGGATGACCAAGAAATTGGTTTATCACCTGCAAAACATATGTAACCAGATGTGCTTCTCCTGTCATCCTTGCAACCTGCCCAATCTGCATCTGAAAATACCTTAATATCAATGTCTGATGAATAAGGAAAGTACAAACCATGATTTTTTGTTCCCTTTAGGTACTTTACTATCTTCTTTGCTGCCTCCAAATGAGGTACTCTTGGTTTGTGCATAAATTGGCTAAGTACACTAACACCATATGATATATCAATCCTGGTTGAGGTAGCATAATTAAGACTACCTACCATACTTTGGTAACCTGTAATATCTTGGAGTTCTTCCCCTTCATGAGCACTGAGTTTGTGGTTCACCTCCATAGGAGTGCTTGAGATTTTAGCTTCCTGCAAATTAAACTTCTTGACCATATCCTGAATGTACTTCTTCTGAGTAATAAAGATACCTGACTTTGCATAGACCAATTCAAGCCCTAGGAAGTACTTCAATAATCCAAGATCATTGATCTTGAATTCCTTCATCATCTGTCCTTTGATGTGTCTAATTCCCTGAACATCATTTCCTGTAATAATGATGTCATCAACATAGACACACAAATATATTACCTCTGAATTGTTCCTTTTGATAAACAATGAAGTATCTGCTTTGCTCATTATGAATCCTTGGTCTAGGAGGTAGGTTGTCAACCTGTAATTCCATGCTCTAGGTGCCTGCTTCAATCCATACAGAGCCTTCTTCAATTTACAAACATGATTTACCTTATTGGGATCTTCATAGCGAGGTGGTTGTGACATGTAGACTTCTTCAGATATCCATCCATTCAAGAATGCATTCTTTACATCCAATTGGTACATGTTCCAATTCTTGGATGCAGCTACACTCACCATAACTCTAATAGTTGGCATCTTGGCCACAGGAGAAAATGTCTCCTCATAATCAATGCCTTGGGTTTGTGCAAAACCCTTGGCTACCAACCTAGCTTTATACCTGTTTATTGTACCATCTGAGTTCCTCTTGAGTTTGTAGATCCATCTGGATCCTATCACCTTCATGGAGTCCTTCTTGGGTACCAAGTCCCAAGTATCACTCTCCTTGAGAGCCTCCATTTCTTCATCCATTGCTTCCTTCCATTCTGGTTTAGTGATTGCTTCTTCAAATGTACCTGGTTCTTCATTCAAGAGATCCTTTGCAAGATACACAGAGTGCTTGGTTACAAGTGAAGTATCATACCCATACCTAATAGGTTTTTTCTTTTCTCTTTGAGATCTCCTCATAGCTTGAGTTGAGGATTCTGGATTATCTTCTAGTTGCTTCATCTTCATCTTCCCTTTGGATTTCCAAGCCTTGAACTCTTCAATGTTGATGGTGTCTTCATCATCTGAGCTTGTGTCCTCTTCCTGAATTGGTTCTTTCCTGATAAGCTTGGGAAAGTCTTCTTCCATATCATAAGGTAGGCTAACCTTCCTGCATTCATTTTCATACCATGAATCATTCTCATCAAAGATGACATCTCTGCTTACCTTGAAGCCTTTGTTTGAGGGGTTGTAGAATCTGTATCCCTTCTGATTCAAATCATAACCAATGAAGATACATTTTTCAGCTTTAGGGTCTAACTTTCCCCTTACCTGTGAGGGAATATGCACATATGCAACACAACCAAAGATTTTGCAATGATCCAGAGATGGTCTCTTACCATGCCAAGCCTCATAGGGTGTCATTCCATCAAGTGTTTTTGATGGCAACCTGTTAATTAAATATGTGGCAGTAGATACACTCTCTGCCCAAAGATAATTTGGCAATTTCTTTTCATTAAGCATAGACCTAGCTGTCTCTACAATTAGTCTATTCCTTCTTTCAGCTACCCCATTTTGTTCAGGTGAGTACCTTGTAGTAATCTCCCTCTTGATGCCTCTTTCCTGCAAGAAATCTTCAAAGTCATTGGAGAAGTATTCTCCACCACCATCTGACCTTAGCTTCTTCAAATGTCTACCTGTTTGATTTTCAACTAGTGCAAGATATTTTTTGAAACAATTAAATACTTCATCTTTATGTTTCATGTAGTATAGGACAGTCCACCTGCTATAGTCATCAATGAAGGACACATAGTACCTTGATCCAGATATGGATGGCTCTTTTCTAGGTCCCCAAACATCTGTATGCACCAATTCCAGATAATCTTCATGCATAAAACCTTTCTTTGTATAGGGCAATCTGTGTGACTTACCAAATTGACAAGCCCCACACTTGTATATCATGTGTTGCTTGGATACATTAGGTATCCCAAGCACACATTGATCCCTACTCATTTGTTTTATGGTCCTCTCTCCAATGTGACCTAATCTCTTGTGCCAAATCTCCAATTCTGATAGGGTTTGATCTTTATAGTTGTACAGAGCAATATTCTTAGTGTCTTCAAGTTCAAAGGTAAACAATCTACCTGATTTTTCTCCCTTGGCTATCCTTCTGAATCCATGTCTTGGATCCTCCACATATGCACCTTGTTGAATGAACCTGACCTGTAGACCCTTTTCCACAATCTGACCTACACTCAGCAGATTCTTGGTGATTGTTGGAACATACAACACTCTGCTCAATAGATTCTGATTACCATCACTAGTTTTGACATTACCTACTTTAACAACTGAATGTTTAGTGTCATCACCTGTCTGCACTTGGTGCTTGCCTTTGGGTTCTTCCAAATCAGAAAGTAATGCAACATTTCCAGCTACATGATTAGAGAAACCTGAATCAATATAGAATAAGTGATCATCATTGATACCTGATTTAGATGTCATGTTCATGATCAATAAGGAATCATCTTGCTCCTCTGCATAATTGTTGTAATCCTTCCTATTTCTGTATCCACTTTGATAGTTGCCATTGTGATTGTAGTTGTTGTTGTAATTATTTTTGTAGCCATGATAGCTTTGAGATTGATTGAATCTGCCTCTGCCTTGAGAGTATCCTCCTCTTTGGTGACCTCTTCCTCTTTGGTTCTTGTAGTTTTTGTAGCATTCATCTGTAGTATGGTTAGACAAGCCACAGATATTGCATGGAGATTGATTGTAGGGTCTCCCCCTACCTGACTTACCTCCTCTGCCCCTACCTCTAGAAGATCTACCTCTCCCTGCATAGTTTGCTTGGGAGGTAGAGCTTTCTTCATCAACCTTTTTGTTTTTACCCTTGTCTTTAGTCTTCTTATCAGTATATAGGGCAGAGGGATTGTTACCTTTTGATTGCTCTCCATTCTTTGTGATCTTTGCTTCATGTGTAAAGAGTTGTCCAATCAGGGTTGTTAGATCAGGTGCTTGGATGTCCATGTATAAGTCCATTGTTGTGGTAAAGCTCTCCCACTTGTCATCTGCCTTTAGTCCATTGATCACTTGTCTGACTATTTGCTCTTCCTCAATTTCTTCTCCAACACTTGCAAGTTGGTCTGCAATGTCTTTGACCTTGGTGACAAAGTCTGAGACACATTGTTTTGATTGCTTCCTAAGAGTTGTAAACTCAACCCATAGCTGATTCTTTCTGGCCCTTGTGCTTGATGAAAAATATGTTGACAAGGTTTCCCAAGTCTCTTGGGAAGTCTTACAATTCCTTATATGTGGTAGAAGGAAATCAGAAATAGAGTTTAGAAGATATGACCTTGCCAAAGCATCTTTTGCACACCATTGGTTGAGCCTCTCATGTTCATCCTTTGTGGGTAGGCCTCTAGTTTTGAATGAGGGCAATTCCTCATCTCCTGATATGTATCCAAATAAGCTTCTCCCTTGTAGATAGGTCTTCATTCTCAATGACCAAGCCTGGTAGTTGTTCCTGTCTAATTTTTCAATAAAGGAAGGGAAACCATCACCCATGATTACCTTATTTGCTCTGATACCACTGTTGGGAGTGATGGCTGGATGCACTTAGAAGATCAGTTGGTGCTGCAAAACCTGCTTCACACCTGCCCTCCTTTGACTCCAGATATGTTTAGTAGACTCCTTGAGCTTTCAAATGATACCAAGAAACCATATATGTGCTTTGCAAATGTTATGAGTAATGATCAAATCAAGACAGACTACTTGTGACTTCAAAATCCTGAAAAACTTTCTATTTTGGTATTGACACCTGCTCACTGTTATGCTCAGTGTGACCAGCACACTTAAAATTGAACTAATTGCTTTTGGACATAATCATTTAGCTTAACAAGCTTTCATTTGCAAGTGGAATGAGAGGAAATGACAAACTACACTCTGAGAAATCAATTTAGGAAACTTAGGGACACCCCCGATATTTTAGGAACTGTACAGAGAAATACCAGAGATTACTTCGAGTGCAATTTCTCCCAAATGGTAGGTCCAATGACCTTCATATTTTGTAGGCATATAGTATGCTTCAAGCTTGTTCCAATGTGCCTTGAATCATCCAATTTGGTTCCGTAGAGCTTGAGATATGCCTTGTTGAAGTTGACAGAGTTGAAGAATACACTCAGAGAATAACAGAGATGATCAATATGAGTATATGTATTAAATCTATTGATTGTACATTCCCATTGGCATGATATGTAATGCCCAATGGTACTCAGAGGTGTTGGCTATAGTGTACATCACACACACTCAATGACTCACTCAGAAATGCCTCGAAAAGAGTGTCACATGCCCGCGACTTTTTCCTTTACATATATATAGATTTAGTGAGAATTTGAACTTGAACTTTAATTCAAATCTCCTAGAATCTTGTACCTAAAAGTGAATGAGATATTCTCTCAATCATTCACCCACTCAATCAATCAAATTTACACGACTTTCTCAAGTAGGTGAGTTTACAAGAATGGTTAAAGTCATATAGACTTTTACATGAGATAAATGATAAGATCAATAAGACTAGGTTCCTATGGTTCATTCTTCAAGTGATAACTTCATGAATTAGCCCAAGCTAGGCTTCCAAGATCCAAGCTTTATGTTGAGTCTTCAAGGTACAAATCAAAGCCAAGTGTGAAGGCTTGATTTACACCAACATATAGTTAATAAGTCTATGGTTAAAGTTTTAGAGCCTAATTGTAAACAGGCTATGAGAATTATGAGTAGGAACATTCATATGTGAAGAAGTGTGTTCATTGGTTCCTAAAACAAGTGCAAAATTCGATGTTAATGTTTTTGGTCAGTTCTCCTTCCACAGTGTAAAGTTTTGAGAAAGCAAGCACTCAATATTTAAGTTGGAAGGTAAGCTTCCTATGGCTAAAAGCATTTGCATAAATGGGTTCTAGATTAAGAGAACCAAGTGTTAGAAGTTACAGGTGTCTGAATCGACTTTTCAGAAGAGCAGTTTTAGACATAGGTAACTTGTTGAGATCATTTCTCAAGATCTACTGAATCTTTTGGAGTGATTCAACTTGGGCAAGGTGCGCAAATTATAGGTGACACCTTGTGCAAAGTTTCATAAAAAACTTTACACAATTAATAAGTTAATGTGAGAGATATGTGCAGCAGACTTTCTGTGTAGTCATCTCCTTCACAGGTTTTCAAAATCTTTATAATTGATCATTGATCCTCTAAATTTGGTGAAGGTTTGAGTTATTCTTGTTATAGAGGTGCTCTAATTACAAGAGTAGCTTGTTCTTTTGGAGATTAACACTCTCCATCATATCAATAGAGAAGTATTTGCTTTGCTCATGATGAATCCTTGATCCTGAAGGTATGTAGTCAATCTATGGTTCCATGCCCTAGGTGCCTGCTTCAATCCATAACGAGCTTTGTTCAGTTTACACACATATGTTACCTTGCTTGGGTCCTCATAACCAGGAGGTTGAGACATGTACAACTCCTATGAAATCCAGCCATTAAGAAATGCATTTTTTACATCCAATTGGTACATGTTCCAATTCTTAGATGCAACCACACTTACCAATACTCTGATGGTTGGCATTTTTTCCACAGGTGGGAAGGTTTCTTCAAAATCAACTCTTTGGGTTTGTGCAAAAACCTTAGCCACAAGTCTAGCTTTGTACCTGCTTATTGACCCATCAGGATTTCTTTTGATATTGTAGATCCATCTAGAACCAATTACCTTCTATTCTGCCTTGGTCTTTGCCTTTTCATATGATGATCACTCTTCAAGTGACAAATCTTTTGCAAGATAAATAGAATGCTTAGTAACTAAAGAGGTGTCATACCCATATCTGATTGGCTTCTCGCTTTCTCTTTGTGATCTTTTGATTACTTGGTTGGATTATTCAGGTACATCCTCCAACTTCCTCATCTTGACTTTTCCTTTGGATTTCCATGCCTTGAATTCTTCTAGGTTGATGATGTCCTCATCATCTGATTTGATGTCTTCAATATGGTTTGGCTCCTCCTTGGTGAGGCTTGGGAATTCCTCTTCCAATTCATAAGGTAGCTTTACTTTCTTGCATTCACTTTCAAACCAAGAATCATTCTCATCACAGACAACATCTCTACTAACAATAAATCCCTTGTTGGAAGGGTTGTAAAACCTGTATCCTTTCTTATTCAAGTCATATCCTATGAAGATGCACTTCTCTACCTTAGGGTCTAGCTTACCTATGATTTAAGATGGTATATGCACATAAGCAACACATCCAAAGATCCTGCAATGATCAAGTGAAGGTCTTCTACCATGCCATGCTTCATATGGGGTCATCCAATCAAGAGATTTTGATGGCAACATGCTAACAAGATAAGTGGCAGTAGATACACTCTTTGCCCACAAATAATTAGGTATTTTTTTCTCATTTAGCATTGACCTAGCTGTTTCAACAATTATTCTATTTCTCCTCTCTGCCACCCCATTTTGCTCAGGGGTATACCTTGTTGTAATTTCTCTTTTCATTCCTCTATCCTGCAAGAATGCATCAAAATCATTTGAGAAGGTGGTTAAGTGCATCTTTCACTACTTGAGTGGTACCTAACTACTTGGATTGTTTTATCCCAAGGGGGATCACTACCGCCAGATTTGCATGCTTTTTCTGACAGTGATTGGGTTGGTTGCTATGACACTCGTGTGTCCACCAATGGTTTTTGCTTCATGCTTGGAAGTTCATGTATATCTTGGTTGAGCAAGAAGAAGCCTATTGTGGCCACTTCCAATTGTGAGGCTGGGTATAGGGTAGCTTTCAGTACGACTATTGAGTGTGTATAGCTCAGACGACTTATGGCTGATTTGGGTGTTGGTCAAGCTTCTACCACCACCATCTTTAGTAACTAATAGAGCGCATTGGTAGTTGCGAGGAACCCTGTGTTCCATGCTCACACTAAGCACACTGAGGTGCATTATCATTATGTGAGGGAGAGGTTCTCTACTGGGGAGATCAACTTGGCATATGTGCCCACACAGGAGAACATTGCAGACCTTTTTACAAAGGCTTTGCGTAGGGAGAAGTTTGAAGCTTTTTGCAAAGCCTTCGGCTTACTTCCTTTTGTGGATTGATTCCACATAGCTTGGCACTTCCTTATACATGAGTGCTAGCTCCTTGTTCACCGCATCATGCCCAAGGGGTATTTGTTGATATATTTAGGTAGTGATGTGTGTGAACACTCTAGGAATCTCGTGGCACTTTTTTCCCTCTTTAGGAGGTTTTTTTCCTCGGCTTGTATAATACGCCTATTGCCCTAATGGGCTACTTATCTTTGTACATTCTACTGGTAATACATTCAATATTGTGTGTTGTGCTCCAAGCTTCTTCTTCGTCCTTGTGTTGTTTGCGTGCTTCTGCAAAGGTCTAACTCCAACAATGAGCATGCGACATGTGGTGACCCCAAGCTCAATATTATGGTCAAATCACATGGACTAATGAGCTTGTGACACATGGAATAGTATGTTGGAATTCACAATGATCAAATGATGTGGACCAATCAAAGGATGCCATGTGGCACCAATGATCAACACAACTCAGAGACCTATACAACCTCCTCACTTCATTTGTGCCATTTTTTTGTGACCTGCTTGCTACCCCTCACTTCTCGCAGTTTTCATTCCCCAAGCCTCTTCTACAAACCCTTATAATGCCTCTTCTGATTCACATCTCTTGGTGTGCAAGGTAATATCCTTCTTCTGCTTGGAATTTTATGCACGACTGATATAAGCGATTAGGGGAACCAAAGATTTTTGGATGGATATAATTGCTTGAAACAATTGTGTGTAGTCAAAAACCTGTTTTAGAACTATTCTTTGTTTTCTAAGGTATAAGAGAGAGAGATTGCTTCAAGATTTCATAGAATTTACATGAATGAAATTTATACATTGAAACTACTTTTTGTTTCCTAAGGTATAAGAGAGAACCATTACTTCAAGGATTGCATGGAATTCACATGAATGAAACTTAGATGTTGAATTGTTTGACATGATTGATAAAAGCGATTAGGAGAAGGAGATTTTTGGATGGATGTAATTTCTTGAATCAATCGTGTGTATTCAAAACCCTATTTAAGAACTATTCTTTGTTTTCTAAGGTATAAGAGAGAAAGATTACTTCATGATTTCATGGAATCCACATGAATGAAACTTAGAAGTTGAAATTATTCTTTGCTTTCTAAGGTAAAGAGAGAAAGATTACTTCAAGATTGCATGGAATTCACATGAATGAAACTTAGACATTGAATTGTTTAACATGATCGATACAGGCAATTAGGGGAACTAGAGATTTTCAAATGGACGTAATCGCTTGAATCGGTCATGTGTAGTAAAAAATCTATTTAATACTTATTTTCTTAGGTATAAGAGAGAAAGATTAGTTCAAGATTACATGGAATTCACATGAATGAAACTGAAATCTTGAATTGTTTAACATGATCGATTCAAGCGCTTAGGGGAATTGAAGATTTTTGGATGGACATAATCGCTTGAATCAATCATGTGCAATAAAAAATATCTTTAAGAACTATTTTTTGTTTACTTATTCATAAGAGAGAGAGAGATTATTCCAAAGATCTCATAGGATTCACATGAATCTAGCTCAGAGCTTGAATCATTTGATATGGCCAATTCAAGTGACTAGAATAATTTGAGATCTTTGGATGGTGCTATTTGCTTGAATTGCTTATCTATTGAATTCTTGGTTTTCTTTTTGTGCTCTCTCATATCCATATGTTTGATCCTCCTTTCAAACCATTTTCAATAGATCATGGCTAGGACAAAGAAGACAGCTAGGAAGTTGTACACTTCTAAGGAGCAACATCAAGGGGGATCTGTTCCAGAGAGCCAATGACCTCCTCTAGAGACAAAAAATAGCCAAAATGAGGGTGATCCGTAAAAGGAAAATTCAAAGAAATGGGTTAATTACAATGTGAAATCACTCAAGGAAATCAAAAGAGCTCGAAATTCTGTGGAATTCCTCATCCCAAGACTTCCATTCATGAGAGTCATGAAAGAGATCAGTGCCAACCTCTAGTCAATGATGAACAAAACTTAATTCATGAACATCAAATGCCAAACTCAAGCTCTTCTGTGCTTGCAAGAGGTAGCAAAAGATTTTGCAAATGATTTTATGAATGATGCATACTTATGTGCAGCACATTGTCATATGGTGACACTTATGGCCAAGGATTATGTTGTTGTGTCTAGGCTAACATATAAATTTGATAAAGCCATTGTACATTTTAACAAGCATGATAAAAAATTCTTTGATATTCTTAATATTCCTCTAGTGAGAAATTGTAAGCCATCTTCACTCAAAATTGAAGAGATCCCTTCCCATGAACATTTAACAAGAAATGTAGCAGAGTGTGAGGAGGAGAAGAGAAAGAAGAATTCATTGTCAAAAGAAGCTATTATCATTGAAGATATTCACAAGTTGAGAAAAGAAAATTAAGAGCTTATAAAGAAAGCACATGGCTAGGTGATTGTGAGTTTTTCAATGCCATGGGGGGAAGAATACATGCTTGAAATAAGGCCTCAAGACAACAAAATGTTGAGATCTCTGCCAGCATAGTCAACATAGCTCTCATGTATTATCTTATGGTCATAATATGCTCATCATTTTTTCAATAATTAAAAGCCTCCTTGATGCATCTAGTCTTGGTTTTATATTGTAGGGTCCTACTCTAGCAATGTGAAGAGCTAGTCTCAAGGAAGGTTTTTATCTTGGATCCCCTTGTGACTCAATGTATACTATTCAAGCATGGAGTAATTTGTCATTTTCTCAAGGGTTTTAATGAGGAAATAGAATATATAGTTTATCCATATATTGAAAAGTAAGCTTTCATTTATATATTCAATATAAATTCATTATTTTCCTAAGGTTGAAGTTTTATTTACAAGTGTGATTTAAATTTCTAATGTTCATTGGATTCTTATAATTATTGATTTTAATGAATATCAAGCCTTGTTTATTAATTTTCTCCAATCATAACATGGCAATTGCACATTGTAAGTTCTAGTACACTTCTAGTGCTCTTATCTATGATCATTGTCATGCATTCTAATATTTTTGTAGCTGTAGTGCTGTGAGGGTTTCAGAAATGCACATTGATCAGAAGTATGTAGGAATTTGCAAGCTGAATGAAGAGAAAAAGTTTGGGTATATGAAAATTCTTGTGCCAACATAGAAAGACATTACATCATGTGGATGGAGAGTAATTGCCAATGCAATAAGGTTCTTAGAGCATAGATTTTATATTCATGATCTTAATTTATCTGATTATCCAAATGCATGGTTCCTTTTGGTCAGAGAAAAAGAAATCCATGCCATCTTGAAAGATGCTATTTGTCCATATGATCGAGACTCTCCTCCACCCCCTCCACTAGATAAGAAGATTGAAGACAAGAAGAAAGGGCCTCCTATTCACTCTCCATCAAAGCATGACACAAAGAATGAGCACGAGAAGAGGAAGAATTTAAAAGTAAAAGTAAATGTATATTTACTTGTACCTATGATTACCTCTTGATAGTAAGCCCATCTATTTCCAACATATGGTGGAAGATATTTATTTTCTCTTGTTGTAAATACTAATTTTCTACAGAAAGGAACCCTTCAGAGCATTGCATGTATTGAAATGTGATTCCACTCTACCTTTATCTAGAAGATAGTGTTTGTAACTCATGTTTCTTAATAGAAATCAAAGTTTCAACTTCTTAATGTTGGTAGTCCTTTTGTCTAAAATAAAGGATTTTTGTTGTCCTATTATTAATGATATGAGCTGACATAATGTGGTTTACCATATATGCTTTATGCACATCTAATGATCTCTGAATTGAAAAGTTGGGCTTGTGAAGCATAATGGAGAAGATTGGAGGACATGACCAATTCAAGTGAGTATGCTAGTCGGAGAACCTTTGATGGCCCTAATCGCTTGAATTGGTCATGTCTTCCAATCTTCTTAATTGTGTAATATTCCTACCCTTGATGCTCTATATACCTTGCTTCTCACTAATAAATAAGTCACAATTGATTCAAGCAAAGAGAACAGTTGAGGAACTTCAAATGGCCCTAATTGCTTGAATCAGTGAGGCCTTTTGACAGACTATCCATTAAGATTTAAAAAAAAGGAATTGTTGAGATATCTGATATGAAACTGAAAGAGAATTTGGACTAACTTTACATAAAATGATGTCTCCTAGCTTTTTAACTTCTTTGTTGTCCCATTCCCTACCTAAAACATCATCAATCTCTAAAATTGAAATTCTCCTATTCAACCA